>CM053790.1:569931319-570531319 GCA_028749045.1 Cupressus sempervirens
ACTTTCCTATTAAATTTTTTTCCTTAGTTCTTTGGACATTTTTATTACCCCCATATAATTTCTATAGTTTTCTAACATTTCAAATGTAGTAGGACAATCTCTGACCTCATCAAATTCAGATTACTTGAGAGAGGAAGCTATATCAATCATCGTTATATTGTGATCCTTTGCTTCTTTCATATGTTCCACAAACACAAGTTTAGGTGGTGGCACAAACCAACATCTCCAATGCTTGATAGGTGTAGCTTCATCAACTCCTGCCATGTTGAAAATATTTTTCTATTAAGCTTGGGAATCTTCTTTCTCTATGACATCTTGATCTTTATCTTAGGTCCATGAAACCTTTCTTACAAGAACCAAATGCTTGTTAGTGTAGTTTTTTATTTTTCCTATTTTGCTAGGTTTTTCCTACACTTTTAATAATCTCGCTTAGGTTAATAAAGCATGTCTTATTAGGTGAATGGTTGTGAGGTGTCACCTTCCTACATGTGAGCATCCATTAGCTATCTTGGGAAGATACTTTTCTATCTTTAGTCCGATAGATGGTTGCTTCTCATTGGTTGGTGTTGCCTCCTCCTCCCTCTTCCTAGCCTATATAAGCATGCTACCTGGCTTGTATTTGCATCTCTTGTTTTTGCATCCTCTTAATGCTATTTTGCTTACAACATTTGCATTACTCTCTTGGAGACTAACTCTATGATGCTATTTTGATTTTGTATCATTTGCATTCATAGTTAAGATATTTATTCTTTGCACTAGTTTTTTGGGTTATTAATCTTATCAGATTCTAACATGGTATCAGAGCTTTTCTATGTGCAAGAGTAGATTTTAGTTTCCTTATTTGAGAGATTTGGGGGCAGGGGGGGGCTAATAAACTTTATTGTAGTTTTTTGAAAAATGAAGTATGCTCTTCTCTTGCATCTTTGGATGATCTTGAGAATCAGAAAAGTTTTGACAAAAATGATTTTTCTCTGGGCTTTCAATCTCAAATTTGACAACCAACTTGCATATTTGGAGTTTTCAATCAGTTTTGTAGGTTCCAGCATGCCATTGATGGACTTAGGAAGCTGATCTAGCATTTTCATGTCATATTATGGTTGCTGGGGTCATTTTTAAAAATTTTTGGAGCCATTTTTTACTGTTAAAGGTGTCTAATTTACACTACATCAACATCTTTTGTACATCAAAAAGAAAAACGCTTTCTGGATTTTGTTCGCAGCCCCAAAAAACTATCTGGGTATCTTTTATATTTTGCATGCAAGTTGTATATTTTGCAGAATCAAGCATGCAAATCTATAGCCATACGCCTCTCCGTTGGCAGTCGCAGATTTGAACGCAGTTTTCAAATGTCTCATTCTTGCTCATACAGACTCTGATTTTGATGATTCTTGTTATGAACTTGGCTATTTTTTGTGTTCTATCCACTAGTGGATTTTTTTTTGATTTTCATGCATGAATTCTTCAAAAATTGTAGATTCTCAGCCGTGACTGTGCACAGTTCTCATTTTGAAAACTTTGGAGGATCATAACTTTTTCATATGACCTCGTATCAAGGTGATTCTTTTTTTGAAAGTGTATGATTTTTCGAGTAGATCGCAGTGATGCTATTTGTTTCTTTGATTATTGTGCCCAAGTTTCACTTTTAGCATATGCTCTTCATGAGAGTTTGTAATGCATTGAAATCAAGACCACTAAGTATTTCTTTCTAGTGGTAGTTGTAAATGCACTAAAATAAAGTGCCCAATCATATTTCTTTTGGGGGAGGGGCGGGGGGGGGGGGGGGGTTCCTTGATTGAGTAAAAAGTGGAGGGCATTGTCATGGCGAGGTTCTCTTCTTTTTAGCATTTCTTCATCATGGATCAAACAAATATGCCCATCCTAACTCCATACAATTACTTTGAGTGGAAATCACACATGAAAATTCACTTAAGGAAAGCTGGATTAAATAGGATAACTATGGGACTTGAAACTGAACCTGCTAAAGATGAAGATAAGCCTAAGTGGTTTAACAAATGCGATGAGGCATATGAAACATTGTGTTTGTCTATTTCTCCTGACTTGCTATTTCACATTGAGTCTTTGGATACACCAAATGAAGTATGGACAAAGCTAGAAACACTATTTGGCACACAAGATTCAATGAGGGTTCATATGTTGGAAAATGCATTAATTAGTTTGAGTCCAAGCAATTTCAACACAATCCAAGATTTCTTCACCAAATTGAAATCACTAAGGCTACAGTTAAAACAATGTGGAATTGAAAAAAATGATGAACAACTGATTCTGAGCATTCTCTCTAAGCTAAGTTCAGAATATTCTGTGTTTGTCTCTACCTTCTATGCTACTAAGGGTGCACTTGGTACTCAATTCACCATGCCATCTTTAGATGATTTTGTTGTCAATCTCACTTGAGAATAGGACAAGCTAATCCAGATGGGCACTCTTAAGTCCTCTAAGTCACATGCCTTGGCTACCAACCAAGACACAAAAGAACAACAAGGACAAAGTAGTAACAACAATAGTAAGGACAAGAAACAAAAGAATAGTGAGGAGAAGAAGGATCAGATACCAGTTTCTTCAAAAGAAACTATTGATACACCATCTTCCAAGGGTGATAAGCCTAAGAAAGAAAAGGTCAAATGTGCCTATTGTAAAAGACCTGGTCATGATGAACATAAATGTTTGTAGAAACAACTTGATCACTTGACATACATTCTTGAGAAGAATAATCTCATTGTTCCTAAGTCTATCAAACAAAGTTCTACTGAAGGGTCTAACAAAGAAAAAGAAAATAGCAAGGGGAAAGGTAAGGGCAAGGCTCTTTTTGTAGTTGCTTCCTCACCATCCACTTGGGTTCTTGATTCGAGTGCTTCACACCACATGGCTTTATCTAAGGAAGAACTTGCATCCTTGGAGCCATGTACTATGCCTTCTATTTTGATGGGTGATAACACTCTTGTTGAGGTGTGTGGGAGAGGGTCTGTTGATGTGGGGGATGGCACATTCCATGATGTTCCTTGTGTACCCTCATTGTCAACCAATCTCCTATCGGTACACCAGATCACTCACATAGGTTTAGGCAAGCGAGTTGAGTTCACTCCTGATTTAGTGGAGATAAGTGAGTTGCATAATGATTCTACAGTTGTAGTTGGGAGAGCAGATCATCAATCATGACTCTATATGTTTTCTCACTTTGTTCATGATCCTCCTTTGACTGTTTCACTCACTCACTCTAATGATGTGAGCAGATTATGGCATGAGTGGTTTGGCCATCTTAACTTCCACTACTTGCATCAGCTTAACTAGCAAAGCATGGTCACAAGGTTGCCTTCTACTTTGACATTGGAGTCACTTGGAATACATGATAGATCTTCTAATGGGTCAGATTCACTTGAGCAGTCTTCTGCCTCCACTTCTAATGTAGAGAGTAATTCAGAGGACTCACCTCCTTCCTCTCCTAGTCATCATTTATAGGTTGATGATTCTCCTCTAGATTCTCCATCTTCTGGTCCATTTTCTACTAGATAGACCTTGCAGTTTGCAGGTGATTGGGTTGGGGATCCATCAGACACCAAACAGACTCATTCACAATTCAAGGATGCTCTACATATCTTCATTGCTACTGCCTCAAATCTACAGTCCTTTCATGAGGCTTCTGGTATTTTTGAGTGGGATACAACTATGCAAGAAGAGTATAGTTCCTTGATGAGGAACTGCACTTGGGATCTTATCTATTTTTCTAAGGGAAGAAAACTTGTTCGATGTAAGTGGATCTACTGGACAAAATTTGCAAGCTTTGCTGGGGGTGTGGGATGCTTCATCTTTTGGGGGGGCCTCTTCCTCTCACTTGGAGTCATAATTTTCTTTGGGGAGTCTCTTTTCTCTCTCTTTTGGGGGAATTTTATGTACATGGCTACCTCATCAGGCTTGACTTGCCAGGACCCATTTCTACATCCACCTAAGCTTCGCTTATGGGGGGGTGTTAGTGTAGTTTTTTATTTTTCCTATTTTGCTGCATTTTTTCTACACTTTTAATAATCTCTCTTAGGTTAATAAAGCATATCTTATTAGGTGAATGGTTGTGAGGTGTCACCTTCCTACATGTGAGCATCCATTAGCTATCTTGGGAAGATACTTTGCTATCTTTAGTCCGATAGATGGTTGCTTCTCATTGGTTGGTGTTGCCACCTCCTCCCTCTTCCTAGCCTGTATAAGCATGCTACCTAGCTTGTATTTGCATCTCTTGTTTTTGCATCGTCTTAATGCTATTTTTCTTACATCATTTGCATTACTCTCTTGGAGACTAACTCTATGATGCTATTTTGATTTTGTATCATTTGCATTCATAGTTAAGATATTTATTCTTTGCACTAGTTTTCTAGGTTATTAATCTTATCAGATTCTAACAATGCTTTGATATCAATTATTACAAATGAAGAGAGTAACTGAGAGGGAAGGGTTGAATCCGTTACCACAAAAAAAATTCCTTGTCCCTAGATGTCAAATCAAACTTTTCACTAATAATGTTATATTATCCAGCTCAGTTATAACTAAGATATTGTTGTCACTTGGATTAAAAAGTAGTCTTATGAATATTAATCCATTTTAACCTTTACTAACCTAGTTGAAAAAACCTAAATCATAAAGAAAATAACATGAACATAAATGAAACCAAGATTTAACATGAATACCCAATTTGGCAAAAACACCATGCGACTAGTTACAATATTTTTCACTCTTCTAAAGTGAGCCCTATTAAAATCTAACCCTTCCAAATGTTACAAAATATATTGTTAAGTATGACCTTTTTAGAGGATTTAGATAACCCTATTAGGAGTGGCCTAGTTAGAGGTTTTCAAAAAATTTAATCTTGAAATGTCACCTTGAAGAGGATTTACAATATGACTATTAAGTCAATTTTGTTAAGATATTTCTTCACTACTACAATGGTTAGAAGGTAATAGTAATTTGAACTAATTTATGAGGAAACTTCATTTGTAAACTTAGATCTCTATTTTGGCTTGACCTCTAGATCCTTATTGATCAAGATATTCTTTGCGTATTATCTTCCACACTTTCCTACTCTGGCTTTTCCTTTGCTCACATATCCATCTTATTACACGTTATAGTTACTCATTCTCTTCACTATTTGACCTTTCTTATACATCATAAGGTTTGTATAGATGGCTTGAATATCCATTGAAATAATCATTAAACATATAAATATTCAACCTTAATTAGTTAATTATTAGACAAATGTGTTATGTTGTTTCTTGGTCAATACTTAGATTGAACTCTTGGTTAACATTGGAAGTTCTTTGATGCCTGACCACTTAGTTAACACTACAAGCCCTTCATTGCCTGACTTCTCAGTCAATACTGAATATGCTTGGTCAACATCGTAAGTTATTTGTTGCTCATTTAATACTAACATTTGTGTAACATCAATGACAACATACAATTTGAAGAAGTGTTTCCATAATATCTAAGAAAGAGTTTGAAGATCAAACCAAGGATTGCAATGAAATTTGAAGGCTTAAGAAAGAAAATGAGATCTTGGAGCATGATTCACAAATTACAAATCTAAAGTTGATCTTGAAGGATGAGTGTCAAGAAGACTAAATCAAATTTTAGATCTAAGAATTCATATGTGAGATCTAAACTTGTGAATATGACATATGAACTTGAACCATCAAAATCATAGTATGAGGAACTTGATAAGTTTAATGTAATTATGAAACAAGAGTTAACATAGTCTAAGATACATCTTGAGAAGTTGTATTCTAGTAGTGAAAAACTTGATGACTAGATCTATATGTAGATACCTTCCTATGAAAAGATTGGTCTTGGATACTTTGAAGGAGAATCATGCAAATAACATGACATTACAAAAGGAATCAAATATTGTGATCCAAAATCCTGAGAAAGAAAAATAACTTAAAAAGGTTGAGTCAAATCAATCTGAAGATGTAACTAAAAAAATTGAACAATCTGAATCACCTAAAGAAGTAAGTAACCAATTCAAAGGAAGATGTTATGTTTGTAATGAATTTGATCACATGAAGAAGGACTATACAAGTAAGTCTTTTAAACCCCTTTCTAGTTATTATTATAATCGTGATGGCTTTGGTCATGAAGTTATTGAATATAAGAAACCTAAATTTAATAATAATAATAATAGTATAATTTTTAGAGGTACTAACCTTGTAGATAGTAAACCTATTGGTATTATAAGTAATATCGTTATGTCTTATAAGTGAAAAAAATTTGGGCATATTACTAGAGATTTTAGAGCATATATTAATAAGACATGACCTAGATATGGAAACAATGTAATAGTTTGTCATATTTTTAACAACTTGGGTCATACAACAAGATTTTATAGGATTAACAATACAAGAATTCCTAAGAACATGAGGAAAAACATGAGAAACCATAATCCAAGAAGGAATACGAGAAACAATAGAAGAAATGAGAATATAATAATGGTTAGAGAGAAAATGTGAAAGATCTTGTAGGAAACCATGATGAATCATTTGATAAAACCAAGGATCTAAAAAGTTTGCATGTACTCTTGAAAAGCCTAAGTGAAGCAATTGATTTTTTAAAAAAATTTAGAGATAGTTAGCAACCAATCATAATTTGATTGAGCAATTCATTTTATCAATTATTATAATATAATTATCATCAAAATAATATAGAAACTCTTAGAGATGGAATTCAAAGTTGCATAGTCAATAGGAGATAGAAATGGATACTTAGAACCTATGGTTAAGTCCACATAAGTTTCTAAGGTCTTACGTGAGCATAAGAAACAAAAAAAGATTATTGGAAATTAAGGAACATCCTTTTAGGATTACATAGTTGCACAATAAATGCAGAAGTCATTTTAGAACAATTTAAGGATCAAAATCAAAATTTTGAGTAGCATTTGATAATTTGAAGAGTGAAGGAGAAAATTAAGGAAATTTGGAGATAAAATTTATGGAGTTTGAAGTGAATTTAAAGTGTGTGGAACAATAAACCATATTTCTATAATAATTGAGGTATTTTGTGATTTTGTGAAGGTTAAAACTACATAATTATATTTAGTAATGTATCATTTGAAATGGACAAGTCTATGATTCACAATGTATATTCCTAGACCTAAAATGAAGATTACCCACATTCAACCTTTGGAAGATAACCCTTCAACCACATTTTTGCAAATACCTAACAATGTGTTATACATGGAAGACATTGGTGGTTACATAACAAGTATATTTGAGACTGTAGGAGAGGGAAACATTTCAAAAGAATTTGACCTAGTTTACAATCAAGATATGTCATTTAAGGTAGGTTTTGAACACCTAGGTTAAAATGACTTAGTTAAATACCTATTTTACTATGAATTTAACAAGGAAGAATGGACCAAGATTTATATTAAGCAGAATCCATGATGACAATTTCTGGATGAGAGATAATATGATAATATTTTAAGCTAATCTAATAGATAAGGTTATAGGATTGAGAAATGAAGGATCTATCCCATTAAATGAAAAGAACGTGAAGAAGGTTGTACTTGAAAACACATAGTCAACTTACAATGGACAAGGAATTGTAACTAGCAAGATAAAACAAAAACATGTTCAAGTTCGACAGAGGATGACATGGCAACAAGATTTGTCCATACAACCTACATTATGTATATTGACACATCCAAAGTAAATTAGTGTGAAATACTAAGAGCACAACTGGTAGAGAATTAGAAGAGGATTAAGACAATAAAATAATAGTCAATTTAGGTTTCAAACCATAATTACCTACATGTTTTTTCACCTATCAAGAAGTTTTTCATTCATGTCAATTACTAAGATCAATAACAATGACAAGTGTTTAATGGAGAAAATTACAAATGTCTAGAAGAGACATCTCTTGGATAAGATTTTGAGTAACAAAAATATAATTATTAAGACATTTCAAAGTGAGATGAAAAAAAGATTCAGAATTCAACCATTTGTAGTAAGAGAGTATAAGGAAGATATATATTTTATGGTTGATGCTTATTTTACCTATGTTGAAGAAGTTGATCCTGTATAAGAGAAATATGTTAGCAAGAAATACTAATATATTAAGAGAACAAACCATTAACTAGCATGAAAATCATAACATATATGAGAGACAAAGTGAAACCCTCAAATGAGAATATGAGCCATAGAATGGCTCTCCCAAAGAGGATGGTCACTTGATTTAGGGATGAGTATAAGTAAAGGATTGGTATGTATGCTCAAAATTTCTCTATGCTTCAATGGTGGGGATGAGTAAATGGAAAATTGGTAGCTTTTTGAGCTCTCAATTTGGCATTATAAGGGTATGGTTGATGGCTTTTGGTTCTCAAACTAGCATTATGACTTTGGCTTAAAGGTTGTGATGAAATGGATTGGGAGGGGATTCAATTTATAGGCTAAGGGCTCGAGGGATGGAGGGTTAAGATGCAAGGAGAGATGAAAGCTTAAGGAGGGCTAGGATGCACTCAAAGGGGAGCACATGGATTGTGCTTCCTTACAGCTAATCAGGGAGTGACACATGTCACAGGGTGAGTGGATGGAGGAAAGGGCAAGGATGAATCAACAAAGGAGGTTCAAGGGATAATATCTTTATAAAGACCCTTCATAATGGCTTGTAAGAGCAATGAATGGGCTTGTACGAGTCTTTATGGCCTTGTAAGAGCATTCATGGTTGGGTGGTTAGGATATTTTGGAGGGAGTTGAGATTGTTGACTTTGCTTGGCTTAGTAAAGTCTTAAGCTTGGTTAGGGAATGTGACAAGGTTAGGGGGGATTAGAGGTGGTTTTGGATTAGATTAGGCATGTTAGAGATTTTCAAGTGGATGGCATTCATGAGGGTGGGTGAGTTAGTGGCTAAGCTTGGTTAGTATGGGTGGATGGGGTGGATTAGGCTAAATGAAGGGTTAGGGATAGGTTAGGGGTTATTCGATTTGAGGGTTTTATTTATCAAATATATTTATTTAATAAATGGAGATTTGGAATTAGATAGGAGAATAGGATTTAATTGATAAATAATAGGTTATTTGATTTATCAATTAGGACTATAGATGATTAATTAAATTAATCAGCTAGGGGATGGCAAAGGATTAATTAAATAGGAATTTAATTAATGATGCCTTTCAGAGATAACTAAATAGGATTACCAAAGCAGTGTAATCAAATTTAGGTGTCTACAACTCCGAGAATGCTATATGTTGACCCTCTTGGCTATGATGTCACAGAAGAAGAAATTGAAGGATATGTAAGGGAAATTATTTAAGTCTAATCTTGATGAAGAATTTAATAGATTTGGCACTTTGGAAAATAATATGTAGATGGCTTATCAAGAAAATCTTGAGAAGTGAGTTGTAATGCATCCCCCAATAGATTTTTGTAAGCCATCTTGATGGATGCAACCTTGATGATCTTCCTTTGTGATGTGATTGTGCTATGAGTATTTATATCATTCTTGTAGTAATCTTTTACTATTGTGCAAATGAATGATTTAAATGGATTATTTTAATCAAATTAATTAGATGCTTTAATTTTGTATAATTGTTCCTTCAGCTATTATATATTGTGCATCTACACTTGATCATGATTTTTTAGTGTGCAGGACTTGTATCCTTGGCAGTGACATATGGAGTTAGTGATTGGACCTTTCATGTTAAGCCAATATCATCCCTGTATGGATGATGTATTTTTTATTGTTATTTTAATCCTGTAGTAATTAGTAAATCTAGATTCCTAATGCATTATGTGATTAGACCTATGAGTGTGTGTATGCATTTAGAAATCCATAGTGGTTGTGGAATTTATCTAATTATTGTGATTTATTGGTTAAGGGAATTTTGGAATTTATTTTATTTTAATTTATTCTTGGTAAGTTTGTCATAGTTGAATTCCAATTACTTGGAATAGCCTATTTTCTTTTGGGTGGATTTAACTTGGTGAACTGGTTAATTACCCTAATCCTTTAGTCACACAAAAAAGTGAATAAGTATGCAAAAAAGAATTTTATTCCTCACTTCTCACTTTTGAAATAGAAATTTGAGAGTGAATTCCAAATCCTTTTCAAGAGGAAATATTGTTCTATTCATTGTGGGAGCTACAAGCATGGTATCGTCATGAGGTAGGACTTTTTGGATCCATCTTGGGGAGACCTTGGATTGTTGTGGTTTTTGATAGCTTCTACATGGTTTTTTATTTTACTGTTTAGGTTCCCATATTTTTCCTTTTGGTTGTCAGGTAGGGCTATCTTGTTTTATTGTTTGAGCTTCATTTTAGCGTCTTCTTTTAGTAGTAGTTTGTTAGGAGGTTAAGAATGTTAAAGTAAAAGGCTAATTTAATTTAATTTATTAAATTACCTTTACTCCCTTATTAAGATTTCACTTTATGCACCTTGCATTTCTATTTAATAATTAATTAGTAATTATTAAATGTCATTTACCTTTTAGTGTTTTGATCTCCTTCATAAGGATTGATCGATTGTAAATTCATTCATTCTATTTTGCACAAGCAAATACAATTTTCTTGTTTGTTAAGAAACCCAATCTCTCTCTACTTTTCTTTCTTCCTTGTAACAGTTTATTTGCATGTAAGATATTTAGGTTATGTGGAATTGTTCATCATCAAATCCTACATGGTATTAGAGCCTTTCTTGCAGTTGCCTATTCTTGTTTGGAGAGAAAGAAGAATGAGGGTTTGACAGAATAAATTAGGGACTTTTGGGGCATTTTATGTGAAAATAGAGCATCTTTAGTTTTTGGATGTGTGGTGGTGGCATTTCAGAACAAATAATTATAGAGGTGATTTTCAAATAGCAATATCTCACTCATACAGACTCCTTTTTCAAATATTTCTTTTGTTTTGGGGTACAATTTCATAATCTACACGTTGTTGTAGGTTGTTTGTAATCTATGTTCCTAAAATTTTCTAAAAAGTGTGAATTCCAATAGTTGCAACTTCAAAAGCTTCATTTGGGTTCATATGGACCCATATTCAGGTGCTTTTTTTTTCAAAGTGCATAATTTTTTGTCTACTTTCTAGATCTAGTATCGGTTTATTGTAATATTGAGTGGACATAGAAATTTTAGCAGTTGGTTTTTTTTTCTGGCTTACAAAAAACAATCCAACGCCTTCCAAAACAATAGTAACCTCTTCTTGTCTAGTTATTCTGACCCCTCATAACTATCACACATGGAAGACCTTGATGATAGAACTTCTCCATTAAAAATAGTTGTGGTCTTGTTTAGATGTTGTGAAGCTAGTTTTATAGAGGCCTTTTGAGGTCATGCAACACAAGAGCAAGATGGATGAGGCAATGGGGTTGATTACTTTACAGGTATCTGACAATCTACAATTTCATCTTGATGGGTGTAATACCCTCTAGATATGTGGACCAAGCTTGATGGCTTGTTTGGTATAGTGAATGAGTTCAGGGAACTTAAGATTAAGGCAAAGCTTACCTCTATTGTACTATATTCCTTTCCTTCCATTGAGGATTTTTGGATGAAGTTCAAACAACAAAGATCTTTATTGCAGGGTTGTGGGAAAACTAAGACTGATATTGAATGCATCTACCTAATTTTTTATAAGCTTTGTAGAAGCTTTCATATTTTTACTTTTACCTTCTATTCTACCAAATATGCTTTTGGTAATAGATTTACCATGCTATCCTTTGAGGTTTTTTGTGATCATTTGACTCAAGATAAATCTAAGCTCTCTTAGTTGGATTCTCTAATAGCCTCATAGACTTATGCATTGGTAGCTCAACCATCTTTTAGGACGAAGGAGACGACACAAAAATCTCATTCTACAAAGTTTTAGATTTATTCTAGCCCTCATAGTTCATCAGGGCCACCGACTCCTAAGTGGGGTAAGCCAAAACTAGAAAGACTAAAGTGTTCTTATTATAATAAGCCTAATTATGATGAGTCACATTGCTATGAAAAGAAGTTAGATGGCTATGCCAAACAGGTTTCAAATTTGACAACTCTCCTATAGAAGAGGAACATTTATATTCCTTCTACTTCTCATAGATCGTCATCATCATCATCATTCTAATCAAATAGTAAAGATATAGGAAAGGGTTATGCATTATGTGCAAAGTTACTAGTTACTACTCCACCCTCTTCTAGATGGTTACTAGATTCAGTTGCTTCACACCATATGGAATCTTTTCAAGATTTGTTCTCTTCTTATGAGCTTCGCCTACTCCACACATTTTGATGGGGAAAAACATTGCTATGACTTTAGGTGGGAAAGGTTCTATTGACATTGATGATGGTACATTTCATGATGTACTTTGTGTTCCATCTTTGTCCTCTAACCTTCTCTCTATTTATTAGATTACATACAGTAGGATAGGGAAGACAATTGAGTTTGCATAAGATTCAGTGCACATCAAAGATAGTGAGACATGCAATATTGTTTATACAAGGATTTTTTATCACTCTTCCCACCTATACTCTTTCTCTCATTTTGGTCCACCATCTCCACTATCTTTCTTCACGAGAGACTACTAAGGTGAAGTTAGGTCACTTGAACTTATGTTTTATTATCAAGACTAATGTTGTGACTTCTACACCTCCAAATCCTATTCAGATTCCATCTCTCACATAGGATTACTCATAAGCATTCCCTACTATTGCATCTCCAATCATCGAGCCACCTACTGCAATTGTTGAGGATATATCAAAGGACACACATCTCCTCATAGATGATAGATTCAACAAAATTATCATCCCACCTCCATTAGAGATTCTATTTTAGGTTTCTCATGATTTCTCCTTTAAGCACCAGTTAGGAATTCCAATTGCACCTTACATACATGTGTTTTATCATCCTTTGTATTTTCTTTGTTTCCTTCAGATTAGAACCACATTGGTGTGTTTATTGACACAAAAAAATTTCCATTCTAGGGGGGCTATGGAGTCTCAAGCTTCTATCATGGGGTCTTCATTGTACTTATGATCTTGGGAGAGTCTCTTGAGATGTTTCATTTGTGCATCCTTTTCTATCTCTTTTTGAAGTAGGGTTTTTCCCGCTGAGTTTTCTCTATTTCTTTGTTTCATAGAGATTTGATTGTGATCAGGTACCTCATAAGGCCTTGTTGTCAGGACCCAAGTTTTCTTTCAACATTATAGTTTCGTTGCATCATTTGTAGCTTCATCGTTGCTCATCTTAAGGGGGTGTTAGAGAAAAAGGTTATTATTTATTTATTTATTAAATTACCTTTACTCCTTTCTTTAAGATTTCACTTTATGCACCTTGCACTTCCATTTAAAAATTAATCCATAATGATTAAATGTCATTTAACATTTAGGTTTTTGATCTCCTTCATAAGTAATTATTGGTTATAAATCCATTCATTCTATTTTGTGCAAGCAAATATGATTTTCTTATTTGTTGATAAAACCCTTCTCTCTCTCTCTCTCTCTCTCTCTCTCTTTCTCTCTCTCTCTCTCTCTCTCTCTCTCTCTCTCTCTCTCTCTGCTTTTCTTTCTTCCTTGTTACATGTTATTTTCATGTAGGATCTAGGGTCTCTAGATTTGTTCATCATCAAATCCTATAGAAAACTAGTGTTCACCTTTATTTTTGATTGCTAGCTCTACCTGGTTGGGTGGGTATGAGCATTTCCCTATTTCTGGGGATGGGGATTTGGGGTTTTGCACCTTTATGCTAGTTGTTTTTTCATAGGGGTTCAAACCCAATTTTATTTGATTTCTAAGGCTTATTTATCCAAGGGTAGAATGGGTTTTATTTTCATTGATTTTCATCAATGTTAGCTTTTTGAGGTTTTTACCTTGATCCGTGTTTTGTCGAATTTTCTCAAGTTTTCCTTGCATGGTGTTGGTCATGGATTTAGAATATCTATAGGATTTCAATCCAACCATAATTTCATCTTTTTTTTTGCATTGGGATGCATGCAAAATCTGTACTCCTAGATTGAGGCTAGTAGAGTGTGTGTTCTTGTTACATGGCATTTTTTGTGATTTGGATTTGTGTAGAATCTATGCTCTCAGATATAGGTCGGTTGAGCATTTTTTTACCTTATGTCTTTTGTTTCTCATCCAACCCTTGTTAGTCTTGATTATGTCATGAAATTGGATGTACCCACACATGAGCATGCACACATGCATTTGACGGGATCTTGTGAGACCTAAACTCCCAAATATGGGCTAGTTGATGGATTGTTCATTGGGGTTAGGTTGGCAACTTGCATTTCCTCTAAGCACTCAGTGTGTTATGGGAATGGGTATGTAGGGTAGGCATGTGGAGTGGCTTCTCTCGTTACCCTAGTTATTTTACGACAAGGTAGTATGAGGAAGTTCTAACAAGTGATAACTAAATTAATAAATGGGTAATAAAACTTAATTTAGATAAGTGAATGCATGTACTATGTCTCTGAAGGCATGGTGTGATGGTTTCTTGAGGGATCTGTTCCATGCCAATTTTATCTTGGGTTTTTTGATGCCAAGCAACTTACACTCCACTAGAGTCCCTACATAGTTGACTCATAGAGTGTCTAACTAGGACCTATTGTAATTGTATTGTCTCATGATCTTGGTTTTAGTCTTCTTTACTATCTGGCATGAGTGTTAGCCATGGGTAATTTTTTGTGGTTGGATCATTATTTCCATCAGCATGATGGGAGTGGGCCTAAGGGTTCCATGTGGTTGGGAGGTGTAGCTACCTATACGACTACTGGGAACCGGTGTATAGAGATAGTTTATTTCTAGTTGAGATTGGTGGTTGATGTTCATTTGGTATTTTATGTTTCCAGAGTACATTTCTTTGTGATTTATGATTTAATTGGAATGCTTGAACATCATTTTTAGATGATGTTGTTTCATTTGATGCATTCCTTTCTCATGATGTTATAACATATGGTTAGATGATGTAATTCACTATTAGTTGGAGTATCAATGCTTTGATGGATTAGCATGTTAGATCTAATTATTCTTATGATGTTACTTATGTCATGGTGGTGACACCCTCATGGGTCAGTGCAAGAAGTTGGGTCTCACTTTTGGCCAAAAAGTGGAAGTGTTTTTCCTATTTTTGAAATATTTTGTCAATTGATGCCAAAATTTGAGGCATTTAGAGATTAAATATAAAATAACTTCAGAGATAAAAATTGTAGTGCTTGTGATCTTCTTTTTGAATATATAATTTATTTGTATACCCATATGACAGAATTTTTTTTTGGTATGTATTATTAAAAACCACGCTCGTGTATGGACACCATAATTTGACACAACTAAATGAAATTTTGTAAATCCTTTTAAATAGAGTTACATGGCACAGCAAAGACTGATGAGAATGTTTTTCTTGAATTTTTTAATGATTTTTAAAATTTATTTTTAATTGACGATTAAGCTAATTTCCAAAACGTCTCGTGATGGATGTCATAATTTATTTAAAATTTATTTTTAAAAACCTTTTTTAACTATAAAAGAATGTTGTGAGGATTAATAACATGTAAATTAATTTACAAAATATGAAAAATTTAAAAAGTTATTAAAGTTTTAGTGAATGTCACTATTTAACATTTAAGAGATACTTTTGATTAATAAATAATGGAAAAATAGCAAATAAATTCATACCACTATAAAATTTACATTTTTGAAATTAGAATAGTAAGACCTATAATGAGTTTTTGTTTCGTCAAAAAATTCAATGGGAATGACCATATAAAAATTACAACAATCCCTAAAATTGTTGATTAAATGCCTTAAAAAAAAAATGGTTCATGAAGGCATGACTTGGTGGGACCAAGCCTATGCTATACCTTCCCCAAGGAAAAATCAGAAGAAAATTCATGGCCATTCAAAATTCAAACCTATCTCAACTAGAATCAGGCACCCAATTTGTAATTCAAAATTAGGTGCCTAATTCGGTTTTAGCCATTGATAGAAACGAGCACCTGACTATTTAAAAATTGGTTACCAATTTCTAAATCAGGTACCCAATTCTTTAAAATTTGTGTACCTAATTTTTAAACAATCAAGTACCTGATTCTAATCTACCCATTGGGCCCCAAAAGATACCCCACAGACCACTCTACAATGATTACAATGATTGAATAATAGTTTTGATCTTCAACAATGGATTCTGTCATAGTTATTTCATTTTCTTGTTGTCTTCTACAATTGGCAAGTTGTTGATTTGAATTCAAAACTATTGCAAATATGGGATCAAAACAACGAAGAAACAAGAAATTAAAAGTTCTAACAAATGAAAAAATTGTAACAAATAAAGAACATGAAGCACAATGTCATGAAGAAAGAAGAAATTAAAAGTTCTAACAAATGAGCAAATTGTAATAAATAAAGAGCGTGAAGCACAATGTTAATGAAAGAGAAGACAAAGAATTAGAGAATTGAGGAATGTTTCAAAGGAGAAAGGCATTGAGGATACCACAATGGATGAAGAGGTTGAAGAAGAGAACCCATTACATAGAGATTCAGGTGCACATTCTAATCGAACATTCAATACAAGTGTGTCTCCAAACCCTCAAATTTTTTCTCATGATAAAATTGGTGATTTTTTAGAAGCACATTATGATTTGAACGATTTAGATTTTCTTCATGAGAATAGATTGTCAAACAATCATGCACAAAAAACTCCAATGGAAATGCATGCCCTTAAAGAAATACCAAGAAAAATTGAAAATGAGATTGAAATCCCAAATAATAGTGAAAATGAAATGCCAATTGAAAATAACAATTGTATGAATATAGGCATAGAAACACCAATTATTGAATAAACATGTTAGAATGATGCTAAAGTGCTCGAACATAATTTTCATTTTCCTAATGATGTGTTAGATAATCTTGAGGGATTGGTTTCATGGGGAAAAATTAGGACACATGCTAATAGATTATATAGAAAAAAAAATTATAATAAGAAATTTGGGTTTCAAAGTTAGTTGATGTTGCAACTAATTAAAATGTCTAAAATGTGAAAAGTAATGAAAAGGTTAGGAATTAATGCAAAACCCAAGAATAAAAATGAGTCTTTAAAACAAGTTGTATCCACTATTGCTAGTGCCTTTGATGTTATTAGAAACAAAAGTCACTCTAAAGATGAATGCAACACAACGAGCAATAACAATAGCTTTAGTTAACATATCAACAACTGACAAAAGATTGATTAGCAATATAAGTGGATATCTTAATGTGAATCATAAGACTTTAGAAAGAGTTGTAAAGAGAAGGGTTAAATTTGAATGTGATCCTTCAAATATTTTGTGGACTTCTAGTGGTAGACTCCCAAGATGTAATATGAAACTTACTAGTGAAGTCAAAAGTTTGGTTGAAATTTTTTGGCATGATAATACAAGAGTATCACCTAATTCAAAAGATGTTCTTAAATTGAGAGTTGGGTCAAAAATACGTGATCCAGATCATAAAAACCTTTTGGATGTGACTCAAAGTAAATTGTTTAGAAAATTTGTAGATGGTAAGATGCTAACTATTACCATTAGTCAAAGGTCTTTTGAAAAGTGTAAACCATGGTATGTAAGGATTAACAAGGAAGAATCAAATGTTTTTGTAAAACTCATGTTCAATTTTGTTACCATTATGATGTATTTCAATCTATATGTGGTACCATGCATAGTAAAGAAATGTTGCAGGAATGTGGTATAAAAATACCACCTCAAACTATAAAGGATTTCATATCAGGTTTGTTTTGTAAGCCAAATATTGATCAATACTTTCTTTTCAATGCATGTCTTTCTGATACATGTGATATGTGTGCCAATATTTCTTTGCTAGATTGGCGGAAGATGGTTTTCAAAGATCCCTAGGACTAGGATTTTGGATCTCGAAAGGTGAGGCTTGATGGATTGATTAGATTGGTGGATCCCTAAGACTAGGATTGTGGATCCCTAAAGCTAAGAGTGATGATTGATTCTGAGAGATACTAATGCATAAGTTGGGTAAGGAGAGAGATGCTAGATATGGATGGGGGATAATGGAGATGAAGCAAATCCATTGAAGCTTTTTTGAGCAGGGGGATACTTCAAAGAGAAGTACCACATGTAGTTGAGCACTAGATTTTCTATAGGACTGTTGGTTAATTGCCAAGGTTACCAAGAACATCAAGGCCTTTTCACCAACCATCCAGAGGACTGACGAGCTGACTAAAAACAAACACACAAGGATTGCCCCAGCATCACACATGATTCCCAAAGGAAGCAACGTGGAATCGACACTAGGTAACCTAGGAGCAGAAAAGAAAAACAAATGAAAGACCTAATCAAGACCTTATGCTTAGATTGCCCCATTCACAGTATACCATGATATGGAAGATTGTGGCAACCTTGAGGAGGGAGCAAAAGGATTGCTTGGAAAAGATATTTCAAGACCCAAAAGGGAAGATCCCAAATCAAAAGAAAGTAAAAATCCAAAACAGAACCATTTTCCAACGAGATGGGTAGGATGAGGTACTAATGGACTAAGATCAGACATGAGGAAAGCTATATCCTACAAGGATCTATTGGAGAGCAACTAAGCTGATGGATTTGGATAAGTGATGCATCTAGCAAGCTGAACTAAGAAGGATAACACTTTGGTGATAGGAGATCTAGCTAAAGGATGCATTGGAATAGCTAACCAAGGGTTGTACGATGTGTGCAAGATGTTGATCAAGGAGGAACTAACATGAAAGCTAGATAGATAAAATGGTACTAAGCTAAAGAGGATGTACAAGCTGACAGACCAAGATATGTTACAAATGTACAAGGTTGTTCATGTTTTAGTTTTGTGAGATGGAAATGTTTGTGAGGGGTGGGATGTCTGTAATAGTTGATAGGTGGATAGGTAGATGGTTTGTGAAAAGCTTAAGTGAAAATGGGATTCTTTGTGTGCATGTGATAGGATACAAGGTAGGATACAAGAGTTGGCATATAATACAAGTTGGAATATGATACAAGCTTTGGACAAGATTTAGATATACAAGCTATGATACAAGATTTATAAGTTGAGGTACAAGATTTACAAGTTGTACAGGAGGTATTTACAAGCTTCATTAGATTTTGGATATTTGGTTGGAACACCAAGGGAACAAGCAGGTGTTTTATGGGATGGTGGGTGAATGGATGAGGGATAGGATAATGATAGATAATGGATTAGTTTTAGCATACAAGGCACCTAAATTACCAGGTTTTCACCAAGGTACCTATCCAAGGTGCTTGAATTTCCAAGTTTTCACCATTGCACACTTATTTCTCTTTACTATTTTTTGTTTTGTATTTTTCCAAGCTGGGTATACCAAGGACCTTCAAGCATAGAACTTCTTGAGATGAATGATGTTAGTAGGGTCATTCAAGAGTTCTCCTTCTAGTGTAGATAGCTAATAGGCTCCAAAGCCAAAGGATGTAGTGACAACATAAAGACCAAGCCATGTAGGTTCAAACTTACCTTTCTTTTCTTGATCTGCTTGGACTTTCATGTTTTCTTTGAGGACCATGTCGCCCGGCTGAAAGTGCCGTGGAAGCACCTTATGGTTGAAATTCCTTTTGAGATGAGTTTGATAGATTGTGAGATGATCATAGGCTTGTTGTCACTTCTTGTCTAAGAGATCTAGTTGGGTGAGCCGAGCTACTTTGTATTCTTCATCTAATATTTGCCCTTGCAAAGATATGCACAAAGAGGGAAGTTCAACCTCGATGGGTAGTACCACTTCGACACCATAGACTAGGGAGTATGGAGTTGTGCCTATGGATTTACGGAAGGAAGTTTGATAGGCCCATAGAGCTGGATTTATTTGTAGGTGCCAATCGCAGCTGGAATCATTGACAACTTTCTTTAGGATTTTGAGGAGGGTTTTGTTAGTTGCCTTTGCCTGGTCATTACCTTGTGGGAAAAATGGGCTAGAAAAGTGGTGATGGATGTGGAGGGAAGTGCATAATTCTTCCATGTTGAGATTTTCAAAGTTACCTCTGTGGTCGGTGAAGATGGTGGATGGGATACCAAAGCGGCAAACAATGTGGTACAAGATGAACTTGGAGACCTGAACTCCTGTAGCTGAGACTAGGGGGACTGCTTCCACCCAGTTAGTGAAATAGTCTATAGCTGTTATTATTCATTTATGTCCATCAGATGAGAGAGGTGTGATAGTTCCAAGTAGATCAAGGCTCCAACAAGCGAAAGGCCAAGGTGGTGCAATAGGTTGTAGATCCTGTGCGGGAGAGTGCACGAGATTTGCATGCTATTGACATGGGAGACACTTTCTGACAAAGTCATAGGAGTCTTCTTCAATGGTAGGCCAATAGTAGCCTGCTCTAAGGATTTGTCATACTAGGACAATATGGGAATCGCAAAGTCCAGAGTGTACTTCTTGTAACACCATCATAGCCTCGTTTGCATCTAAACACCTAGAGAGAGTATCATGATAACCCCGACGATATAGGGTATTGGCTATGATGACATAGCGGGATGATTTTTGGATGAGGTTTTGGCGTTGGGTATGTGTAAGGTGAGGAGATATGATACCATCTTTAAGGTAAGCGTGAATCTCATGGTACCAAGGGGATTGGGGACCAACCAAGATACAAACACGGTTTGAGTCATCATTCACATAGGCAGGTGTGAGGAGCTACTCGACTAAAAACTCAGACTGTGTAGGTGCTTTGGGAATTTCCAAGAGCGAGCCGATAGTAGTCATAGCATATGCTTCTTTGTTTTGTATTCGAGGCACTTGTGTAAACTCAAGCTTTGTAAAATGTTGGGTTAGCTAATCAACTAGCTCTTTGTAGGGTAATAGCTTTTCATCTTTGGTTTGATATTCATTTAGGGCTTGCTTGATGATGAGTTGAGAATCGCCAAATATTTGTAACTCAGTGATATTCCATTCTATAGCTATCTTTAATCCTGCTATGAGAGCCTCATATTCAGCTATATTGTTGGTGCTAGGGAATTGTAGCTTAAAAGCTTTTGGAATGTAGTCTCCTTGAGGTGTGACCAACAATATTCTTGCCCCTGATCCATGAGATGTGTATGAGCCATCAAAATAAAGTTTCCATGGGGGTTGTTCTTCAATTAGGTAGATATGTTCATCTAAAAATTCTATAATCAAAGGATATGCAGCTATTAGAGGTGCATCAGCTAGGTGGTCTGTTATAGCTTGCCCTTTGATTACCTTTCTGTCCACATACTGGATGTCAAATTCGCTAAGGAGCATAACCCATTTGGTCAAACAGCCTATAAGTGTTGTTCTGGAGAGCGTATACTTGAGAGGGTCAATCTTGGAGACTAGTTGGATGGTATGACTTAGCATGTAGTGGCGAAGCTTTTGAGTTCAGAAAACAACTGCCAAACAAGCATTTTTGGTAGGAGTGTAACTGAGTTCATAACCAACTAGGGTTCTATTGATGTAGTAGATGGCTCTTTCTCTGCCATAGTCATCGAGCTATGCTAGAAGTGCCCCTAGAGCAGTAGGTGTTGCTGATATGTACAAGATCAAGGGATGACCAAGAACTACTGGAACCAAGATAGGGGGATTGGCGAGATACTGCTTGAGCTGATCAAAGCTGTGTTGACATAAAGGATCCCACTTGAAGTTTTCATCTTTCTTTAGTAAATGTGAAAATGGTGTACACTTCTCTGCAAGCTGGGAGATGAAGCGTTAGAAAGATTGAAGCTTTCCCTGAAGAGAGTGAAGTTGTCATAGTGTCTGGGGAGGAGGCATGTCTAAGATAGCCTTGACCTTCTTGCGGTCGATCTCTATACCTCATTTAGAAACTATAAAGCCTAGAAGTTTGCCAGATGTGACCCCAAAGACACACTTCTTGGGATTCAGCATGAGATGATATTTGGCTAACCTATCAAAGAATTTCTCTAGGTTAGCAAGATGATCCATGAAGGTGTGAGATTTAACCAAGATATCATCCACATAATCCTCCAAAATGCTATGGATAAGATCATGGAAAATGATTGTCATAGCTCTTTGATAGGTAGCCCTAGCATTCTTTAGGCCAAAAGGCATCATGTTGTAGCAAAAGGTTCCCCAAGGGGTAGTGAATGTTGTCTTATGTTGATCCTCTTCTGTAATCTTGATTTGATTATACCCAGAAAATCCATCCATGAGGGACAGAATTTCATGTCCAGCTGTAAGATCTACAATCATATCTATGTTGGGCAAGGGAAAATCATCTTTTGGACAAGCTTTGTTAAGATATCTGAAATCAGTGTAGATTCTAATGTCACCAGAAGGTTTAGTGATGGGGACCATGTTGGAGATCCACTCTAAGTAGTTGATAGGTTGGATAACTTTAGCAGCTAACATTCTTTCTAATTCAGCTTTGACTAGTAATGCCACCTTGGGGTGCATTTTTCTAAGCTTTTGTCTGACGAGCTTGATCATTGGATCGACTACAAGATGATGAACTACAAGCTTTGGATCCAGCCCTGGCATGTCTTGATATGACCATGCAAATTGGCCAATGTTCTCTCTTAAGATCTCAAAGAGGAGATCAACTTGGTCTTTTGATAGGGATGTAGCAATGTGAACAAGTCTGGGGATCTCTGAAGAACCGATGTTGACTTCTCTAGTATCCTCAATTAGAATAGAAGACACATTTGGTCGATTATCTTGAGGAGGCAATGCTAAATCCTCATGTTCTGCTTGTGACTCTGGATTTTCTTGCTGAGGGGTTCTCTTCCTTGCCTTAGCTAGTCCTTGTTTCACCTTAGTTCCAGTTTTGGGTGTATCAGAACTAGGTTGGGGATTTTCTCCAAAATAACCCCTGGGATCTAGCTTATAGATATATGTTGAGTCTGGCTTTGTTTTCTTGTGAGGTGTTTCAGCTCCCATGAATCTTAGAAGCACTTCCTCTGATGTGAACTCATCAATGTGTATGACGCTTGGTTGGTCCCAATCTATGAGTTGTGGATGGGTGAGTGGTAGGTCAATGAAATGGATAGATAGTTCTTGGAGAATGGATTCTCTGAGGGAGATTTGGTCTCAGATATCGTCGTAGGATCTCTCTTCAACTTCCTCAAGAATGTCTTCGATTTCAACAAGGTCACGGTGAATGTTCGAAAAAGTGTGACCATTCTCATTGGTGCCCCTAGTTGTGGGTATGCCAAAGCCAAGACCTAACTTCATTTTCCACTGGTGTGCTTCAATGGGGCACTGCATGCCTCTTTCTTTTGGTCCTAGACCACCACCTTGATAGTTCCATTTGTTAGTGATGAGCTTATGTTCTTGGGGATACTTCTGGCTGAAGTGATCAAGGCGTTCTTGATTTCTTGGAGGTGCATCCTTATGTAACCAATTGTTGATATCTGGAGTGAGCTCCTCATGAAGAGGGTTTTTTGAGGATACAAAGGTTATTGGGCAAAACTGTTTGTATCAAGGAGGTGGAATTTCCTTAGCTTTTTGATATGTCAGTTGTCCATGGGCATGTGGATCAAGTGCGAGTGCCCCGATAGCAAATGCATCTGATAGACTATACTCTCCACAGCCTTTGTTATTAATCTTCATGGTAGATAGGGTGGAGGCGAGGATGGTTTCTAGGTCATTACAAGTGTTGGATGAGCTAGCGATGGATGTGTCGATATCAATTCCAGGGCAATGGTTTGCATATGAAGCTTCAACTGCATTGCAGTAAGCAAACAGTTTTGGATTGGCATGGATGGTTACCTCAGTGCCCTGATGCGAAAATTTGGCGCACTGATGGTAAGTGGATGGAATGGCTTTCATGGAATGAATCCATGGGTGAATGAGGAGGATGTTAAATGGTAGGTTTAGATCAATAACATGGCAGAGCGTGTCTTGGATGACTGGCCCAACCTTGATTGCTAGAAAAATAGTTCCTTCTATGGTTCTTTCCAAGTTGTCATAAGCTTTGATGGTGATAACCTCATTGATGATATCTACCTCAGTATACCCAGCTTATTTTATGAATTTTAGGGTGCAAATATTCAAGGCTGATCCATTATCTATCATTACTCTTTTCATGACAAAATTGGATACCATGATGGTTATGCGAAGTGGAAGGGTGTGATCTAGCTCGACCACAGGTATGTCGGTGGATTTGAATGATAGGGCACATCAGGAGGATAGGTGTCCAACGAGATTACGAAAATTAGTAGCGTTGATATCTGAAGGGACACAAGATTCTATGAGAGCACTATCAAGGATGTTTTTGTACACAGGACTAGTGTGGAGAAGGTCGAGGATGGAGATCTGGGCTAGCATGTTCCCAAGGTGTTCCAAGATATTGTACTAGCTTTTTGATGGAGATGATGGTGCTGGTGAAATTGGTGGGCCTGTGATGTTAAATCATGCTCTTTGAGTGGTGACTACACACTCATTATTTGGTCCTTGGATATTGATAACATTGAGAGAAGGCTCTTTCTCGTATATACAACCTATGAGGCTACCATAGTCTAAATAGGATGAAGTGTGGTCATTGTTCTTCCCATGCGGTTGGTTTGGCTGGCGGTTGTTGGTGTTGTTGATGTTGTTGTTGTTGTTGTTTTGGATAGGTGTTTTTCTAAGATTTTGGTTGTTGTGAGGAGGAAAAGCATTTTGATAGATCTGTAAGCCTGCATTGGGAGAGGTTTGGGCACCAACGCTGATTTCTTTCTGATCAATGAGGTCTTGCACATAATCTTTCAGTTTCATGCATTGGAGGGTAGTGTGACCTTTTACCCTATGAAATTTGTAGTACTCATTGTCTTTGTACCATGCAGCTTTGGATTGACTTGGGTCAATTTTCTGGGTAGGAGGAAATTTAATGAGGTTTTCCTTGACTAATTTCTCAAAAATGACATCCAATGGCTCACCAAGGGGTGTATAATTTCTAGGTGCAGGTTGGAATCTGGGCTTTTGCCCTACAGCTACATTGATGGCATTAGCTTGATTGCTAGATCCTTGTAAGTTGGGTCTTGGATTGTGGTTTTGATAGCTTTGGTTATTCTTCTGTTGGTAGTTGATAGGTTGCTGATTGTTTGGTTGATATGGTGGGTTGGATTGATTTTGGGAAGGACCAACAATATTCACATGTCTCGTGTCAGTGACGCCATCTGTTGCAACATGCTTGTTTTTGTTCGAATACCTAGACTTGTCAATTGAATGTGATTGATTTTGGTTGGCTTCCTTGTAAATCTTGACCACACCATCTTTAATGAGTCCTTGCTCAAGGATCATTCCTTTCTCTTTGATATCTTTGTAGGTCTGCAAACAGTTCATGGTCATGTGGTGAGCCAAGCTAGGATGGGCATTATCAATAAACATTTTCACCAAATGGCGCTCTGGCAAAGTACAAGATATGCAGGTGGTAAGGGTTTGCCATCTTTGTAGATGTTCGGGAAGGCTTTCTCCATCTTTTTTCTTAGTGTGGACAAGATCAACTACTGAGAGCTTTGTTTTAACAAGATGGGCATATTAGGCTACAAATGCCTCAGACAATTCATCAAAATTTTTAATTGTGCCATATGGGATTCTATAAAACCATTCAAGTGCTGGTTTGGCCAAGCTTTTGGGAAAGAGATGCAAGGGGAAGATGTCATCGTATGCCACTTCTTGGTAGTGCATGTAAAATTCTTTGATATGTGTGACAGGGTCTCCTTTTCCTCTAAATTTATCAAATTTGGGTGTCTCAAAATGCTTAGGAAATGGTGTCATGGTAATGGCTCTGTCAAATGGGTAAGGACACACATTCTCAAACTTGAAGGTTTTTGGATCATTTCCCTCCTGGATGTTCTTCAAAGCTGTCTTCATGGCTTCCCATTCTGCATTAATGGGTGATGGCTAGGGTGCCCCCAATGTAGGAGTGCCCTGAGGTAGGTATGTGCTAGATGGGGCAATGGAATATGGATGGCTTTGGGGTATGGGCTGGTAAGGATTGTACATGGCTTGGGAAACTGAATGGTGGATGATGGGTCGCTAAGGTGGAGGTGGCACATATTGCTGCATGTGTTGTGAGGTTTGCTGCTGATATTGGATTTGAGGTTGGGATTGAGGAACATAAGTTGGCTATGGGATGAATGGATTGCTTTGTGGAGGTAAGGTATAACATGGTTGTGAAGCTTGGGAAAAGAATCGAGGAGCTTGTGGAACTTGACTTTGGATTTAAGGAGTTTGACCAATATATGTGGGTTGTGCCCCCATCTGGGAAGGTGTCTGCATGGAAAAAGAGGCCATGTAATTGGTGGTGGATTTCCTCCTAGAAGTGGCATAGAAAAATAGTTGGTAATAGGAGGTAATGGATTAGTTGGTGGTGGAGGTGGTGGGAATTGAAAGCTTGGAAATGGAACTGATGGGGTTTGATAGCTTGGTGGCTAGATTTGAAAGCTTGGTAGAGTGGTGGCAGGAGCTTGGGTCACTTGAGAGCTTGGCACAACATTGGTAGTAGCTTGTGGGGTTTGATAGCTTTGTGGAGTGAAGGTAGTAGCTTGTGGATTTGTGGTTGATGGTACTGAGCTCCAAGGACCTAGTGGAAATGATGGAATTTTGTTCTGAGCTGAGGTAAAAAAGCTAGGGGTGATGAAGGTTTGATTATTTGGCCCCATGGGTGGCATCCCTATTGTGTATTGCTGAGGTTGGATAAAGAAACTAGCACTAATTTGGGAGATGGGTGGATTTGGAAGGCTGGGTTGGAGAGCAGCAACAACAATAGTGAAGGGAATGAATGATGAAGTGCTTTGAGAAAAGGGGGTTTTGGATAGAGTGGTATGGACCAATGGTGGAGTGGTGGGGGTTGGATTGGCTTGCGGAAGGGAGATCTCAACTTTAGTGGAGGCTGGTATGTTTGGGTCTGTTGGATCAAAAGGATTGGCTTAAGGCTCTTCTTTTGGCACATATTGAGGATAATTTGAATCATAAGAGCCTATGGGTGGTGGTAGCTTCCTAAACAATGGGTGAGATGGATCTGATAAGGGAGGAGGTCTTCCAAAGTTGAAGGCTCCAATGTTGTCCCTTCGAAAGTTAGCCATGATTATTTCTTTGTTCTTGTCTATAATGGCATTCACCAATACTGCATTTCCTAGTTGGTTCATGAAAGCTTCAATGTCAATAGGTGATGGTGTAGCTTTCTCTGGGCTGAAGGATGGCTGAGTGCTCAAGGGGGGTGATGTTGTTTGATCCAAATGATAGAGCTCCATTGTTTCTTTGACAGGTGGCATGAAAATGCAGAATGTTTTTAGGGATGAGATGCAAAAATGTTGATGGATGCAAAGGGGGGAGGATTTTCTATGAAAATTATTTCCTAGGTTGAGGCAAAGTTGTATGACAAAACCTAAGGAGGATTGGGTTGGGGATTCTAACTTCAAAGATATGTTGCCAAAGCATGAAAGGTATGCTTTCCTATGTGCAAGCTTGGTGGTGATTGTGTCAACTTAAGGATAGACTGATGATCCTTTAGGAAGAACACGAGATTGACCACTTGTGGATCCCAACCTTTAGCTCAAGGTGATGAGGGATAACAAGTGACAAAGCTAGATTACCCTAGACAAAGCTCTGTCAAAGGGATAACCTTGGTGAGATTGGTGGATTTGGAAGATGTTAGGAATGGAAAACTTTTGGCAAGGTGACAACAATTTTGAAGGCTTGGTTGCGAAATTTGGATTGCTAGCTAGATGGTTTGGTTCTAAATGAGATGGATGAGCTAAAATGCTTAAGGGAAGGACTAAAGATGGCTGGCTTTCCTACAAATATGACTCTAAAGTGAAGCTTATGCAAGAAGATGTCGAGAAACAAGGGGTTCTAATCATAGAAATCATGCCTAGTTGGTAAGGCATAAGCATTTTTAACTCCTGGATGTTGGTTAAGTTGGATAGTGCGATCTAACTAGGCATCCTGAAGGGCTTCATTGGCAGCTTTGTCCTCTTCTTTGTGGAGTTTGGCAATTCGACAGCTTGGTGTTAGTTCCTTTCTCTTGGCTGAAAGTTCTTGGTATGCCTGAGATGGCTTGAGTTCGACTTTATGAAACTTTTGTTTGGGTTTGGGTTGTTCTGACATGAATTTTGAATCTGCTTGGCTTTGAGAGATCTCAGTTGTTTTTCTTCAACTTGTTCAACTTCTGGAACAGGCAGTGACTATGCTAAGTATGCTCTAAGCTAGGATTGACCAAGTTTGGAAAACATTCATTCAACAAAATAAAAAATCAAGCAATAGATAGGAACAACCAGATAGAATTTTTTGATTCTCAGAATGTGATATTTGCGCCAAAGAGTGTGTATGTTTTACAAATGTTTTGATCAATCACTTCAAACACATTAACACCTTAGATGGTTGTCTGCAAGGCTGACAGTTGGTTTAGCTAGGGAGTCCTCAATATACCCAAGGTACATGAGGCCCAAATCAGTAGATGAAACCAAAAAGATGTCACACAACCTAGAGGAGAGGTAACCCACTTCTCCTCTTTCACTTCTCAAGGGTATAAAGTTCCTTGAGGTTTAGCCCAAGTGACAAAATCTTGATTCCAAGAGAGGTGTCTTTGGATTCACCTCCCAATTTTTATACTCCGGCAGAACGCTAGAGTTGATGTCATCCAAGGGGTGATGAAATCCCCAAGTAGGCCTCCTAAAAAGAGAAATAAGGTTTTGGATCCTAATCTTATGCACCCAAGATGGCCTCGAAAGACGACAAGGGGAGAGAAGACTTGGATGACCTTGGGCTAAAAAACACACTTGTTCTTTTACCAATGGACTCTTATGTGTGTTGATCTAGATTTTGCAAGCACTCATGTTTAAGAGACAATGTTCAATTCCAACTTTGAAATGAGCCAACAAAGCAAAATCGATCGAAGAATGCAAACAAGAAGAAGAGTTAGGGTCAACAAAAAAGTAAACCCACGTGCTCGGAGGCCCTCCACATCAAGTATCGATTAATTTCTTTTAAAGCATTCAAGAGTTGGTGTGATTTTGTTTTAAGCCCAAAACAAAGATGTGTTAACCTCGATTGTCAAGCATGCGCCCGAAGGCCCTCCACATCAATATTTGTTCACTTTTAGAGCCCAAGTGAAGTGTTAGCGAACCTAATGTGCATTCAAGGAATTTTTTAAGTTAGAAAAACTAATAAAAATACAAGTAAGTGAAGTTTGATCTTTGTGGAGCACTTAACACCCTCTTAGGTGGACCCATCCCCATAGATGGCGTTGAGATTGCAACCAATGGTTAAATTGATGGGTGATTAAAGAGGGTGAGTCCAACTACAAACTCACTGAAAGCATTTTTATTTAGTTTTTATAATTTAAGAAGTTTCTAGAATGTAGATTCTTTTTATGTCCCAAAAGATGAAGTGTTATGATATTGCAATGGTTAGTTGATCTTTTGCATTCAAGATTAGATTTTTTGTTTTAATCATGCATTCAAGGAAAATTGATTTTAATCTATGGCATTCAAGAGTGTGTTTTGAGCAACATACATTCAAAGGAAAAACGTGTTTAAACATGCAAGTTCATTCCACAAAAAACCTAAAAAATATGATTGAGTTTGTTGCTCCAACCTGCAATGAGACCAAAAAACAAATTGATTAGTCACCCTAAATTTTCCAAAATGAAAGCTTAACTATGGGAAAAAAAAATTTAACTTTTTTTGTTCTTTTTCCTAGGCGTAAAAATGCTTAAAAAAACCTCTACTCTATGGAACTACAAAGTGCAGAAACAAAGATGTTAAAACAGAAATGCAACAAAGACAGGTGGAGACAATAGTTCATCACGTGCAGACGCCAAACCACGAAGACACTGATATGCAGAGACGCTGATCTGCGGAGATGACAAAGAAAGAGGTAGAGATGCTGAATTGTGGAGATGCTGATCTGTGGAGATGAAAGTTTAGGTTGGCGGAACAAAAAATAAGAAATTGAGCGGAGACACTAAACTACGAAGACACTGATCTGCAAAGATGACAGTTTAGGTTGGTAGCAGCAGAGATGACAGAGTAGCTAGCAGAGATGATAGTTTAGGTTGGCAACAACGGAGACAATAAAGGACTAAAGGCAGTGGCGGAGACGACAGAGTAGCAAGCGGAGATGATAGTTTGCAAGTACAGATGCCAATCTGTGAAGACAATAGTCGAGGTTACAGAGACGACAGTTCACCAAGTGCAGACGATAGTTCACTAGGCGTAGATGCTAATCCGTGGAGACGCTGATCTGTGGAGACGACACTGCGCGAACAAAATTGAAATGCATGGATTTTTCCAAAAAAAAATTAATTTTTTAGTTATTTTCTGATTTATAGAGGGTATATCTTCTTCCTAAGTGCGTTCTTTAACCTGCAAAAATAAGCAAAACACCCTACAACCCACTCAAACAACAACAAACATTAGATGGTTAGTTTATAAGAACAAAACATAGGGTGAAATGGATGAATGAATGACCCATAGTGGAGTCCCACCAGGCGTGCCAAAATGTATATGAGAAATATGTTAGCAAGAAATACTAATCTATTAAGAGAACAAAGCATTAACTAGCATAAAAATCATAATATATATGAGAGACAAAGTGAAACCCTCAAATGAGAATATGAGCCATAGAATGGCTCTCCCAATGAGGATGGTCACTTGATTTAGGGATGAGCCTAAGTAAAGGATTAGTATGTATGCTCAAACTTACTCTATGCTTCAATGGTGGGGATGAGTAAATGGCAAAATGGTAGCTTTGTGAGCTCTCAATTTGGCATTATAAGGGTATGGTTGATGGCTTTTGGTTCTCAAACTAGCATTATGACTTTGTCTTAAAGGTTGTGATGAAATGGCTTGGGAGGGGATTCAATTTATAGGCTAAGGGCTTAAGGGATGGAGGGTTAAGATGCAAGGAGAGATGAAAGCTTAAGGAGAGCTAGGATGCACTCAAAGGGGAGCACATGGATTGTGCTTCCTTATAACCAATTAGGGAGTGACACGTGTCACAGGGTGAGTGGATGGAGGAAAGGGCACTGATGAGTCAACAAAGGAGGCTCAAGGGATAATATCTTCATAAAGACCCTTCATAATGGCTTGTAAGAGTCTTTATGACCTTGTAAGAGCATTCATGGTTGGGTGGTTAGGATATTTTGGAGAGAGTTGAGATTGTTGACTTTGCTTGGCTTAAGAAAGTCTTAAGCTTGCTTAGGGAATATGACAAGGTTAGGGGGGGATTAGAGGTGTTTTAGGATTAGATTAGGCTTGTTAGAGATTTGCAAGTGGATGACATTCATGAGGGTGGGTGAGTTAGTGGCTAAGCTTGGTTAGTATGGGTGGATGGGGTGGATTAGGCTAAATGAAGGGTTAGTGATAGGTTAGGGGTTATTAGATTTGAGGGTTTTATTTATCAAATAGATTTATTTAATAAATGGGGATTTGGAATTAGATAGGAGAATAAGATTTAATTGATAAATAATAGGTTATTTGATTTATCAATTAGGACTATAAATGATTAATTAAATTAATCAGCTAGGGGATGGAAAAGGATTAATTAAATAGGAATTTAATTAATGATGCCTTTCAGAGATAACTAAATAGGATTACCAAAGTAGTGTAATCAAATTTAGGTGTCAACAAATTCGAGAATGCTATATGTTGACCCTCTTGGCTATGAGGTCACAAAAGAAGAAATTGAAGGATATGTAAGGGAAATTATTTAAGTCTAATCTTGATGAAGAATTTAATAGATTTGGCACTTTGGAAAAGAATATGTAGATGGCTTATCAAGAAAAGCTTGAGAAGTGAGTTATAATGTGTCTCCCAATAGATTTTTGTAAGCCATCTTGATGGATGCAACCTTGATGATCTTCCTTTGTGATGTGATTGTGCTATGAGTATTTATATCATTCTTGTAGTCATCTTTTACTATTGTGCAAATGAATAATTTAAATGGATTATTTTAATCAAATTAATTAGATGCTTTAATTTTGTATTATTGTTCCTTCAGCTATTATGTATTGTGCATCTACACTTGATCGTGGTTTTTTAGTGTGCAGGACTTGTATCCTTGGTAGTGACATATGGAGTTAGTGATTAGACCTTTCATGTTAAGCCAATATCATCCTTGTATGGATGATGTATCTTTTATTGTTATTTTAATCCTGTAGTAATTAGTAAATCTAGATTCCTAATGCTTATGTGATTAGACCTATGAGTGTGTGTATGCATTTAGAAATCCATAGTGGTTGTGGAATTTATCTAATTATTGTGATTTATTGGTTAAGGGAATTTTGGGCTTTATTTTATTTTATTTTATTCTTGGTAAGTTTGTCATAGTTGAATTCCAATTACTTAGAATAGCCTATTTTCTTTTGGGTGGATTTAACTAGGTGAATTGGTTAATTACCCTAATCCTTTAGTCACACAAAAAAGTGAATAAGTATGCAAAAAAGAATTTTTTTCCTCACTTCTCACTTTTGAAATAGAAATTTGAGAGAAAATTCCAAATCCTTTTAAAGAGGAAATATTGTTCTATTCGTTGTGGGAGCTATGGGCATGGTATCATCATGAGGTTGGAGTTGTTGGATCCACCTTGGGGAGACCTTGGATTGTTGTGGTTTTTGATAGTTTCTACATGGTTTTTATTTTACTATTTAGGTTCCCATATTTTTCCTTCTGGTTGTTAGGTAGGGCTATCTTGTTTTATTGTTTGAGCTTCATTTCAGCTTCTTCTTTTAGTAGTAGTTTATTAGGAGGTTGAGAATGTTAAAGTAAAAGGCTAATTTAGTTTAATTTATTAAATTACCTTTACTCCCTTCTTAAGATTTCACTTTATGCACCTTGCATTTCTATTTAATAATTAATTAGTAATTATTAAATGTCATTTACCTTTTAGTGTTTTAATCTCCTTCATAAGGATTGATCGATTGTAAATTCATTCATTCTATTTTGCACAAGCAAATACAATTTTCTTGTTTGTTAAGAAACCCAATCTCTCTCTACTTTTCTTTCTTCCTTGTAACAGTTTATTTTCATGTAAGATATCTAGGTTATGTGGATTTGTTCATCATTAGATCCTACATGGTATTAGAGCCTTTCTTGCAGTTGCCTATTCTTGTTTGGAGAGAAAGAAGAATGAGGGTTTGACAGAATAAATTAGGGACTTTTGGGGCATTTTATGTGAAAATAGAGCATCTTTAATTTTTGGATGTGTGGCGGTGGCATTTCAGAACAAATAATTATAGAGGTGATTTTCAAATAGTGATATCTCACTCATACAGACTCCTTTTTCAAAGATTTATTTTGTTTTGGGGTACAATTTCATAATCTACACATTGTTGTAGGATGTTTGTAATCTATGTTCCTAAAATTTGCTAAAAAGTATGAATCCCAATAGTTGCAACTTCAAAAGCTTCATTTGGGTTCATATGGACACATATTCAGGTGCTATTTTTTTTCAAAGTGCATAATTTTTTTTCTACTTTCTAGATCTAGTATCGGTTTATTGTAATATTGAGTGGACATAGTTACTTTAGCATTTGGTTTTTTTTTTGGCTTACAAAAAACAATCCAACACCTTCTAAAATAATAGTAACCTCTTCTTATCTAGTTATTCTGACCCCTCATAACTATCACACATGGAAGACCTTGATGATAGAACTTCTCCATTGAAAAGAGTTGTGGTCTTGTTTAGATGTTGTGAAGCTAGTTTTACAAAGGCCTTCTGAGGTCATGCAACACAAGAGCAAGATGGATGAGGCAATGGGGTTGATTACTTTACAAGTATCTGACAATCTACAATTTCATCTTGATGGGTGCAATACCCTCTAGATATGTGGACCAAGCTTGATGGCTTGTTTGGTATAGTGAATGAGTTTAGGGAACTTAAGATTAAGGCAGAGCTTACCTCTCTACTACTATATTCTTTTCCTTCCATTGAGGATTTTTGGGTGAAGTTCAAACAACAAAGATCTTTATTGCTGGGTTGTGGGAAAACTAAGACTGATATTGAATGCATCTACCTGATTTTTTATAAGCTTTGTAGAAACTTTCATATTTTTACTTTTACCTTTTATTCTACCAAATATGCTTTTGGTAATAGATTTACCATGCTATCCTTTGAGGTTTTTTGTGATCATTTGACTCGAGATAAATCTAAGCTCTCTTAGTTGGATTCTCTTACAAACTCATAGAATTATGCATTGGTAGCTCAACCATCTTTTAGGACGAAGGAGAAGACACAAAAATATCATTCTACAAAGTTTTAGATTTATTCTAGACCTCATAGTTCATCAGGGCCACCGACTCCTAAGTGGGGTAAGCCAAAACTAGAAAGACTAAAGTGTTCTTATTCTAATAAGCCTAATCATGATGAGTCACATTGCTATGAAAATAAGTTAGATGGCTATGCCAAACAGGTTTCAAATTTGACAACTCTCCTATAGAAGAGCAACATTGATATTCCTTCTACTTCTCATAGATCTTCATCATCATCATCATTCTAATCAAATGGATGCCATAATTTATTTGAAATTTATTTTTAAAAACTTTTTTTAATTATAAAAGAATGTTGTGAGGATTAATAACATGTAAATTAATTTACAAAATATGAAAAATTTAAAAAGTTATTAAAGTTTTAGTGAATGTCACTATTTAACATTTAAGAGATACTTTTGATTAATAAATAATGGGAAAATAGCAAATGAACTCATACCACTATAAAATTTACATTTTTGAAATTAGAATAGTAAGACCTATAATGGGTTTTTGTTTCGTCAAAAAATTCAATGGGAATGACCATATAAAAATTCCAACAATCCCTAAAATATTTGATTAAATGCCTTAGAAAAAAAATGGTTCATGAAGGCAGGGCTTGGTGGGACCAAGCCTATGCTATACCTTCCCCAAGGAAAAACCAAAAGAAAATTCATGGCCATTCAAAATTCAAACCTATGTCAACTAGAATCGGGCACCCAATTTGTAATTCAAAATTAGGTGCCTAATTCGATTTTAGCCATTGATAGAAATGAGCACCTGACTATTTAAAAATTGGTTACCAATTTCTAAATCAGGTACCCAATTCTTTAAAATTTGGGTACCTAATTTTTAAACAATCGAGTACCCGATTCTAATCTACCCATTGGGCCCCGAAAGATGCCCCACAGACCACTCTACAATGATTACAATGATTGAATAATAGTTTTGATCTTCAACAACAAATTTTGTCATAGTTATTTCATTTTCTTGTTGTCTTCTACAATTGGCAAGTTGTTGATTTGAATTCAAAACTATTGCAAATATGGGATCAAAACAATGAAGAAAGAAGACATTAAAAGTTCTAACAAATGAGAAAATTGTAACAAATAAAGAACATGAAGTACAATGTCATGAAGAAAGAAGAAATTAAAAGTTCTAACAAATGAGCAAATTGTAATAAATAAAGAGCATGAAGCACAATGTTAATGAGAGAGAAGACAAAGATTTAGAAAATTGAGGAATGTTTCAAAGGAGAAAGACATTGAGGATACCACAATGGATGAAGAGGTCGAAGAAGAGAACCCATTACAAGGAGATTTAGGTGCACATTCTAATCGAACATTCAATACAGGTGTGTCTCCAAACCCTCAAATTTTTTCTCATGATGAAATTGGTGATTTTTTAGAAGCACATTATGATTTGAACGATTTAGATTTTCTTCATGAGAATAGATTGTCAAACAATCATGCACAAAAAACTCCAATGGAAATGCATGCCCTTAAAGAAATACCAAGAAAAATTGAAAATGAGAATAAAATCCCAAATAATAGTGAAAATGAAATGGCAATTGAAAATAACAATTGTATGAATATAGACATAGAAACACCAATTATTGAATAAACATGTTAGAATGATGCTAAAGTGCCCGAACATAATTTTCATTTTCCTAATGATGTGTTAGATAATCTTGAGGGATTGGTTTCATGGGGAAAATTTAGGACAGATGCTAATAGATTATATAGAAAAAAAAATATAATAAGAAATTTGGGTTTCAATGTTAGTTGATGTTGCAACTAATTAAAATGTCTAAAATGTGAAAAGTAATGAAAAGGTTAGGAATTAATGCAAAAACCAAGAATAAAAATGAGTCTTTAAAACAAGTTGTATCCACTATTGCTAGTGCCTTTGATGTTATCAGAAAAAAAAGTCACTCTAAAGATGAATGCAACACAATGAGCAATAACAATAGCTTTAGTTAACAAATCAACAACTGACAAAAGATTGATTAGCAATATTAGTGGATATCTTAATGTGAATCATAAGACTTTAGAAATAGCTATAAAGAGAAGGGTTAAATTTGAATGTGATCCTTCAAATATTTTGTGGACTTCTAGTGGTAGACTCCTGAGATGTGATATGAAACTTACTAGTGAAGTCAAAAGTTTGGTTGAAATTTTTTGTCATGATAATACAAGAGTATCACCTAATTCAAAAGATGTTCTTAAATTGAGAGTTGGGTCAAAAATACGTGATCCAGATCATAAAAATGTTTTGGACGTGACTCAAACTAAATTGTTTAGAAAATTTGTAGATGGTAAGATGTTAACTATTACCATTAGTCAAAGGTCTTTTGAAAAGTGTAAACCATGGTATGTAAGGATTAACAAGGAAAGAATCAAATGTTGTTGTAAAACTCATGTTCAATTTTGTTACCATTATGATGTATTTCGATCTATATGTGGTACCGTGCATAGTAAAGAAATGTTGTAGGAATGTGGTATAAAAATACTATCTCAAACTATAAAGGATTTCATATTAGGTTTATTTTGTAAGCCAAATATTGATCAATACTTTCTTTTCAATGCATGTCTTTCTGATACATGTGATATGTGTGCAAATCTTTCTTTGTTAGATGAATGTTTGCATGAAAATACTTTGACTACTTTTGGACAACAATTAGTTGATGTAAAAAGATTCAAAACTATTGAATATACATTGAAGGATGGGAAGATTGGAAGAAGGTGTGATCTAGTTATAGATAAAGATAGTTGTCATGCATTTATGGATGAGTTTAAGAGTGTGATCATACCAAAATGTGTTAAGTACTCTTAATATGCTAGATGGCTTGATGAACAATTTCACATATGTAAGAATACATTTCCAATTGGTACTATACTTTCAATTGTTGGCTTTGTAGAGAACTACACACTTGCACTGAAAGCTGAGGTACATCCACAGTATTACAATTCAGTGCAAGTAACAATTTATGTTCATAAAGTTTATAGGCATGTACCTGATAGTATAGAGGAGGATCAAAAATATTGAGAGAGTACCATTTTTATATGAGTGATAATAAACTTCATTCATCTGAGTTTGTCCAATATTGTTTCAAAGTCTTTTATGATAATTTTGTTGAAAATATTCAAGATATGATATGTTACTGAGAGGGGAGGGGTGAATCAGTAACATCAGAACTTTTAAAACAATTCATCACTTTAACCATATATACTATTCTCAATTCATTCATTTAATCTACTGCATATATGAGAGAACAAACATTTATAACACATGTACACAATGATTTGGTGACCCAGAAACCTTCCAAATAGAAAGTAAAACTAGGGTGGGGATGATACCCACAAAACTTTGTTACTATAGTATGAAGTTGCCCTGTTAAGGCTTACATTGACCACTTCTAGTGATCTACCCTATTAGGAGCAAAAGGACTGCTAGGTCCACCTTGTTAGAGGATTTACAAACATACACCTTAGTATGCACTCTATTAGGAGATTTATACAAAGACTATTAAGTCTACCCTATTAAAGGATTTACAAAACTGATTCACCTGTTAGGATGATTTAGTGGATCTACTTACAAACTTGATCTTCTGATTAGATCCTTGAAGTATAGATCACCTCTTGTGAGTGATGAATCTTTACTACTCCTTGTAGACCTTGCTAAATATTCTGCTCTTCTGTTGATTCGTATTTACACTTCAAAACATTACATGTCTCTCTTTTTACTCTCATCCATTCATTGTAAATGATATAATACATTACATAAATATCATTCCAATAATTACAATTGCAAGGTTGGCTAAAACACAAGTGAACAAAACATTACTGAGTTGGCCAAACAATAGAAAACTTGAGTTCACTAAACTGAGTCGGTGACCTTATGATACTTGGGGTCCACTGCATTACTCAACATCGTCATGCACTTGGTAGAAGCGAAGGCTCGGTCCATACTAATCACTTGAAATAGTTCTAAACTCGGTAACCATTGGAGACTCGATAGATATAGTATCAATCGGTAAAAATTGAATCCTTTGTTTACCTTACTTTCACTCGGTAAACACTACACTTTCATTACTCAGTAAACACTGCGCTTTCATCACTTGGTAAACATTGTAGATGCTTGGTATGAACTGTGAAGCTTGGTATGAACTACTTAAGTGATGAACCTATAAGGTAACCATTGAATGCTCGGTATACACTGTAGATGCTCGGTGTAAACTATGAAGCTCGATGAGTGTAGGAAACTGAGTGTTGAGCTCGGTAGCTATACTGATATGGATAAGTGTTGTCACTAATGGCAATAATAACTTAATGCAAACAATCTCCCCTTTGGTATTAGTGACAAAACACTAATAAGCCAAAACATATGTACATTACCTAACTCAATGAATTTTGTTTTTTCAAAATTGATCTTTGTAGAATTGTTGCATATACATTTCTATATACCTTCTTGATGAGTTATAATGTATATAAAAAAATACTTATGTACACATGCTAATTCTGATGAGTGCTAACTCCGCCTATCACTTATAGTGATAACTCTCCTCATTTATTATGCTGAAACTCTAAATCTCTCTCCCTTTTTGACAATAATGCCAAAGGACTGCATATATACAATTTATATGGCTACACCAAAGTGAGATAGAAATTCTTGATGTACCTTAAGGATGGTTGCAAAAGTACTATCCCAAGTCTATTGCAAAATTTGACAGGTGGAAAGAGAAATTTGAACTTCTACTGATAATTGGATCAAGTGATCAGCCACTGAGAAGTTTTGATCTTGGACCAATGTTTTGCAATGAACAAGAAGTTTTTGCATTGTGTCCATGATAGGAAGGATCATGTTCTGGATGTCTATGAGTGTAGACCAGATCCTAGCTTCCTCTCTCAATAGTTCTGCCTATACATCTGCCAAATATTTGATCTTGGTGTGATGGGAGGTTGTGGAGGAGTCCACCTTCAACTTGGATGCACTTGATTGCATATCAATGTCAATCTTATTTAACTTACCCTTTATTTCTTTGGTAAAACCAGAAACATCACAAAGTTTAGCAAAAATTGATGCTGCATTATTAAAAAATAATTCAAAATTTCCCAAAAATGTTGACAATTCAACTTGCTTTATTGCTATCTTTTGAGCAATATGCTCTGGCACCTTATTATCAAATTTCTTTTTAGCTTTCTCAATAAGTTTCTCTTGTCTGGAAGAATCCTCATTAAATTTCTGTATAGCCGCTTCTAACTAAATCAAAATGTGTTGAGTAGAATCTACTTCAACACCTATGGCATCTATAATTATATTCTTGGCATTTTCAATTATTTTATATTCCTTATCCCTTTCTGATCTTAACTATTTCTATGTAGCTTTCATCTCTATGAGTTGATTGGCTAACCTCATCTCTTCAATGGTAGCATTGTCATAGTCAATCTTTGGAATCACTATCTCTGTGTCTAAGTCAATATCTTCTGTAATTTCCTTTCCAGTGATTAGAAGTTTTAATGGATGCTTTTGTTTGACTTCTACGATGACTAGTTTGACCTTAGGAATAGACATAATAGTGGAGATAGAAGGGCTAGCAATGAAAAATGAGATAGGACTTGAGGATTGAATGCCAATAGAAGTATTAACCAGATAAAAAACACTTCCCAAAAATGGTATCATACTTGGTAAAGTAACCATAGTAGAATCTGAGCTGATTGGAGTGCAAGTGGATATAGATGATGCTAACGAAAAAAAAAACTTTAGAACTTACTGGAATTGATGGAGACAAAATTGTGGAACCTACTGGTACACTCACTGATGGTGAAGGAATTGAGGATGCTGGCTCGGTAGCTGAAGAAGTGACAGACAGCTCGATAGATGAAGTGCTTGGCACATCTATTTTAGATACTTGGAACTAGGAGGTGGCCAGTGAAGATTGAGCAATTGATGTGGCAATTGTGCTCACAATCTTGCTTGTAGAAGCTATCTCGATAGTGGATGTAATAGTCTTTGGTGGAGAGTGAGGAAGGGATGCAATCACTTCTACTACAATTTTAACTGGATCCTCTTCATCTTTTCCTTCCTCATGTGCTACTTCCTCGTCTTCTTCCTCTTTTTCTTTCATTAGTGCATGCAACTCTCTTGGAGTAACTGTGATGGATGGAGTGCTATCAAAATCATCACTGTCACTGCTATCATCATCCTTGATTTCAATAGGGTCATCACTGGGATTTTGCAGATGACAGATGTTCTTCCATATGTTTGCTACATCATTTACAACATGCTCAATGTCCTTAATTTAAATCAAACATGTGCGAAATCTAATCATCATTTTACCTTCATGTTTCTTTATAGCTTCCTTAATGTCTGGTCCAGTGAGACTCGGTAGAAGATTCCTCAGGGATTGCTCATATATGTCTTTGGCCATTTGTGTGGCTAACTCCCATCTTGGTTTTAATCTCTCCAACAGCTCTTTGGAGATTTGAGGGGTAAGCTGGTCTGGGGAGTATTTCCATTTACCAATCTTATTGAGTACTAGTTCCTCAATCTGTATTTTCTCAGCATTAGTTCTTGTTTCAAATTTCAATGCCTTGAAATTAGTGATGCTAGCTCCCTCTTCCAATTGTTTAAGCCTTTCCTCAAATGTGAGTGGAGGCCTAACAAGTATAGGTTCCTACTTGCCTTTTCTGGTTCTTCTAGAGAATACTGGAGTAGGCTTCTTCTTAGGTTTGGTAATAATTTCCTTACCTTTCTTCTTTGGTGGTTCCTCTTCAGATTCATGTTCTTCTTTTTCTTTGCCTACTTCTTCTTCTTCATCATCTTCTTCATCCTCACCTTTTCCTTCTATAAGCATAAGAGGGCTAGTAGTTTTTTTCAACTTAGCTATCTTCCTCTTGCCTTTGCTTATAGCCTAGGGTAGCTTGATTTCAAGCTCAATTCTAGCCTTTGCCTCATCATATGTTCCAAAAATTTGTTGCTTTGGGTCTATTGGCTCATTCACCAATGCTTCAATAATGTCCCTGGCCTCATCAATATTAACCTCATAAGGAAGAGGTTTCACCCATGCAACTCGGGGTCTGACTGCCTGAATGTATAATTTATCACAATCAACCATAAAGCATACATCATCTTTGTAGTCTTCAACCAATTTTGGTGGAATTCGAAACCTATTATTCATCCTTTCCTTGAAATCTTCTAAATAATTATCCTTGATGCTATCAAAATTTTCACCCATTTCTGCTACAAACTCATTAATCTGATAAAGAATGAGAATATCTTTTCTCCACACTATAGTTCCTTTAGATGGAAAGAATTTTTGAATATAGAAGAATAAACAAGTCAACAAAGAACCAAATTTATAGGGATTGTTCTTTGAAGTCCTTATACTATCCATGTTCTTGTTTAATTGTTTCAATAGTAATTCCAACATGTCAAATTCAAGGTTCTTCTTTACAATTTTGAAGGCCAAATCCATAGCCTCATAGGGTACACTGTTCAGTCGACTAGAGCTATAGATTTTGTGGGAAATGACATGAGTGCCAAATATTAGTTCCACATCAGATACAATGCTAACCTTGAAACCTCTACCATCCCATTCAGCTAGGGTTTTCTTTTGTAACTCATCTCGTCCTAGGGTTTTGGTAACCTTCACTTTGTTGAGCATAGGGAGACCCGTGATTTTGTGAATCATCTTCTTTGTGATTAACACTGGCTACTCTAACCATAGTTTCCCATTGTGCACCCAGCTCAAAATATATCTAATCCACTTTGTTTGGAAGCTTCCTGGCATATGCAAAATATGAGTCAAGCCTTTGGTTTCAAGATGCTTATGTTCGAGTTTCAAAGAGCCATCAACACTCATTTCTCCTAGGGCATTGCCCATCTCTAGGTTTCCAATCTCTTGAACAAAACATTTAAAATGTGTACGAATATCATTTATAAGGAGTACCTTTGGTGGAATTTGAGATTGAGCACTGTTAGGGTCAAGTGATTGTGCAACAGCGGGAACAATTTTGAAATTGGGTGCTTTCCATTCTATACCCTTTATGAGCATCTCTGAACCCTTCTTTTCCCTGGTGCCGCTGCTACTCCCAAATGCCATTGATGCTCGGTAAAAGATAGAAATTTTTTGAACAAATATTTTGCTAGAAAATCACTTGGAATCACTCAAAATTGCTTGAATTGCACCTAAAAAAATTTTAGCTTTGAAATCGCAATGAAGAATGAAATCAAATTTTGCTCTTTTGATGAAATTTTTTTCATTAATGCTTGGTACGAAGGTAGATGAGATGACATAGTTCTTGATAGGCTATCATTGAATTACTTAGTAGAAGCTTGCAACTCGGTGATCGAACAAAAATTTTGTTACTCCCGACCTAGCTCAGTAAGGTCTTCAACCCACTTTCCTCGGTAGATGCAACTCAGAAAAAGATACACTTTCTTGTATCTTTGTCTATCTGGAATACTGATTTGATCATTTTGCTTTCTTTTATTTTGGAACTACTTGAGATATTACTAGAAGATGCAATTCCATATCCTTATTTATGGATCTAATTGGAGATGGTGGAGTCACCCATTTCTTGAGTGACATTTCCATCATTTGAACTATTTTGCTTGGTAGATTTTGGAATCCACTGTTGCCTCATCTGCTTTCGAATGTAATTAGCTTTAGTTTTCTTTTCATCTTTGACTCTTCCTATGTTCATGTAGTTTTTAGCTATATGACCAAATTCAGTGCATGTAAAACACCTTACAGTAGTGTCCTTCTTCCTTAGGTGATGTCTTGCACAGTCTTTGCCAATGTGTCCATATTCTCCACAACAATGACATCTACACCAGCTATTGTAGTCCCATCCAAATATTGCTTTAACAAGTTGTTCAGTCAGATTGAATGATTTAGATCTGCATTGGAATGCCTTGTGACCATGCTTCTTGCATTTATGACAATTTCCTTCAAATTTTGGTTTCTCCTTGCATTCATTAGCTTTATGACCATGCTGACTGCAATTATAGCATTTACCATTGAATTTAGCTTTCCCATTACTCCAAAAAAAATTTGATGTATGACCTAACTTACCACAGTGATTGCAATTAGGTCTTTGATTCTTTTGGGCACCTCCTTTAGAGGTTTCACCTTCTTCCTTATAACCAAGTCCAGCTTTACCTTTTTATCTATGAAGATTCTGCTCACTTTGTTGATTTAATTGAGTCATGTCTGCTTGAGATTTCATCATTCTCTCATTGATTTGTTTTACAGTGATTAAGTCATTTTCCAAACTTTCATTGATTTTTCTTTTAGATCTCAAGTCACTTTGTAAGCTTTCATTGATTTGTCTTTCAGTGATCAGATCATTCCTCAGGCTTTCACTTTTAGATCTTAGATTCATAATTTCTTCATTTGCATTAGATAGTTGATCCACAAGATTTTCATGCTGAAGGGATTTATTATTTCTTTCTTTTAAGTCTTCAGTTGCCTTGTTTCTCTGTTCCAAAACTTCACATAGCCTGATTGATTGAATTTCTTGTTCTCTTTTAAGCTTTCTTACCTCTTCCTACAGAGAGCCATTCTTTGCTAGGAATTCCTTGATAGCCTCATTTGCTTCATTTGAGCTACTTGATGGTAAAAGGTCTTCAATATTTTCTTCAACATACTGATGGTCATTCATTTATCTTGTAACTTCCTTCCTTCTCTTCAGGGATTGAGAAAGATGCTCCTTTTCTTCTTTGAGTTGAGCCATGGCCATTTCCAGATCTAGCTTTTCATTTTCAATAGCTTTGTCAAGTTTGAATATCTCCATTGTCCTCGATCTTTGCTCAAGCTGTCAAACTTTATACTAAGAACCATAAAGCTCTGATACCAATTGTTGGAAATATTCAAGATATGATATGTTACTGAGAGGGTAGGGGTGAATCAGTAACATCAAAACTTTTAAAACAATTTAGCACTTTAACCATATATACTATTCTCAATTCATTCATTTAATCTACTACATATATGAGAGAACAAACATTTATAACACATGTACACAGTGATTTGATGACCTAGAAACCTTCCAAATAGAAAGTAAAACTGGGGTGAGGATGATACCCACAAAACTTCGTTACTGCAGTATGAAGTTGGCATGTTAAGGATTACATTGATCACTTTTGGTGATCTTCTTTGTTAGGAGCATAAGGACTGCTAGGTCCACCTTGCTAGAGAATTTACAAACATACACTGAAGTATGCACTCTTTTAGGAGATTTATACAAAGACTATTAAGTCTACCCTATTAAAGGATTTAAAAAATTGATTCACCTGTTAGGATGAAATAGTGGATCTACTTACAAACTTGATTTGCTAATTAGATCCTTGAAGTATAGATCACCTCTTATGACTGATGAATCTTTATTGCTCCTGGTAGACCTTGATAAATATTCTACTCTTCTGCTGATTTGTATTTACACTTCAAAACATTACATGGCTCTCTTCATACTCTCATCCATTCATTTTAAATGATATAATACATTACATATATATCATTCCAATAATTACAATTACAAGGTTGGCTAAAACACAAGTGAACAAAACATTACTGAGTCAGCCAAATAGTAGAAAACTCAGGTTCACTGAATTGACTCGGTGACCTTGTGATACTCGACATCCACTGCATTACTTGACATCGTCATGCACTCGGTAGAAGTGAAGGCTCGGTCCATACTAATCACTTAACGTAGTTCTAAACTCGGTAACCATTAGAGACTCGGTAGATATAGTATCACTCCTAAATCCTTTGTTTACCTTGCTTTCACTCGGTAAAAACTACACTTTCATTACTCGGTAAACACTATGCTTCCATCACTCGGTAAACACTGTAGATGCTTAGTGTAAATTGCGAAGCTCGATATGAACTACTTAAGTGATGAACCTATAAGGTAACCATTGAATTCTCGGTATACACTGTAGATGCTCGGTGTAAACTGTGAAGCTCGATAAGTGTAGGAAACTGAGTGCTGAGCTCGGTAGCTATACTAATATGGATAAGTGTTGTCACTAATGGAAATAATAACTTAATGCCAACAAATTTAAAAGAGAGACAAATTCAAATAACACAACATTGGATATGGTCAAATAATTGTATAGGACAATTCAAGAATGCTAGAATATTCTATTGGTTGAGTAGGACACAAAGGCCAACTAATATCCAACATATGTGTAGTTTTTTTTAGGCTAGACATGGTAAAGGAGAACATGATGGTGCTGGTGCATACGTAAAGAGAGACCTTAGTAGAGAGCAATTAAAATTTGAGGAAAAAGTCAAATTCAAAAATACACATGTGATTTTCAAATGGTGTTTAACAAATATTTATACACATGATCAAGTAAGAACTCTACAATCAAATGTTTCTTCTACCTAGTTGAAGAGATGAATATCCTTTCAAGATATGAATATTATACAATTAATGGATCAACTAAATGCAATTCATTTAGGAGTTTAGATTCTAACACTTAGACTATACGGACCAGGGAGCTTGCTTATTTTTGTTAGTTTTGTCTTGCAAGTGAATGGGAAGAATGTGAGAATACAAAATGGGTTGAAGATTGGCAACAAAAAATGCACCTATTGACACGTTTTCAAGATGATATAGTAAATGAAGGCCAGAATGTTACTTTCGCATTAGAAGACTATGATCGTATTTCAGACCTCATATAACTTGGTATGCACAATTTAATTAGATTTTGTTGTGATCATGCTACAATTTATATTATTTATTTATGTACATGTCATTAATATAATTCAAGTGCATACATGTCTTTAATATATTATTTATATATGTACATAGGTCATTAAAGTGTTTATGTACTTTATCTTATCTTGTAGGACATGTTTATGCTACTATTGCACCTAATGATAATGATGAACATACTAAGTATTAGCTAGCTAGATCTATGGAACCTAAGGAAAAATTGGTATGTCATCAAGTAGAAAATGATGGTTTTGAGTATCCAATTGGGTCTATCATTGTAGCTGGCACTTGGCTACATAGATACCTAACAAGAAGAAATGGTTTACCAGCATTTGAAGACTAGAAATCTAAAAAGAATATTTTACACTATTCTCATTTGGTTGTGGCAACGAATATCAAATTAGAAAGATACAAAGGGAGACCCACCAATAAGGTATTATGGACAATTTCAATGGATGAGAACAAGACAATCATAGATGCAGTGCAAAAGACAGAGGATGCAGATGGTACAATGGGATGACTACATTTAAATCAAAAACGTGTATGTTTTTTCTTTATTGTGCCATTTTTATATATGTACTTATATAATTTAATTACATGTATGTATGCATTGTCAATAGCAAATTAGAGAACTTATATATACCTCTTATTCAGGTCTCAATTATAATTTACACAAATTTAAATGTTAAGGTGGATCGAATATTAACATCTTGTGCAATTACACATAGTCAGTACATACAAATTATACATATTTACATAGTTTAGATAGCTCATATTAATTTATGCTTTTTACTAACATGTATTTTTGTTTTACAATTTTATTTTATAGGACCTCATTTGAAGAAATGTGTTGAACTAGTTTTATATTTTGAGTTCATTTCTATAAATATGTCATTGACATTGTCTAACATATATTGTGGAACATGTTGTAAACATTTAAAAATAGGAGTTTACTTCTATTTGAAAGTTAAAGGTGTGCACTTGATATTATAAATTAATTGTCAATTCAAGTAATGACCTCCTAATTTTCTCCATTACTTTTACATTCAAACATGTTTAAATTAATGTTTGTATATATAAATAGTTAAAATTATTGTTCATGTACCATATACTTACAACATGATCTAACATAATAATATATACTACATACACTAGCATGATAAGAAGTTATACAAAAGTAGTACATGGTTCTAACATGTCATAACATGATCTATGAATTCAAAAAATACATATAATACAATTAACTGTCCTAATACAAAGTGTATCAAAATAAACAATGTGTCATAAAAATAAAATCTAAAGGTACCAAAAAGACCTAATCTATTTGATCTGCAGTCCTCTTTAGTCCACACAAAGAGGACTCAGATGGATCATCCTATGTAACATGAGCTATCTCATCATGTGGGACACTCCATGAGGCAGATGGATCATCCTGTGTAACATGAGGTGTCTCATCATGTACATGCTTAATTGAAATGGGTTTCAAAATCTAGCTTGCAAATAAGTTAAATATTCACTACATAATAAAAATAATACCACATGAGATGAATGTCCCTTTATAATGGGAGGAGGTGCACTGTGAAAGCTACCAAATGCGGTAGTCATGAGGTCCTATAATTTATAATACATACATATTTAAAATTTGATAAAGAGCATAATGAACTATGTATGTACATAAATCAAAATACTAACATCAAAGGATGATGTAGGTACATCTATCTGGCTTAGTCTTGTACTCTTAGCAACACTCATGGTGACATATTCCTAAAATTATGGATCCATAAATGTTGAGTCAAAATTATATATACATGAATTAAAAAGTATGTAAACTAAAAAGTACATAATTTGTACACTACATTTTTTATACACTATAAAAACATGTATATATATCATACCTGAGTAGTAGCCACTATCATAGATGTGTCTAAAGATATGCTAGTATGATGATCATTGGCATGTCTCACATGGTTAAAAGATGGGGTAAAAAATAAACTATACTGAGGCCTATATGGATAAGTATGATCTATCTCCTACTCGTAAAATCAAAACACATAAAATTATACACATGAATAAAATTTGTTTAGATTATAAGTCAATAACAATGTACATACATAAAAATAGTACAAATTATTTGCCTTGAGTCAAAAGTTCATACTATAGGTATTTGAGGCTATGCCTCAGTGGTCAATAGATCAGGACCTATACTGACATCAAACTGTGTAGCAACTGACAATCCCTACAAAATCATATTAAAAGAACATATGAGCACATGTTACTAAATTTAAGTTTTAATGTACATTTTTACAGTATAATTCAAAGTGCATACCTTATGAGGGATGCCAACATCTGTAGGTCTCGAAAAAAGACTATACTACCTCCTAAGAGGAATAATATCATCCATCCTATGTTATTTCAAAATCAACATACATAAATATGGTTAATACAATTACACATGTATGTAGAAAGTAAATAATTATGTACTTTATATTTAAATTATAATTATAATTTTACTTGCTGCTCTTGACTGTCTCCAAGCTCTCCTTGCATGAGGTCAACAAATGATGACACATCAATATCATCACCACCATCACCATGGGCAGTGTATACATCATCATCAAAAACATAATGGTCATCATGTGCCACATCAACATTGCTTTGGGGCCTCTACATATATCTCCACAACTAGTACAAAAGTGTCCAAGTGGATGCATATCTCTTTCTTGCATCCACTGCTCTGCTAAATTGCTCGAAAGGGCACTCAATGAGGTAAGAATAGATGATACTGCTCAATGATGGTGTGGCACTGGGACAACTAGTGTGGGAAGAGGTACAAGAGGCTGAGGCCATATGTGATTTCTCATTCTATCGCTTAGCTTTGCCCTAGGCCTATCCTAAGGCATCCCTCCACCAAACCCTTGAAATGCTCTAATATCAAAATAATTGGGTTTCAAACCAAATTCAAACTTAGCCCATAGTTTCTTAAGGAAGTACATGGGCACCTCATGATTAGTGTGTGGTGGATGGTCAAATACTGTCCACCACGACTCCTAAAAGTGTGCTGATATACGTAGATGCATGCACCATGTAATAGAAATGTGAGGCTTCTTCTCACTAATCTCCTCACTTGTCTTAGGGTTTACAAAATATCTAGTAAATATTGATCATTTAATTATTTTGAGATTATGGACCTCTCTATAGGATAGGCCATCAGAATAAAATGCATGCATGTTTTCCCTCCATAATCTAAAGTTATCGATATCATAATCCAAATGCTCTATAGAGTGAACGATGCCTTGCATGCTATCTACAAGGCATAGTAGGTGAGGAGGGGGGTGGGCCTCACACCTGATAGTCTCAATATCTCACATGAGGTTACTAAGATTACACCTCATGCTCTCCCATAGATCCTTTGTGGTAGGTGGTGGATGAGGACTAGGTGGTCATGGAGATGGGGGTGGAGGTGGAGGTGGAGATGGAGGGGGCAAAGGCAGGGGTGGGGGAGGGGGTGGGGCTTGGGTTGGGTCCATCAAATATAATCCGAATATATGTTTAAACAACGTAAAAATTCACAAAATTACCATTTAATAAAATAAATCTAAAATATCAATTATATAAATAAATAGTTTTCTAAAACCATATCAATTAAATAAATAAAGTTAAACACTTAAGTAAACTTTAATGTTAAGGCTTATTGAACATTATACCAAATTTACGCCTAATCATAAAATAATACTGCAAAAAACTATATTAATAAATCAACTAAAATGTGAATTCTAAAACTATCTTATATAAATATGTTTATGATTATGCCTTAGCAAATTTGTACGATTATGGATCAATATTAAAACAATCGGGATTGAACATATAAATAGGATTGAATATAAAATATTAACATTATCAGATTTCCACAGTTTATTAGTAAATGTGAGTATATTTTTGGATTGATTTTATGTTTTTAGCATCATTCCTTTCTTCTTTTGCTATTCCTACATTGTTTCTTCCTAATGATAGAAAGAGGGGTTGTTGATGCGGTCAAAGATTTTTGGTGAATAAAGGGAACACCCCTCTATGATTAGCTCTTAGTTGAAGAGGTTCTACTTGTGGCTCGTGCTCCCATATTTGATAGGTACACTTCTACGTGTTATAAAATCCTCAATCCAAGAAAAGGGGAGGTGTGGAGGCTAGAAATGAATAATAAAAATGACATGTGGCTCCAAAAACTAGTTTCTTTTGTTTTTTCTCTAATTTTTTACAATAATTATTGTTAACAATTTTGTTTAAAATACCATTTAAGATGTATGTTAAAAAATAAACAATAGAGTTTAATTATCAAAAGGTCAAGAGCATTGCAAATTGTTGCTAAAAGGTAGCTAAATTAAGACTTCCTTTTTTACTCCATTCCTAATATTTGTAACATTTGGTTTGAATAGTAGGTATCAAGGAATGATATCAATGGTTGGGTGTGGTAGAGAAAGTCCTTGAATAGATGTTAACACCATAGGCTTGGGTTTTTGAATTCTTCATCTCTATAGATATGGTGTCGCTTCAGATGATATTCACAAATTTTTTGAATCATAAAACAATTGTTTATGTTGGTTTTTATCTTGTGACTCAATGGCGTTTTGTAATTTATGAGTTATTTTGGACTTAATTATAAAAGGCTATTGTCATGTATCTACCAATATTTTTCTCGTCCAATACATGTGTACTTATACTTCCTATTAATAGAACCTTCACACCAATTCATAGAATAAATGAATAATTTATTTTCAAATGATCAAATTTGGTTTCAAATGTTTGGTAGTATATACTTTAAAAATAGAGTAGGCACTCTTATAATTAAATTATAAATGTAAAATTGTGATTTTTTTGTATTTTCAAATTGAAAGATTTTTATAATAATTTATAACGTATAATTTTTCTTTCAATTTTATTAATTATTATAGTTGAAATCTCAAAGTACCAAATATCAATAATAACTATATTACACTTTATATTAACAAAGGATGTAGTTGTGTCTAACTTGATGTCATCTCATATATGATGTCACAGTCCAAAGATAATGATGGAAAAATTGTATGCTCAAATATTCAAAGGAGTTAAGGAGCATTTTAAATTTATATCGAGCTTCACTCATTGCATTTCCTAAGGAGAAAATTTTGGACAATACCAAGAATGTGTATCAAAAAGTGGTGTTTACTTATAGGCAACTTCATGTTTGATTACTAGATCACAATTATGTTTTGTGTAAATGTCATAGTAATAGTTAGGGTGATAACAAGATCTTAGTTGGAAGATATTATTGGATGTCCATGTCTTTTTCTTTCTTATGGAAGATTGGATTCTTTTTCAAATTTATGACACTCTAGCTATGTCCAATGTGAACAAACCTCATGCTAAAAGAATCAAACACACATCCAAAGATAAAATCCATATTGATTGAAATGTATTGTCTACATAAATTATGATGAAAAGTTAATTCCTACATATTGTGTGGAGAAATTAAAAGAATATTTAAATCATATTTAAATATCATTATCAAGAGAAATATTAATAAATTAATATAATTAGATTATAAGTGTACAAAATAAGTTTTTCTTGAAGTACTATTTTATAGTTTTCCATTTAAGATTTCAATATTTCTTCAACCCAATTTAAAATCATTAAATAAAGTTTTCAAACCTAGGATTAAGATTACTTCCCATTATGGACCTATTGTTATGGTTACTTGGCTAGGGATCAAGTGTTAGGTTTAGGATTTGAAGTTACAATTAGAATTAGGGTTTAAAATTTAGGATTAAGTTTATTAATGATTAGGGTTAGGCTTTGAATTAAGTTTATCAAATTTAAATATATAATTTGGTTAACATTTTAATTAGTGTGAGGGTTAGGCTTACAATTATGGTGAGAGTGAGATTTTACATCAAGATTAATACTATGTTTATAGTTAGTGTGTAGTTTTATTTAAAAAGATATGGTTTTAAGGTAAGATAGCACATTATGTAATGCCCAACCAAGGGATCCAAAGTACTAACCTAAAGTTTTACTAAGTAAGCAATACCATACAATAACACATAAGAAAACATAAGAGATTACATTCCTTAAGGATCCCAAGATGTTGAGTCACATTTAATTTTTAAATAATTATACTAGAAGTAAAATAAATAACATGTCCAAATGAAAGAATAACTACAAGTTCAATCCATTTAAATATTATACATTTGTTCTAAACATTAATTGGAATGCACAATCATCCACTGTACATGTCATAGGGTACGAAACATTGAAAGAATATACATTTATAAAATAGATTACATCATCCCTTTTCGATCCATGAAACAAAGTACAATACAATAAGTAAAATAATTAAATACTTAGTTTTGTGTTTGGATCCCTTGGTGAGGCGTTACACATTAAATACTTAGTTTTATGTTTTGGTTTTAAATTAAATTTTGTGTAGTTATGGTTAGGTTGAGGTTAGACTTAGGAATATAGTTAGTTTTACTTTCTTTGGTATATGGTTTACAAACTAATTTTTAATTAATTACTATTTAGTTGAAATAAATATAAAATATTGAATGTAATTACATGTTTAAACAATCTAATTTACATCTATCTAATCATTCAACATTGTAATTTTATTATTTAATACATTGAAACATCTAAAATAATAATTTTTAAATGAACATCTAAACATTTTAAAAATTAAAATGTTTGAAACTGTTTAAATGAACAGATACAATAATCTAAAGATAATACTATTAACAATAGAAATTTACCATTTTACATATTAAAAGTGAAAAAAATGAATAAATTGACAGCATTATAAAGCGTAAAACTAAAAATAATGAAATAAAATAGTAGAAGACAAAGTACAATACAATAAGTAAAATCATTAAATACTTAGTTTTGTGTTTGGATCCCTTGGTGAGGTGTTACACATTAAATACTTAGTTTTATGTTTTGGTTTTAAATTAAATTTATCTGTAGTTATGTTTAGGTTGAGGTTAGACTTAGGAATATAGTTAGTTTTACTTTCTTTGTTATATGGTTTACAAACTAATTTTTAATTAACTACTATTTAGTTGAAATAAATATAAAATATTGAATGTAATTACTTGTTTAAACAATCTAATTTACATCTATCTAATCATTCAACATTGTAATTTTATTAAATACATTGAAACATCTAAAATAATATTTTTTAAATGAACATCTAAACATTTTAAAAATTAAAATATATGAAACTATTTAAATGAACAAATGCAATAATCTAAAGATAATACTATTAACAATAGAAATTTACCATTTTACATATTAAAAGTGAAAAAAATGAATAAATTGACAGCATTGTAAAGCGTAAAACTAAAAATAATGAAATAAAATAGTGGAAGACAAAGTAAAATACCTAGTACGCAAAAAAGAGCAACAAGGGGTCAATAGAATTTCATAAAAAAGCTTTGGCATCTTGCTAATATTGGGCTCACATTTTGTAAACATGAATAGAAAACCCCAAAAAATTGACTTTTGTAGTTTTTTGAAATTAGGTACCTGATTTTTAAAATATCGGATACCCGATTTGTTCAAAATTGGGTACCCTATTTTAGAAATTGGTTTGAGCACCCGATCCATACTCAAAAAATTGGGTAGTTTTACTTTCGTTGTTATATGGTTTACAAACTAATTTTTAATTAATTACTATTTAGTTGAAATAAATATAAAATATTGAAAGTAATTACATGTTTAAACAATCTAATTTACATCTATCTAATCATTCAACATTGTAATTTTATTAAATACATTGAAACATCTAAAATAATAATTTTTAAATGAACATCTAAACATTTTAAAAATTAAAATATATGAAACTATTTAAATGAACAGATACAATAATCTAAAGATAATACTATTAACAATAGAAATTTAACATTTTACATATTAAAAGTGAAAAAAATGAATAAATTGATAGAATTATAAAGTGTAAAACTAAAAATAATGAAATAAAATAGTAGAAAATAAAGTAAAATACCTGGTACACGAAAAAAAGCAACAAGGAGTTAGTAGAATTCCATAAAAAAGCTTCGGCATCTTGCTAAAATTGGGCTCACATTTTGTCAACATGAATAGTAAACATGAATAGAAAACATTTTGTAAAAATTGACTTTTATAGTTTTTTGAAATCGGGTGTTTGATTTTTAAAATATCGGGTACCCAATTTTAGAAAGTGGTTCGAGCACTCGATCCATAGTCAAAAAATTGGGTACCCTATTTTTTGAGTATAGATCAGGTGCCCGACCCACATTTTTAAAATTGGGTACTTGATTTTGAACAAATCAGGTACCTATTTCTCAAAGGTCTCATTCTACAGAATTGACTTCCATGGAATTACGACACAACTTTGTGCTCTTACCCTTATAAGACAGCTCTAATTATCTAGTTGGTAGTTTGGGATGTTAAGCATGGGGATGGCTAGGGCCTTTGAGGTTTCATGATGTTGTTATGGTTGGCAGGAACCATGCACAAGTTTTAGTTGTGTTGGTGCTTGGATGTTTATGCTTCCTTTATATGATGTTTGGTTTATGAACCATATATGTACACTGTGATGTTGCTTTCATCATGTTCTTTCATATGTTGTTATGGATTAGATGGATAAATGTTTTCTCCTTCTTACATTACATGGTGTCTTGTCTATTATGCTCTTGAGTGATAATCCCTCAATTTATGTGGATCTGGTACTCCCTAGTGTGGAGGTTTCATGTTTTATGCAGTTTCATCTTGTCTTATTATTGTGCTATTGACATTCCTCACATGAGAAGGGTAGTTCCTCATGTGAGAATGTATTGTCTCACACATACATACATTCTCCCTTGTGCAAGCATGTACTTCCTTGTACAAAGTGTGTACTTTCTCATGCAATGTGATGTGAATCCTTGTGCAAAGTAATACACTTCCTCACGTAGAAGAATGTAATTTTTCACTCACACTGAGTGAGACTAGAGACTAGTGCACTTCCTCATATTAGAGATAGTGGGCATTTAGGCTTGGCCAAGGAAAGTTTGGAAGTTTGTTTTGGAAGCCTACTAGGTTTAACACCTTCTTAGTTCAAAACAAATTTCCTACACCTTCCTAGTTCAAAATATATTTTCTATGGGGTTTAAAATACATCATTTAAGTATTAGTTAAGATAGGTTTTAGACCTCTCCAAATTAAGATAAAGATTCTAGGAAATTTCAGGGCTTCAAAAATTTAGACTTAGCCAAATTTTGAGGCTTTGAGATTTTAAACTTAGCCAAATTTTAGGATTCAACATTTATCTTTCTGCACGGTGTCCAATAGATGAGTGGTTTTAAGTTTGAGCCCTCATCTTGCGTGTGTCCATTGTTGGTCTCTACTTGTAATTCTTGATTATGTTTTGGTTAGTTGGAAATGGACTTGTATGTTTAACCATGCTAGGAACTTGTTCTTAGGGGCTTGAAAAAGAATCCCTCCTTGGTTTATTCTCATGATTTGTGTGATCATTGGTTTGTATGTTTTTTTTTATGCTTGGTGATCTTAGTAAGTTCTTGTAAGACATCCGCTGGTGTAAGTGAATATGTGAGCTTAGCCATGTTCCCTATTTTATTAGCTTGTCTAGTTGCTTCATTATTTCACTTGGTTACCTAATGTTGTTGTTAAGTAACTTATCTTTAAAAAAGTTTATTCAATGCATGTTTTATCCTTGTGTTCCAAGGATCTCTAAGTGGGGCATTGCATGAGCTAAGAAGAAAGTGGAGACTACAATGAAGAAGATGATAGAACAAGTGTGAATGACACCTGAGGAATCCACTATAGTAAGATAGATAGTGACATGTATAAAGAAGATTGGACAAGAAAGCATAATGTTGGTGTCACCATTGACATCAGTTCCATCAAAATTGGCACCATCTATAGGAGATACAATATGTGAACCAATAGCTAAAGCATTGCCCATTCCATATGTAGCAGTTGCACAAGTGCAACTTCAAATCATTCCACCACTAGTAGCTCAGAAAAATAGTGCAAAAGAATAAGTAAAGATAGTATAAGTAAATAAGAAATCTATGATGTTAGTAGAGGTAAAACAAGAACAAACAGAGGCTCCTACATTAAAGAAAATGGAACAAATGTCCATTGGACCTTGTAAGAAATAGAAATTCATGATGACCTATGGAAGGGAAAAAGAAAATGAGAGGACATATTGAGACTCTTAAGGTCATAGATGAAGAAGAGGAATAAAAGAATAAAGCAAAAACATCAAGCAAAGACAAAAAATATTGGAAGCCTAAAGTTGAAAATTTGAATTGCACAATCATTAATAATGGCAATTTTGAGCAATAAAACAAATTTTATGATTTGTATAGCAACTTCAAGAAGTTTGAATTAGAAAATGTAGTAATGAGAGACATGATCCTAAATACCAATAAATCCATTGATATACAAGGATTTATCCCTCAAGACTTCTAAACAAGACTGATAAATAGAAGACACAATGTAGAAGAAGAAGATAATAAAATTAGAGAAAACATGATCAGAAAATTGTGTGAAATAGAAAGTAAAGATCACTTAGAAAGGTTAATGAGATTCTTGAACCTTACTTAAGGAACAAGACTAGAGCTATTTTGATCATCCGAGGAAACTATGACGAAGTCAATAAGGAAATAAAGGCAACCATAGTAAAGATGATGGCATAAATTAAGCCATCTAGAACCCAAAAATCACAAACAAAAACACCATGAATTACAAAGGATAACACAGTGGTAGCAGAAGTAGCCTCTAATGAAACTCCTATAGTAGAAACATTAGTGGCAATAAAAATATTATCAAAAGTGCCTAATACAATAGAGGTAAACACTAAGATGATAGAAGAAACAATATCAACAACTCCTTAAGTTACCATTGATGTAGACACAATGAATGTAGACAACACAAGCATCACCATTGACACATTTAAAGATCCTTTTAATGATTTTGGTCCAAATATTGACAATTTGATAGGTTATATAGGTTTTGAGGAAGAAGAAAAGAAGGAGGAAGAAGAAAGGAAAACGGAAAAGGAAGAAAAGAAGGAAGAAGGAAGAAAGAAATAAGAAGAGGAAAAGAAATAGGAAAGAACAAAATCAGATGATCAGTCTACCAAAGTGGATAGAAAGTAGAGTGCACCAGGAAGGAACAAAATTAGATGATCAGTCTACTAAAGTGGATAGAAAATAGAGTGCACCAGATCAACAAGATCAAATGTAGACCTCACAAAAGGAGATCAAGGAAAGTGAACCTAGTTCTTCAACATAACCACTTGAATAAGCTTTGGAAATATTTTCTCAAGATGATAATGATCAAGCTAGCTTGATATCATCTTTGAGAAAAATCATTAAGGAGAACGGGAGAGTGAAAAAATTGCAAGGTTTAATACATGAAATAACAAAGAAATTACAAAGCATTATATTTGTAAGAGTTACTAAATTGGATCCATGAGAAAGAGAATGAGAAGTGATCAAGGATTTTGATATTGAGTTTACTCAATTATCATAAGCTGCATCTACTAAGACACAAACTCTTCATGGTGTTTAAATATTTAGGAAGGTTTGTGACAACATAAGAGAAGACTTGAAAATTCTTGACACATGAATCAAGGAATTGAGGACATGTTTGATAGGGGAAAAGAAGTATATGGTAAATGTGTCCTATCATATACTTTTATCAAGGACATCTCATATGAGATAAGGACAAAAATGGAAGAGTTTAAGACTCTTGTTAGTGAACTAAAAAGTCCTAATATAGAGATCATGGACTTGGAGAGCAGAATAAGAAAAATTTGTGATGATATTAGGCTATTAGAACTAAAGAATTAAAGGATACTAATAATATTTTTGGTATTGAGAGAGCACCTTACCTTACAAATAGACCATGTCTAGAGATGGATGAATGCCTTTTAGCCAAGGCATCATATGAGAAATTTGCATACATGGATTTTAACATAGTAGAGATTACATCATATGACTATGTGCATTCATAAGCATACCAGATGCAATCCAAGACAAGTTTGACATGGAATTCTCCATCTTGAAGAAAAAAAATTTGGACTACAATACAAAGATATACACCTAGCAATCTTAAAGGTAGAAATACAAAAAAATTATTTGTATGTAAGTTTTGGCATGCCACATTTGTCATGATGTCAAAGGGGGAGTATAGTAAGGAAAATTATACATATTTAAAAGGGAGTGTAGTAAATAATTGTATAAGGGAATTATAAGTAATAACATAATCAAAGGGGGAGCATCCCTATGTAAGATAGTATCAATAAGAAAGTGATCCACATTTTATAAATTTTGGATGGCAATGTAATAGATGTTAGGAGTTTTGAAATTTTGAAAATTTGAAGTTTTTGGGACTTGGCCAATTTTTCCAATATTTTGGCATCAATACCAAAGGGGGAGATTGTTGAAAATTTATCTAGTTTAGTAACTATGAAGTTGTCATTTATGGAAACACATACCTAGTATAAAGTGATAAAAGTATGGAGATATAGTTTTGGTAGATAGACTTGGAAAGTTGTTTCAGTATCACAGAAGTTATTTGGTGATACAATTAGAGATTTTCTTGGATCACTTCAAAGAGGCACTATTAGCAAGTAAACTCTTAGATATAATAGGTACAATATGTCAGTCCATACTGTATCTATGTGCGCAAGGAAGTATGGAAAGTACATACAAAGATATTATAGTCTTACTAAGAGCAATAATAAGCAAATAAAATAGGATAAAGATAAGGGATCAACTACTTTATGCTAAGGAATAGTTTGGTTTGCTAGAACAATTACTTGAATAATTAGGGACGACATCCTAGATGTTAACCTTAAGTGAACAAGGTATAATTTTGTATTTTGGAAAACATGGAAAAGTATGATTGCCAACAATGTAGGATATTATGAAAAGTATGGTATAAAAGAAACATATTGAAATGAAAAGTAGTGTGAAGGAATGTGTGGCAATTTATGATAAGTATGTGATTATTTTATGATGTAAGCTTGATATTAAAGCAATAGATAAGTAGAGTATGTGAATTTGGTAGAGAAAATTACAAAGATCATACCAGATATTGACGATATCAATAGTTGTAAAGAGGCTTTTATATATACTCTTTTATGTACTAAATATCATAGCATATTGGATGTTTGGACAATAGGCTCAGCTTGCATATATTATGTCAATTCTATTAACAACTTCTAATAGGATTGAGGCTTCTAATAAGGCCTAGTCCTTTAATAAGGAATAGGACAATATATAGATGTAACAGTGTCTTAACAGGGTCAACATCTTTGACAAGATACTTTTGATTAGTGGATCATTTTGTGGGTACCATCCCCACCAAGGTTTCCTTAGTTAAAAAAAATATGGTGCTATGTGTTGCATTACTTTATGGTTGTGTTTACTATTAAGCTAATCAATTTACTTTCATATGCAAGTTATAAGATTGTTAATGATATCCATAATTGGGAAAAAATTTGTGAAATACTGATTCACCCCTCTCAGTATTTCCTATTTCTAACACCACCTATGATGCTCCTACATCACAACTATTGTACTAGGTGTTCAAAAACCACATTCTCAAGTTGTCCCCTTCTGTTGGTGCTCAAGTACATGACATCCTAATGGTTATGTGTTTGGGTAATTGTCTACTACTAGTCATGGAAGTCTTGATGTTTGAAGCCAGCTCAGTTTAGGTGGAGATGCTAGTTGGCCCTCCTCGAAATTGTTACTCTAACTTTCCCTATTAATTTCTACATGATGAAAGCAGAATAAGTGTTAGAAGAGACAATTGACAAGTGGACTATTCCAAACCTTAGTATTGACCAAACATATGGTTGAAGGAAGAAGGATGATCTAGAGCCTCCTCCTTTAGATTGTACCACATTAAGTGCCTTGGGCTATACCCGAGGTTTTTATGTTTACTATTTTCCAGCTAGGATCATTTGAACCAATTGGGGAGTGATTAATTATTGTCCCATCTATTTATTCTCAACTATTGTATTATTATTTTTATTTTTTATATTAATGGTATGTATTTTCATTAAAAAATGAACATCAAAATATAATTGAATTTTAATTACTAAATGTCAAGAATTTATCCTATAAAGCCACATTCGATGGGTATAGCCAATTCTAGAATTTTTGGTTGAAAATTTATTTTTTATTCTAATGACAAAAATGGTGAATGTTGAACTACCTCTTTTACATTAAATGCAAACTTTTAGATTAAATTACATATGTTTATTTGATCCATCATGCTCCTTGATCCATCATAAGAAAACAAAGATATAATAATAGATTACATAAAGAATCTATATTAACTCATACAATCTGTTAACCCACTTTATTATAATTATATTTTAAAGCATTTTATAATCTCTTACACACACACACACACACACACACACACACACACACACACACACACACACACACACACACACACACACACACACACACACACACACACACACACACACACACACACACACACACACACACACACACACACACACACACGCATATACAGACACATTAGATTAATAATATATTCTTCCTTAATGAACTATTAGTAATTTGACAAGGGAATACTCTATCAAATCCTTATCCCCTCAATTCAAATAGGCCTACAAAATATGCTGCATACAAACACTTGAAAGCACACCTAAATGGGGACAGAACTCAAAAAAAATAGCCATACCATAAGGTAGCCTCTTTAGGATGTGATGAATCAACCTGCCATCCTTCAGGGGATTTTTACAATCTTTAAGAAGTGCCCTATACTCATTGGCTTTGATGATGTAATCCTGAATTCTATCAAAATTCTTAGGATCCAAGAGAAGTAAATCATCCTCAATCTGAAATCCCTTTTCTTCATCCAGCTTACTATACAACTATTCAAGTTTATCCCAAGCTTCTTTAGATTCTGAACAATTTTTAATGTGAAAGAGAAGATCCCCATGTACACAAGTCCTGATAACTCCTAAAGCCTATCAGTCTTAAGTTTTCCAATCAATGAGTTCTTTAGCATTAGTAGGTTTGGTAATTGTACCATCAACATAAAGACTGTATCCTTTTTCCATTATTCTTCTCCATGCAATATCTTTCCATGTAGAATGATTGTGTGAAGTTAGAGGAGGGCATTTAAAACTCATGATGTAGAAATTGAAAAGAGCACAATCAAGAGACACAAGAACATACTACAACCCCCCCCACCCCCCCCAACTTTTCACTCAATCAAAAGACCTCCCCAAAAAAGATGCTTTTGGCACTTTACAAGTAGTGTGTGTACAATGGGCCACTTGTCAAAATGAAAAAAGTGGGCTTTCTAATTTTTCTTTTACAACTACCTTATGAGGCTTAAATTTGTCACTTAAGAACTACAACTCAGATTTACAAAAATTCTTGAAAAGAATCAAAGCTTTATAATGCCAAAAATGGCCTAATTCTAAAAGTGAGATTTTGGTCCACACAACCCTAGAATCTGACTTCAGATCTATAAAGTAGACAAAAAAATACGCACTTTCAAAAAAAATAGAACCTAAAAAAGTGACTAGATGTGCTTGTATGGAGCGTTTGAAGTTGCAAAAAGTAGGATTATGTAGGTATAGTCATAAAAAAATGCAATTTCTACAAAATATATGCACCAAAACCAGTAAACAACACCACCACTAGAAAATTTAGGAAATTCTACCCAGTTTCAAAAAATATTGCACCTAAATTGGAGTTTGAGTGTCTGAGTTATGGGCTCACAAAGTCAAGCTGCCAAATTGAAATGCAATCTGGAGAGGGGTCTAGAGAAAAAACTATGAGTCTAAATTTTACGGTCAAATAGCTATCGCTATAGTTGTAAAATGCCTGATTTTGATGGTGAAACAGTCGTCAATTTTAACCTTAGGAAAAGATAACATCAGCAAAAAAATGCCCCCTGCTAACATGTTAGGATGACTAGATGTCTGTACTATACAAAATGTATGGATGGATTATGTGTCGAATTATCATACTACTAACATGGCAATCCAAGTGGTAAAGTCGTGTCACAGTAGTGATGTGGAAGCTAGTAAAGGTGGCTGTTGATTGTGTTTGTGGGCGCTTCTACGATCAACACATATTGCGGTGGTAGGCAAATGTTGACTAGCGTTGTAGTCCACATTGAAAAAAATAGCAATCCATGTGTCTATGGGTGGGTGAGAAAATGAGAAGGGCGGTGTAGGAAAAGCACAGTGCCCAAAAAATTTACCTGCCAAATTACAACAGTGGCAGGAAGTTTAAAATGTAGTCCTGCAAAATTGAAACAAGGCGCAGGTGCGAATTTTCGTTGCCAAAAAAACTACAGTGTGGGTGGGAAACTTGAACATAGTCGAAGTTTTGAAAAAATGCAACCACCAAAAGTAATCACCAAAAATTCATCTACAATGGTCGGGAATAGTGCTCAGAACTTCAAATCACATATTCGAAAAAAGACGCTGGTGATTGATTTGGAAATGTGATTACCAAAAAAAACCAAATGTGATGCTAAGAAGTGGAGTGGCATTCACCAAAGATTCAATCAAAGGAATGTAGAGCCACTGGGAAATAGAACAGTCGCTAGCCGGAGAAGAAACTTGCGAGGACCAGAAATCATATCGTGCTTGGAGTTTTAATTTCTACGCGCTAGGGTTTAAAATCCCACATTCAATGCAGGTTAGCACTTTATGCTTTTTAAAAGAAATAGCCCACATAGGGTAATCTAAAGTCAATTGGCTGGTGTTAGAAGGTGAGCTTGGCCGATCAAATATGTTGATGTAGTCTATTTTATCTGGTGAATATAACATGAATTTTATGAAGATGTCAGCCCGTCAATATAACCTGTGACAAATAAATAAGCCTCCACATTGCAAAGCTGGGATCTGACAACTCGGTTCTACAAAAAAAAAAAATTCTGTTGGGTGCCCGAAGGGCAGACTTTTTTTTTCGCAAATACAGTAAAAAATAATAGAGAAAAAATTGCAGATCTGAAAAATCAATTAAATCTGCAAAAAAATGACCATACCCGAACTACAAATTGGGGCCTCCGGGGTCTGATTTGTAAAAAAAAAAATTCCTCAAAGTTGACTTTGGGCCAAGATAGTCAAGTTTATAGTCGATCTTCATCATTTTAGTGTTCTGGATGCAATGGCGAGGTTAGATCTAGCTCTAGACACTCCCAATTTTTACAGTACTCTAGATTCGGGCTGAGGTGCTGAAGTAAGCGTGGTCTCGAATGGCTATGTGATGAGAAAGTCTCCAAGCTTTGATACCATGTAAGAATTTTTCCAAGGGAAAAATTCACCCAGGAACTAAGAACTCAAACACAAGCACAACTGTGGACCAAGAGAGAGAGTATGATTAGGATGACGATATATTCAATATGCCATATTAGGAGTACATTAGGAGTGCCTGTATATAAAGGCCTTTGAGATACATCTAGAATGCCTCATAATCAACATCATGATAAGTCATATAACAAGGCACATGTCCACCAGATATGGGTTATCCTCCATTAAGCATGGAAATATGTGGGTGATGAGAGGATAAGCCTACAAGGGTGTGACACAAAAATCAATGTTGTAGACACCATGTGCTAAAATAGAGTTGCGTACTCCTATGTTGTCAACATGACAAATCAAAAAGATGTACAAACTCCTAAGTGTCTCACAAATAAAAATAATAAAATAATGCAAAATAATAAAATAATGCATTAACCTAAGTAAACTTAAGTAAGTGTAAATAGTGAATACTAATTTACACCAAGAGTGATGAAAGTACGGAGATATAGTTTTGGCAATTAGACTTGGAAAGTTGTTTGAGTATCATAGAAGTTATTTGGTGATACAATTAGAGATTTTCTTGGATCACTTCACAGAGGCACTATTAGCACATACACTCTTAGATACAATAGGTACAATATGTCAGGATATTGTATCTATGTGCACAAGGAAGTGTGGATAGTATATACAAAGATATTACAATCTTTCTAAGAGCGATAATAAGCTGATAAAACAAGACAAAGATAAGGAATTGACTACTTTATGCTAATGAATTATTTTGTTTACCAAAACAATTACTTGACTAATTAGGGACAACATCCTAGATGTTAACCCTAAGTGAGCAAGGTATAATTTTGTATTTTGGCAAACATGGGAAAGTATGATTGCCAAAAATGTAGGATATTATGAAAAGTATGGTATAAAAGAAACATGTTGAAATGAAAAGTAGTGTGAAGGAATGTGTGGCAATTTATGATAAGTATGCAATTATTTTATGATGTGAGCTTGATATTAAAGCAATATATAAGTAGAGTATGTGAATTTGGTAGAGAAAATTACAAAGATCATATCAGATATTGATGATATCAACAGTTGTAAAGAGGCTTTTATATATACTCTTTTATGTTCTAAATATCATTGCATATTGCATGTTTGGGCAGTAGGCTCAGCTTGCATATATTATGTAAATTATATTAACAACTCCTAACAAGATTAAGGCTTTTAACAAGGCTTAGTCCTTTAACAAGGATTGAGACACTATATAGATGTAATAGTGTTCTAACAGGGTCAACATCTTTCACAAGGTACTTTTGATTAGTGGATCATTTTGTGGGTACAATCCCCACTAGGGTTTCTTTAGTTAAAAAAAATGGTGTTATGTGTTGCATTACTTTATGGTTGTGTTTACTATTCAACTAATCAGTTTACTTTCATATGCAAGTTATAAGATTGTTAATGATATCCATAATTGGGCAAAATTTTGTGAAATACTGATTCACCCCTCTCAGTATTTCCTATTTCTAACACCACCTATGATGCTCCTATATCACAACTATTGTACTAGGTGTTCAAACACCACATTCTCAAGTTGTCCCCTTTTGCTGGTGTTCAAGTACATGACATCCTAATGGTTATGTGTTTGGGTGATTGTCTACTACTAGTCATGGAAGTCTTGATGTTTGAAGCTAGCTCAGTTTAGGTAGAGATGCTAGTTGGCGCTCCACGAAATTGCTACTTAAACTTTCCCTATTAATTTCTACATGATGAAAGCAGAATAAGTGTTAGAAGAGACTATTGACCAGACATATGGTTGAAGGAAGAAGGATGATCTAGAGCCTCCTCCTTTAGATTGTACCACATTAAGTGCCTTGGGCTATACTCGAGGTTTTTATGTTTACTATTTTCCAGCTAGGATCGTTTGAACCAATTGGGGAGTGATTAATTATCGTCCCATCTATTTATTGTCAACTATTGTATTATTATTTGTGTTTTTTATATTAATGGTACGTCTTTTCATTAAAAAATGAACATCAAAATATAATTGAATTTTAATTGCTAAATGTCAAGAATTTATCTTATAAAGGCACATTCAATGGGCCATAGCCAATTCTAGATTTTTTGGCTGAAAATTTATTTTTTATTCTAATGACAAAAATGTTAAATGTTGAACTACCTCTTTTATATTAAATGCAAACTTTTAGATTAAATTACGAATCTTTATTTGATCCATCATGCTCCTTGATCCATCATAAGAAAACAAAGATATAATAATAGATTACATAAAGAATCTTATATTTAACTCTTACAATCTGTTAACCCACTTTATTATAATTATATTCACACACACATATATATACACACATACACATTAGATTTATAATATATTCTTCCTCAATGAACTACTGGTAATTTGACAAGGGAACACTCTATCAAATCCTCATCCCCTCAATTCAGATACGCTTACAAAATATGCCTCATACAAAAGCTTGAAAGCACACCTAAATGGGGACAGAACTCAAAAAAAAACAGCCATTCTATAACAAGAACAGCTAGATATTAAGAATGTGAAACCGCACAGACCCCACCTACCAATTTGTTTTTGTTCAAACAGTACAAGAGAACATGGATAGGCCACAATAGTACATAGATTAGATTGAAGAGACATAGAATGGGTACCTTTGTTCAGAGGCAAGGAATCGATATAACATGGAGATGGCATTATGAAAAAGCATCACCCCACAAAGGACCAATCTGGTACATACAAATTATTCCTTCCGAAATGTCCTGAATTGACATTTTCTAATCTCTAGTCTTATTATGTTCCTTTGAACCGTCCGTATGTCATCTTGTCTTGTCAAACACCCACCTCTATCCATAATTATATCTCTTGTATTTTATACAAATGAAAAGAAAAAGAAAGATCCATATGACCGTATATTACTCTATATGTAGAGTGAGATTCCAATTCGGTACAGATATTAGAGGTCCCCATAACGTTAGGATTGACTGTTACCAGTTGGAATGTTAGCCAATGATGTTAGACAAGATAGTCTCGTTCAACTCTTCCACTGTGTAAAAGCAACAATATGGCGTCTTTTGGTAATACATATAATATTGCTTTTAATATCATCGTGCACTTTCCCATCCCTGTAACATCATATGCAGAATTATGGAATTCCGCAAGTAGAGACAATTTAATTATTGTTTGTATGATAGTTGGTTTGAATATAGAATTCGGTTGAACTAGGCAAATGTTCGCCACAAATTTTCAATGGATGGATAAAATAATGGTTTGTTGAAAATGCCCACAAATGTTTCCCTTTCTCTTGCATGTGATTATTGATCTGGGTCCGTTTGGTATATTTTCAGGAGCTTGCTGGATTTAATTCTATAGTGATGATGTCATTGAGTTGGTATTGAGTTTTATAGTTCAGTTCAGATATTATATTTTTAATTTAAATTGTTAAACCTTTCCTTAAAATCATATTAATTGATAAATTATATTGAAGTAGTGTGATTTCCAATAAATTGCCAAACAAGTTAAAACTTCTTTCAAGTTTTCTGATTCTTGTTTTTATTTGTTTTAGCCATATAGGGCTATATTGAAGATGAACTGTCCAAACACATTAGAAGTTATGATATATTTTTATATTTGTGCTTTGAGTTTATCTAAAAAGCATATTAATAGATTAGTGCTATTGGAAAAGTTAGCGTGATTTCAGATGATTTCAATCAATCAAAACTTAGAATATGTTGTTTAAACTTTTCTAATTTCTATTTTGATTTATTTTAGTGGTTAATCTAAAATCATATTAATGAATGAGTTGTATTGAAGAAAATAATGTGACTTCTACTGAACCACCAAAACAAATCAAAACTTAAGATGATTCGTTTAGGTGTGTACTTTTCAATTTGTTTTGGTAATACCAAGACCATAATGTCGTTGAATAAAACATTACTTTTCATATTTGATTTAAACACTATATTATAAGTTTTACTTTTTAAACAACTTAACTAAAATCATAATGAATTATATATATAAAAACTCAAAGTGATTCACATTTAACTTTATCCATTTTCATAACCCTAAAAGGCTAAAAAGGTGATAGAAGTAAAACCAAAAGCTATCTTCTCAAAGGAGATATTACTACATCCTATTAGAAAATGCTTGTCAAAACAAAGATATTCTTCTATTGTTTCATGGTTGTCAAAGACCAAAGATCTGTATTAGTTGACGTCTATGACAACATTGAGTAGCACTCATTTCAGTGATGGATGAGAGGCGTTTCAATCAAACTATGATGATTCAGTCACGGGCATCCTTTCATGTCAGTCTCTCATTTGACCAAACCACCGTTCACGAGCTCCCAAGCCGTAAACATTCTTAGTTTGGAAAGGATTCTAAAGAATTGTGTTAACACAAGAAAAGAGTACAAACGAAATCAATCACTCTTGAAATGCTTATTTAGACTCATTGGATGCTTAATAATAATTACATGTTTGATTGATAGGTGAAAGGAAATAAAACAATAAATAGGAAATAAAAGTATTATATGGATTACATAATGGTATAGTAGTCATATTAATTCTGTATTTTTTTAAATGTTGAAAGAGTGGTTGAAGTTTACTTGTTATATCGTTATGTAGTTATAAAGTTTTTGTTGAATATTATTTTCTTAATTTAAAATTTTTTTCTATGATTAAATTTGAAATTGTTGTTTCTTTATATATTAGAAGATAATCTGTATTTATTTTATGTTTTTAGTAATGAATATAAGGAATATATTTTATTCTTTAATATAAAAAATTGACATGTATGTATTTCAATGTTTCCTTGGCAATACTACTGCATTCATCTATTCTGAATTAGTCAACAATTTTCGTTTAACAAATCAATCAATGAATAAGTATTTCTTATTACTTCTAAAGTCGTAATAAATATTTATTAATTAAATTTTTATATTTATTCCAATCATGATTGTCAATATTTATTTCTTTTGGGGAAGATTTTAAGATACAAATGCAAACCTTATTAAATATTATAACAAATTTACATGAAAGAATTATGAATTTTAAAAAATGTACAATTTATAAGTTATTACAAAAAATAGGATTAATCTTTTATATCCATTCAAAAAATATCAAACATTGTAAATGATTTAGATAATGCTCAATTTTGAGACCATCATTCATTTCTTTTTTTATAGATAAATATAAAATTAATATTCATTAATATTTGCATTCAACTTACACAAGTTTATTATGTACTTGTATAATTTATTTATTTTCTAATGATATTCTATATAATTTGTTAACCAATATAGTATTTTAAATATAATAAAAATAAAAGTGATATTTAATATGAAAATGTAATTTTTAGAGTTATTTGAACTTTAAAATATTTTAGAAATGTTTCAAAATTAACAATACAAAACCTACTATTTTAAAAAATATTTCTATCATTTATTTCTTTATTCTATTTATCAATATTATATTAATTTGAATTTGAATGAGTTACTTGTCAAATTCAATAATTAAATTCTATTATAACATAAACTTGGCAAGTACACACCACTATGTGGCGCTTGTTTTTCTTAATATCTAGAAATTATTAAAATTTATAATGTTACATATATAATTTTCACTATTTATTAGGCAAGGTTCTTCTACTTATTTTATGGCCTGAGGTCAAAATCAATAGTTTATATAATTATTTTAGACACACCAAGTATTTTACTAGTTTTTAACTAATTTCTAGATTTGATGTAGATTACCATGCAATGTTATTGAATTTGTTAGATGATTGGATCAATATTTCATACTTTTTCCTTTCCAAAAATTAATTAGTGTCTATCAATCCAACCCCAAAGGAAACAAATACATGGATTTCATGTTAAGTCAACAAGTAATAGTGCTATAAAATATATTAGATTTTCCCTTCATTTATATTGATTGTAGGAAATAGAAAGTAATTTACATGCCCTAAATTTAACCCAAGATCTTTTCCTTGTTATAAATTTGAACAAGGATAATGATTAGACAAAATATATATCACCAAGTGAATCTAAAAATATATGAATCTCCATTCACTTTGGGATTAGATTAATTTTAAACTAACAAGATACTATTTGCACATTATATATTGAAATCAAAATAAATGGGTGAAAGCAACTCTGTAATAAAAGATAAAATAATTTTTTATTTCCTAAATTCCTTGTATGAGTATGTTTGGGTAACTTTATGATATTTTGTGGGGTTTCTAGTTTACCCTTGTCCCTTAGTTCCGAAGAATCTTATTCCTTTGTATTTGTGGCAATTAAACATTTTATTACATTCCCATCCTTCCCCTAGTTATTCTTGCCTCAAACCAACACTTTACAATTAGTGTTCTAGATTATTAAAAGATAAAGTATAGACCATGAAATATGTGGAGCTATGATCAATTTTGTTTTAGGTTAACTATCAAGTTTTAAACATAAAACATAATACTTGTAAACTATACATATAAATATATATATATATGAATGGGCCAAATCGATCCGATAGTAGACGATACAATAATTTCCAAATTTCACCAAATTCTATGACTAATTATGTTTGAGTAACTTTTTAGCCTTTTTGGGGGTCTCTAGTTTACTCTTGTATCCAAGTTTTTTAATTATCTACTTCCCTTTCATTTTTTATTTCTAAGGTTATTCGTAAAATGACACTCTTTCCCAAATTTCCCCATCCTTCAATTTGAGATTTAATTTACCCATTATTGTTTTAGAATTATCTAGGTTGGTGTCATTTTTCCTTCATTTTTCTTAAGTTCATATTTTACTGATTAGTCATGTGTTAGATCTTTGGATTTTTACATTTTTTTCTCATACCATGTTTTTGTCTATGTCCTTGTCACCTCACTCCTTTATACCTCATCAAATTCTCAATTACATTTTATTTGTACACTTCTTCTAAAGGAACTCATTGTCACAAGCCCCAATCTTTATCACACCAAATATTTTTGAGTCCAAACCCAACTATATTTCTAGGTTAGACTATTTTCTACTTACATGACTTAAAGGTGTGAACTATCTTAAAATTAGAAACAAGAATCCCTATTTTTTCATCTCTCTTATATAAGCTTGTATGTATTTCTTGTCGTTATAACTTTATAATTAATTATCTTATACCAAAATTGATAATCTCTACTAATGTTATACAGTTAAAAAATATATCCTTATCTACCCACTCTATTTCCACTTATTGATATTTAAAATATTTAAAACCTTGTCCCTTCCTTAACTAGGTATATTTAAAATATTCACCCTTTCTTCTTCTTACAAATTAAATTTCTAAAATTGAACCCCAATGAGAAATAAAAAAATACATTTCCCTAAATTCAACTATATCTTAATTATTGTGAAGAATCGTGGGTGTGAGCTCTAGAGGAGAGAAACGGGCTACTAGTGTTTGTCGAGGAGGGAAATGTTGAGGAGTCCTCATATGAAGAAGATGATGGGATTTTTGTTCCAAGTGGGGATCCTTGATGTTGGCTCTCCCAACTTTGGTGTTTTTTGTAGTGGTTTTGTGGGCTATATGGATGGGCACTTTCCCCTCCTGTGGCAATCACATCATTTTATCTGTGGCCTAGCTGCAAATGTATCCTTCAGGTTTTGTGCTCCCTATTGGGTGGGCATTGTTTGTGGTTGATTTGTGGGGTCTTTCCACACGTTTGATTTTGTTGGAGATACCTTCCTAAGCTTACTATGGTGTGGAAGGGTTTGGACTTTGTGGGTGTGGTGTTTTTTACTAACACTTCTATTCCCCACTTTGGGCTTAGGATGTATTGGATTATTTGGCCTAGGTATGTTGTTGGTATCTCCCTCTACTAAGCACTCTTGTATTTGGAGTTTTCTATAGAGGAAGACGTAGATGGGTTTGGGTTGGATGGCTATGTGCAATAGATTCAACAAAAAATCTTCTCCTTGGGGCCTCCTACTATGGCTCATGAGGATCCTATGATTCCTAGGGTTTATAGGGGCTTGGAAGTTGATGGTATGGTTTGTAGGGGAAATGTTGTCCCTGTCCCTACTCCTATTCCTATTGACAGGTTTGTTTTCCTTAGATAGATCTTTATTTTCATGGGTTTTCCTATTTGTGGGTCCCCTTGGTTGGGAAATTTTGTGGGGTGTACTTGTCTTCATCATTTGGGGATTCTCTTGCCTCTTGGTGCTTTCTTCTTTGGGGTTTCCTTCTACTTCTCATTCTCTGAGGTAAAGGCTTTCTTTATTTGGTGGTGGAATTTGGTTAATGTAGTCATTTGGGGGCTTCAGATACCTATGTTGTGGAGGTGTCCTTTGTTCTATTCTTTCACTTTCTTGCTTCCTATTTATATGGAGGACCCTATTAAGGTGGGTTAAAAAGCTTATGGAGGTAGCTAGTTGCTAGGAGAAACTGGTGGCAAATGGGTTTAGCGGGTACTGTCCTTCTATTGTTTGTGAGTATCTCTTTCTTATTGTTAGATATTTGGCTAGACAAAACATGTTTCAACAATGTACTTCATGTGGTGAAGAAGGGATGACCTCATAGCTAAATGATTTTGTGCAAAGATGTGTGTTACTTCCTTTTAAGATGACCCATGTCTCCTTCTTTTCTTGTACATTCACAACTCCTATCGAGGTGGAAAAATCTCCTATAAATGTGGAGATCATATTTGGGCATTGGGAAGTAGAGGAAACTCCTATTGAGATATTGTGTACTTGCACTGGTGCTACCTTTAGTAGTTTTGTTAGCAGAAGAAGAGGGAGAAACTCTTACCTCTAGGATTTGGTCTTCTTCCTTCTTGATCCTCTCATTTCTATTATGGTGATATGGTAGTTCATGAGGGGTTTGAAGAGTTTTAATTGTGTTTTCCAAGGTTGGAGGTTGAGCCTTTCATGAACCTATATTTGGAAGATGTGTATGATGTTTGCTAAGGATGGAGGTATATGCTTGTTTGGACCTATATTTTTGCTTGCAGTTCTAATAGGCATGGTTGGCCTAATTTTATTCCCTTGTTGCTATGGTGATTTCCTATTTTAATTTTAATTTTCCCCATGATTGAGTGATTGTTGGAAGTTTTAAAGGTCATACTATGGTCCTTTGTTGTTGTTTTTGGTTTAAGTCTACATCTATTATGGAGGCTTGTCCTAGTTATTCATTAATAATGTTAACCATGGTTGGAGGGTCAATCGCTTGTGGATCTTTGTCTTTGACAGAATAAGATCTTCTTTATCTCCATCTTTTATTTTTAGGCACTAGTAATGTTCTATTATTGGTGTCTAGAATTCTAATTGTACTTTGGGTCAAGACCCATTAATTTATTTTTTCTTAATCAAAATCTATATCTTAACATCCAATTCTTCCCTCTTTCAAACCATCTACATTTAACCTAAAATAGTCTATTATGTGTAACATAGTAATAATTTTAGGATACCATACCTCATTTTTTCATAATTCTATGTTCTTAGGATTATGTGCATTTATACCCTCACAAACTATCATCCTTGTATCTCATTCCTTGAACCCACAATCATAGTCCTAAAAAATTAATGTTAACACATGAAGAAATTATCATTTGAAACCATCTCAAATAATTTAGTTCCTAGTACTATATCAAATTATAAATAATATATATGAATCCCTACTACCCCAATTCCCTATGGAATATGAATCTTTTTGCATGTAAATCATTAGAAACTTGAACACACTTAAAACTAACCTTTAGGGTGAGAGTTCTTGAACCCTAGAATTATCTTGCATATAGATCTTTTGGAATACTATTTTACTGACCTAATAAATCTATTTTTATGAACATCCTCTACCTTGTGAATCCTAAAGACCTTTAATCTCTATTACATATGGTCTATTTAACATGTGAATCTTTAGATGCTTGATCACCTTTAAATATTCATCCTCTAACATGGATATCCTTAAAACCCTCAACCTTCCTTGAAAAAATATCACATATCAATATGAATCCTTTAACCCCAAAATTTTAATACATGAACTAAATACCTACCACAATATTTGAGTAAGAAAAGCATTAATATCCTTAAATTAATGTCGTTAGCTTGAAGAAATAGTTGAAATGTTTTAGAAAGAGTGGACTCTTCTCAGGCTTTAAGTATCTAATTAAATGATATTGTTCTTTTCTAGAACATTTTTTTAATTAATCAAATAACCCCTAATCCAATTTTATTGAACTACGTCCATATACTAGTTTATGACTTTAGATGTCGATATATAGGATTTTAAAGATTGGTAGGCATAAATCTATTGATTCTTTCAGAATAGACATAAACACTTTTTTATTACTAAAGGGAATGTTTATATGAAGGTTGTATTGAACTTTCATGTTTGGAGTATTTACTATTATAGGTTGTGGTGGAAGTCTACCATTTCATTGAAAAATTAAAATGTAGTAGTAGATGCTATTTCATAGGAAATGGTTATTGAGGGTTGCAAAATAGTGATATTTCCATTTTGTAGGGTACTCTTTTTGAAGCTTTTGAAATAGTGACTTGATGCATTTTATAGATAGTAGTTAGATTAAAATTTCCACATAGCAATAGAGTCACATCTCTAGAAAATGGTGTGTAATTAAAAGGTAAATCAATGGATTGAATTTAATTATAAAGACAACAAATAAGTAGTTATATTTATGAAAGATTATAATGTACACACAATATAGGGATATTAATTGTTAGTATGTCATAAATGAACATTTGGGTTACCAAATAAGTGACATATCAAAGGTGGTGAACTAGAAATATCATTCCAAGGACAAATACTTTGTGCAAAATGTCATTCTACATTTCTGGTAAACAAAAGCTGGTAACAAAAAAAATCCATAAATAAGAAGACATGTCAGTTCCTTCCTTAAATGAATCACTCTACTGTAAACATGGGATTACCAATAGTAATAGGATCTTCAAATGAATACCCATGTCGTATAATTGAGCCAAAATTAAGTAAAGTTAAAGAAGAGGAGTCAAACAATATTTTCACTGGTGTTATAGTGACTTCACAAAGTATATCCACTAATCCTTGAGAAGACAAGGTTGTTTCTGAGAAGCAACAAAATAAAGAAGAGCTCTAGGCCCTCTTCATCAACTTTAGGATGGACCCAACAAAATTTAAGGAACAAATTGAAGATGTAAACAAGAACTTTGACCTTAATGACTTCTGGATGTTCTAAAAGCTAAAATTCTTTTTTTGCAAGAATCATTGGTTGTTCAACTTCTATACTTTTGGACACAATTATTGAAAATCAAAACATATAATGGTTGGAATCTTGTCACTTCCTCTTTGAGAAAACCACAAGTATTTTTTCCATGGGTCTCTCTCTCTCTCTCTCTCACACACACACACACACACACACACACACACACACACACACACACACACACACACACACACACACACACACACACACACACACAAACACACACACACACACACACACACACACACACACACACACACACACACACACACACGCATGCACGCACACACGCACGCACGCACGCACGCACGCACATCATGGTGGGGTTACCTGTACATATTGATCATTCCACTATGTTTGAAAATCAAAGACCAAATATTCTATTATAGAAGTGTAAATATGGAATAAAATGCATTTATATTATCCATGCACTAGAATAATATAAAACTAGCAAAGATTTTTGTAGACAAAATAACATCTAGTTTGGTGCTTGAAATATTTAGTAATAAAATTATGTGTATATGATTTATCTAAAAGAAGTTGATTTAAAGTGATAGTTTATATATTGGTGAAAATAGTTAGCTCACAAAATAACATAAGTATAGTATGAGAATGTCTAGCTTATTGACCTATATATACTTTTATTTATTTTGAATTAACACATTTATATGATCATTGAACTATTGACAATAATATTTTTCCAATAAATAATCTATTAAGAAACTATTCTTAGAAGTTCCAAAAAAATCACTATGAATAAAAACAAAATAAAATGTGAAACTTGTACACAACTTTAATTAAATAGATACCCATCAATCCTTCAACAATACATATACTCTTTCACCTAGAGACTACATTTTGAATGTTTATCCCCGCAATAACTATTTGTCATGATTTTGACATAAAAGAAGACACTCCTAATTGATAGTTTGTGTCTTGATGACAATATTTAGCTTACAAAAGAATAAAAGTACATCAAGACAATGTCTATGTCAATAATCTATGTACAGTATTATGTGTTTTGAATAATATATTAGTAAGACAGCTGATTGAAATGAGGTAACTTCATGAATTTGTTTATCTAAAAATGATAATTTATGTTCTATTATGAGTCTATTCAGGAAAGTTCAACAAATCTCACAACATAAATTAAAATTTAATCAGACGCAACTTTAATAAAATAAATCCTTATCAATCTTACTGTTCAGACTATTTTTCATACAGAATATCAAAGTATAAAACAAAATCAACTTAACTCAAAGTCTTTTCTACCAATTATTTTGCATTTTTTCACCAATGTAAACAGATTAGCAACAAATCAACCAAAAATGTGTCGTAGTACGTAAAACTGATTCTTTCTATGTATCCATACAATAATACTAATCATGTTCCAATGTTACAACCATATATACAATCAAGAACCTACACACCCCACAAAATACACAGAATGCTTATCCCTTCAATAACCATTTGCCATAATTCCCACATCGCTATCATCCACATCCACAAACAAAGAATAGACCATTCACTACTAATGATGTGAGACATTTCAAAGCGATTATGTCGAAGTGAAAGGAAATCTAATGAACCGACCACAGTGTTTGTAGAACAGCCACCATCCAAAACAGCGACATCACAATTATTTGAAATATAGTAAATTATTATACACATGGCCATTATAAAAAGCAGCGTAGGGCAGGGAAGACTGAAAAAGAATCTGTAAAAGAGTTGGTTTCCTATCTTCTACATTGCCACTCTCTGCAAATTATTCCTCCAAAACGTGCACTCTATCACTCCCAGTCCCTTTCGAACATTATGCTATGTTTACCACTTTCTCAAACACCCCTGCAATTTGTCCTTTTGCCTTCCCAATACACCTGTCGTCTCACCACACAAAAGCAAACCCTAATATTTGACCGACACCTAATGGAGACCCCCACTACTGTAAACAAGGACATTCAAAGAATGATAGACTGTAATGGAATACCATGTATTGTACACAAGGAATTTTATCGTGAGAATTCTGTAATCATTATTATTAACAGTAGCCTATGTATTTATTTATTTATTTATTTTTGTATATTTTAGGTCAACACCAACACACAATGCCCACAAAAGTTGTTTTTAGAATCATTCGACCTTCTTTATTATACAATGGTGACTTGATTTTTTGTAGAGAATGGAGATATGAGCATGAGTTAAGAGATATTCTAATACATTTTTTTAAAGACTTCATGGCCAGTGTAGAGCATAATTGCATAGCCCAATACAGGTCGCCTAAATGTGCTAGTATCAATGAAAACATTTAGAAGAAAAATAAATTTAATTGTTACAACAATACAAAGTAAACTAATCTGTAAAAGAAGTGATTGTGCATATGATGGAGGAGAAGCAAATTTGTTGTTAGAAAATACCGGTTAATCTAAGTTTTATGAAAATTACTTTGGCGCTGGTTAATCTATAGACAAAATGACCAAAGTCAAAAAAAATTAAACATGATTCTCTTTTAAATTCACGAAAACACAATGAAAGTTTCGCAAAAAAATTATTGTTTTCAATCACTAAATATATATATCATGAAGATCAAATGATTAAAATTTCAAAAAAATTCACCGTGTTTTTTTTTTTTTTTTTTTTAATTAGTCAATGGTGCCATTTGTAGGGAGGATAGTGAGGCCCAATTACTTTTAAGAGATAAACTTGTAAGAGAATTACTTTTAACTTGTGCATATTATAATAACAATTGGAGAGTTTGAGAGGTTGAGAGGATGCACAAAGACCATATCTTGTCATGACCAACTTCATTGTGTAGACAAGATGATTTCGTTTTATAGAGGGAGAGAGAGGGGCGGGGAGAGACAGATTTCAAAATGTATAATTGATTTCATTTACTTTTGAATCTCAAAACTATGAGGATAGTGAATAAATGAAGTCACAAGTCTATAATTCTAATGGTCTAGTAGGGGTTCTAATCTTGGTGTCCATAACAAAAAAAATTATTACCACTTAATAAAAAACTATTACCACCTCATGAACACACTCATTCATGTATTCAATTTATTATTTATTTTGATTTTCTTCTAATAGATTTATTCAATTTTATTTATTAATTAGTTGAGAATAATTTTTTTATTATATTATGCTTTTCAATAAATAACTAAAGGTTTTGATGATGTTATACAAATTCTACAAATATGTTGAGTAGATATATTGGATTTGGAACTTGTACATACTTGAAATGAACAAAATGAATTATTATATTTTATTTCAAGTACAACTAATATGTTTAAATTGTTATTTTATTTAAAAAGGTTAGGAATGAATAAATTATTATAATAAATAATACACAGTTTCATGTATTGTTTATGCACACCTATTTTTAACAATAATTACTTGTGTTTAGTGCAATCACTTTCATAAATCCAATTGCGTACTTTATGTCACAATAACACTTTAACTAAATTTATTTTAATACTCATTGCAATAAATATCTCTTAATTGATTCAATTCTAAGTATGACCTTTCATTTAAGTCTCAAGCTTGTCTTCCAATAATATGTTTGTTAGTAAAATTGCTACCATTATCTTTTTAAAATATATTTCATCTTTATTGTGGTCTTGACTTGTTCATGAAGAAAATAATCTTGCACTTTAATATACTTCATTATGATATATAAGTTTGAGTTGTTTACAACTTTGAGTAAAACAATTTAGAGTTCTCGATTGAGTAGCATCGAAGTAAACTCAATTTTCCTTAATCTTAAATTAATTTAGAGACAATTTAAGGAATTGAAGTTTAGCTCGATGTTTAGTTTTCTTTATTACTAAAAAGTGATTTTTATTTTTATTTTTCCTAAACATCTAATAGAATCACTTGCTACCCAAAATAAAACATAGTTGATTACAATCTATGATCATCTACATATGTCAACTTAAATACTACAATATCTTACATGTTACAATAATTTTTCAACAATTATAGTTACCTTGATTATTCATTATAAGTATACAAAACTACCTCCTTACTACTACCCAATGTTGTTATGTTCTTATATTCGCTAGCTTTAAAATTTGTATATAATACTTATTTTATGCTAGGTTAATTTTAAACTATCATATCCATAAGGTTTCACACAAAGTTTAAGTAATCTTTATAATATAATTAGATCTTTTTCTCATGTTAGTAAGATCATTTTCAATGTTTCTTAGTTAGAAAAAACTATTAGAGTACTTACCAGCTTGAAGTCGTCATACATTTTATTGTTCTTAATTCATATGGCCATTTCTCTTTCTTTATGTTGACCTTAGTTTTTTTAATACTTTTTCGAAAATCACCCTATTCTCACATGCTTACCTAAGAAATATCTTTAGCTACACAATATGTGCAAAACTTATTTTTCTTTTACCCTATATATATATATATATATATGCACCATTCCATTAATTTTTTCCCATTGTTAGAAAGTAAAGTCCACCAAGATAACTGAGAGAAGGAAGGGGGGGAGGGTGAATCAATTATCAGATCAATATTACTTTTATCAAGCTTATTAAACTTCAATCATGTGATCAATATAAATAGAAACCATAAGAAGATACACATACACAATAGCACGAGATATGTGTACTAGGAAAACCCTTGATCAAAGGGAAAACCTTAGTGGGGATGGTACCCAAAAAATGATGTACTAATATATATATTCCTTGTAAGAGAATGGACTTTTTTAGGACCTAATGAAATAGATTTAGTACATCTCAGTCTATGTTAGGAGACTTTGAATCCCTGTTGTTAGAGTAAATAATTATTTATTTATTATATTACTTAAGCTTACTTAGGTAAAGGCATGTAGTTAATAGTTGTAGAGATAAGTTGTCGACAACACAATAGTTTGTTCCCTTCTAACATGTTTCACCTTTTTGTGGAAAGGGTGCTTAGTTGTCAACCTTATCTTCTACCACCTTCCAAGCTTGTTCTACAAGCTTCCTTGAGGCCTTTATAAGTGGTCTCTCTCTCATTGTAAATTTATCAATTCACATAGCAATTCTAATTTCCTATTGTGAAATATTTTCTTGTGCAATTCTTGCTTCAAGCTCTTGCTCCTTAGGTTTCTCTTTGGCAAGATTTTTGCACTACAGGTGATCTTGGTGCATTTTTGGAGTTGGATTCTCAACTCCTACATGGTATCAGAGCCTCCCTGCTACTTCTTATTCGAAAGATTTTTGAAGTCATGATTCAAAGACACAAACCCTAGTTTGTTTGTGCATTTTTCTTCAATTCAGGGGTAGAGAATTTTTTTGAGCAGTTTGGGGTCAAAAGGACATTGCCATTGGATCCAAAAGGTTGTTTGTAGTTAGTATTCATATAGAACTTTTTGTTTTTGGCTACAAGGCATTTTAGAAAAAAATTGAAGCTCCCTTGGTTGTAGTCGTATAGTTGTATGGACATGTAGAGCAAAACAAAATTTAAAAAATTAATATAAAATGCCGCAACCGTAGTAGTGCTCACATGCCACCACAGGGCAACTTGCACTCCACCAATGCCCAGCTGGTGCTCCGCTTGCAAGGGAGGCACCACCCACTATCAATCGCGGCTCCGCTGCTGCCTCGGCACCATCGACTCCCCACCTTTGCTCTGCCTCAGACAATGACATTGCTGAGTTCTCTTCCTAGGCACCACCACTATCGATAGTTATTTCTCTATCAGCACTCTGATGTGCTGATGATTTCCTACATCACTTTTCAACCATCGTATAGGCATTGATATCACTTTTTTCAGACTGACACATCATCTTACCAGTCGTTGACATCATCATTGTCAGACCTCGTGCTGACATCATTTCCTGATGAGGTGACATCATCAATTTGGCCATCATATTTTTTTCCTATGATGGCCTGGTGACATCCGTATAGGCATGAAATTTAACATAGTGACTGTAACTTTCCAGCAAGGTGGTCTTTTTGGAGTAGTAGTTTGTTTTTTGCCTATAACTTGAACATATGAAGGTCTTTTCCAATCTGAAAGAAGCACAGGAAAGCTCACTTAGAGATGGAGACAATGGTGCTAGTTTCATCAGATTTTGAGTTCATTTGAGCTCCTAGTTTTGGCATCAAAGTAGAGGCTTTTTGTTTCCTCTTTCTCTACATCAACAATCCAGGTTCTTTTCTAGTTTTTTGCTTTCCATAGTTGTTTTTTTGTGGTATTTGAGGGATATTATCATTTGTGGGGTGGGAGGGCTATTTTTCTTTTCTATAATTTGTTTCAGATAAGACCCTTCTACTTCTGTCTTTTGTTTCTCTCAATGGTGGATCCATCTGTGACCTGTCTTACACCACACAACTACCACACCTAGAAGGCACAAATGACACGACTTCTCATGTCAAGGGGCTTATGATCTTGTCTGGATGAGCAACAACTTGTTCTTACGTGCCCTTTTGAGGTTTTTCAGCATAGGAACAAAATGGATGAAGCCATGGGATTGATTGTACTCAACATTTTAGATAGTCTACTATTTCACTTGGATGGTTTGACTACTCCATGAGCTTATTTTCAGAAATTTCAAGCTTTGTTTGGTCATGTGAATGAGTTCTGGGCACTTCAGTTGGATGCAGAGTTGACTTCTTTGTCATCAACCAAATTTCCCACCATTGAGGACTTTCTGATGAAGTTCAAATCTCTGCATGCAGTTTTATATGGATATGGGAAGAGAAAAACCAATGATGAGCGCATATTTTTGATACTCTCAAAGCTAAGGGGACAGTATCAAATTTTTTCTTCTACTTTATACTCCACCATGGATGCCTTTAGTCATAGACATAGGATGCCTACATTTGAGACATTTTGTGATAGGTTGACTAGGGAACAGGCAAAGATCCAACAAGTGGATGCCTTTGGCTCTTCTAGCCAAGCATTGGTTGCCTAGAATTCTAAGGAGAAATCAAAGAATAAAGGTAAAGCAAAGAAAGACACATCAAAATTTGATTCTATGCCTCCAACTACTCCAACAAACCCTTCAAAGGGTAAAGATTCTTCAAAGTTAGGTGAGTCTACCTCCAAGACCAAGAAGAAATCCAGTGAGGATTGTAGTTTTTGTGGGAAAGATGGACATTCAATTTCTAGGTGTTGGAAATGATTGGAGGCTTTAGAGGAAGCCATGAAGGAGAATTAGATTTTAGCTCCTCAGTCTTCATCTCCACTTGCAAGAAAAGGTCATGCTCTTTTTGTACAAGCTACGACTTCAGCGCCTACATGGATTATTGATTATGGGGCTTCTCACCACATCATAAACACTCCTAAGTTGCTTACTTCACTAGCTCCTTGTGCTACCACACAGATTGTAGTTGGGAACTCTTCACAACTTTTAGTTTTGGGTTCTAGTATTGTTGCATTGGCCAGGGGCTCTCTACAGGATGTACTTTGTGTTCCTGATATTTTGATGAACTTCTTATCTATCTATCAGATTTTCCACTCTAGATCTGGAAAGATAGTTGAGTTCTCACCACACAATGTGGTTATGGAATTTCATGATCCTGAGATGGTTGTGGCTACTAGGAGTGTTGAATCTGCATCACGCCTCTATAAATTTGATGGATTTGAGTCTTCTAATAACACAAGTTCATGCTTAGTTGCACATGTAGATTTAGTAAGAAGACTTTTGCATGAACATTTTGGGCATGTCAGTTACAGATATCTTCAACGAATGAGCACACAAGCATGTTTGTTCTTGGGCTTCCCCAGATTTCCTATCTAAATGGTGGTTGTCGGGGATGTGCACTTGGCAAGCAACATAGGGATTCTTTTCCACATGGACAAGCCACTCATTCTTTAGAACCTTTGGAGTTGATTCATAGTGACCTCATGTCATTTCCTACTTCTTCTTTTTCGGGTGCTAGATATGTGCTTACATTCATTGATGACTTCTCCAGATGCATGTGGGTATACTTTCTTAAGTACAAGTCTGATGTCTTTGAATCATTTTGAGTTTTCAAGGCATTTGTAGAGAAGCAGTCTAGGCTTTCTATTTAGTGGATACCCATCAACAATGGGGGGGAGTATGTGAACCAGGCTTTCAGAGATTTCTATTCTGAGTATGGTCTTCAGCATCAGCTTTCAGTGCCCTATACTCCTCAGTATAATGGTGTGGCCGAGAGGAAGAACAGAACCCTTCGAGAGATGGAAAATTGCATGATTCAGTCTAGGTCCATGGATTCATGTTTTTGGGTAGAGGCAATCAATTGTGCCAATTACATTTAGAATTGGATGCCTCACAAGGCACTTTAACATATGACTCTTGAGGAGGCTTGGTCCCATGTCAAGCCTGATGCATCGTCATTCAAAGTTTTTTGGAGTACAACATATGCCTTTGTATTTTATGCTTAGAGGAAAACAATGGAATAGAAGAGCTGACCACTAATTTTTGTTGGCTACTACGAGGATGTAAAGGCTTACAAGTTATTTGATCCTAATTCTAGAGAGGTCCTGTTTCAACAAGATGTCTAGTTTGATGAGAGCCCTCCTGCAGTTCATTCCTCACCTCTAGCACCTCCTTCAGCTCCCACTACTCCCTCTTCACTTCCAGATTGTTCGATGGATGATGAGGATGATGATCATGGTGATCCCCATTTACCTCCACCATAGGATCCTCCCAGATGCCTAAATGGGCTTGAGCTATAGTTGAGGCTGTAGGATCTCTAGCTTGTGACCCATCCACTTCCCATCGCACCCATTCTCATATTGAAATTTCTAGTCTTCTCAATCATGCTATTATTGCTAATCCTCATACATTTTCAAAAGTGATAGGACATTTTGAATGGGATAGTGCAATGGAGGAGGAATATTCTTCTTTGATGAAGAATCACACATGGGATCTTTGTCCTCTTCCCATGGGGAGAAAGCTAGTGCAATGTAAGTGGATTTATCATACTAAATATGCTACTGATGGTTCCATTCATAAGCATAAGGTTTGTCTTGTTGTAAAGGGTTTTTCACAAGTTGAGGGTGTTGATTATTCTAAGACATTTTCCCCTATCACCAAGATGAATTCTATCTACCTTGTCTTATCCCTCACAGCTTCACAAGGATGGCTAGTTTATTAGATGGATGTGAAGAGTTCCTTCCTACATGGTGACATTACTGAGGAGATTTATATGGAGCAACCTCCAGGTTTTTTGTAGGATTCCACCTTGGTTTGTAGGTTTTAATGTTCATTGTATGATCTCAAGCAAGCTCCTTAAGCTTGGTATGAGAAGATGGACTCATTTCTACTATCTACAGGCTTCACTCGTTGCCATTCTGATCCCACAGTGTACATACAACATCTTGGAGATGAAATTTTGATTCTTGTTTTGTATGTTGATGATCTTATCCTTATAGGTAGCTTGTTATCTATGCTCCAAGATGTTAAACATGCATTGATGGAACAATTCAAGATGACTGATCTTGGTTTGCTCCATTACTTTCTTGATCTTTAGGTTGATCAGTCTCCTATTGGGATTTTTGTGTATTAGTAGAAGTATGCTCTTGACATGCTTCATCACTTTCACATGCTTGATTGTAAGCCTACTCCTACACCATTTCAGTTAGGTGTCATTGTGTCTAACTTCAGCTCTTCACCTTTAGTGGATGCTACTTTGTATTGGTAGTTGGTTGGCAGCTTGATGTACTTGACACACACTTGCCCTAATCTTTCCCTTATGGTTGGCCTTGTCTCTAAATTTTCTTAGGACCCTCATGAGAGTCATTGGCAAGCTTCTAGGTGTATTTCGGGCTACATTTAGGGCACACTCATGTATGGCATTCACTACACTACGGGGACTCCACACATTGTTGGCTACACTGACTCATATTTAGCTGGTGATGTCGATGATTGAAAGTCTATTTCTGGCTTTGTGTTCTATCTTGGCTCAGTTCCTATCACATGGTCATGCAATAAGTAGCATCCTCAAGCACTTTCATCTACAGAGGTTGAGTACAGGACCGTAGGTCTTGCTAGTTAGGAGGCTTTATGGCTTCGTTAGTTGACGACTAAGTTTGGCTTTCCTCCCGATCATCCGACTATTTTGTGGTGCGATAATTAGAGTGCCATCCACATTTCTCACAACCTGGTGGAGTATCAACATACCAAGAACTTTGAGTTGCATATGCATTTCATTCATCAGTTGATCTAGGATGGTGTTATTACATTGGAGTACATTCCTACCTTCGAATAGGTTGCAAAAATCTTCACTAAACCTTTTGCATCACCACACTATCTTCAGTTGTAGTCTATGCTTGGGGTTATGGAAGTTGTCCTTGGGGGGACTAGTTGAGGCCTTCCTTCCTTCACTTCATGTTTTTTTTCAGCATTTTTTTCACCTCTTTTTGGAGGAGGGTTTTTTCCATATGGTTTTCCCTCTTTCTCCATTTTCAAAGGTTGCATTCTCTTGCATTGTACATGGGTACCTAACATGGCCCTATTGTTGGGACCCATCTTGCATTTCATCTTAGTTTTTGTGAGCTTAAGGCATTCCCTTAAGTTTCACTTAAGGGGGGGTGTTAGAGTAAATAATTAATTATTTATTCTATTACTTATGCTTACTTAGGTAAATACATGTAGTTAATAGTTGTAGAGATAAGTTGTTGACAACATAGGAGTTTGTTCCCTTCTAGCATGTTCCACCTTTTTTTGGAAAGTGTGCTTAGTTGTCAACCTTATCTTCTACCACCTTCCAAGCTTGCTCTACAAGCTTCCTTGAGGCCTTTATAAGTGGTGTCTCTCTTATTGTAAATTCATCCATTCACATAGCAATTCTAATTTCCTATTGTGAAATATTTTCTTGTGCGGTTCTTGCTTCAAACTCTTGCTCCTTAGGTTTCTCTTCAGAAAGCTATTTTCACTGCAGGTGATCTTGGCACATTTTCGGAGTTGGATTCTCAACTCCTACACCTGTAAGGAGATTCCAACCTGTTAGGAGTTGTGCTAACTTTTTAGGAGTTGTTCCAACCCTATTAGAAGTTGTAGAAGGAAGATGGATCAACTACAAAAATAGCTTCATGGGCAAGACCACTAAACTTACTATTCATCTAACTATTGAGATAATAGGTGTTGCACACATTCCATTAAATTTTTATATTGTATTATTTTATTTTTATTATGTAATGTTGCACCTAGGAGCACCTAGATGGATGTGCAACATGTAGAGATTCCCATAGGATATACTTGATGAGTTGTATTATAATATTTGATGTAATTATTTAATATTGATAAAAATAATTAAATTCTCAATATTAAATGTGAGGTCAATGGGTTAGGTAGCACATAATTTTTAGCACATGGTTTATGTAATACCACTTTGTGATTTTCTATGACTTGCTACTATATAAACAACCACAAGGGTACTTATAGAGACAAGGCAAAAGGAAAAAAGGAAAAAAAGGAAAGCTGAGCAAGATAAAGCTTGACAATTAGCCAAGGGAGCATTTGTCAAGGTTGGAAGCATGGCATGAGATGTGTGATTTCATACTTGTTCACATGGATTGCTTGGTTGTGGCTATGACTTTGAAAACTTCCATGGTTGTATTGCAATGGTGTTTTTGTTCAATAATACATGGTGATGGATGCTTTTGGAGGCTAGGTTTTCCATTAATGAGGGTTTCCAAAGGTATAACTTGTGTCACACTTTTGTGGGTATGTTGTCTATTCTCTTGCATATGGATTTTAATTACATATTTATTTCAAATTTATTATGAGTGATGTGGAAATGATTATATTTTTGTTGTAGGTTTCCTTACAATTGGTATCAGATATTTGGTTTTATTGTTGTAACCTTAGATTGAATCCATGGGAATGCATTAGAGGAAAAAAGAAAGGGAAAGATATATGGGTCTATAGGTAGCTTATAGCAGATCTAAGGGTTTTGGATTTAGTGTTATGATCAAATGTTGATAGATTTTGGGTATGTGAAATTGTTCATCAAAAGGGTCTTTTGGATGTTTTATTTAAATGAGGGTTTTTAGGGGGAGTTTGTAGAAATGACCTCTTAGGGAAAAATAGACCTCCCCATTGGATTTGGGTTGGTTTTTCCATAAATTTTGATATATATTATGCCCTAGTTTGGCCAAGTTGATGGAAAATGTAAAGCTTGTTTAGTTTTAGCCTGTGACAGCCATCAAATTTAATCCCATCAGGATTTTTTCCTTGAAAGTAGTCTTCCACTCATCACCTTCTCTAATATGAATCTGATGGTATCCACTCTTCAGATATATCTTTGTGAAATACTCAGCTCCACTCAAATAGTCCATATTACTATCCATCCTTGAAATGGAAATCTATACTTGATTGTGATCTTGTTGATAGCATGAGAATCTATGAACATCCTGTGCACATCCTCCATTCTCCATTTTTCTTTGGTGCTAATACTGTTGGTATAGCGCATGGACTTAAACTCTCTCAAATCAACCCCTTCTGCAACAACTCATGGACTTGTCTATTCAACTCTTCACTTTCTACTTGTGTCATTCTATGTGCTACTTTATTTGGAAAACTAGCTCTTGGATGACTAATCTTCCTCATTGGGGGCAATCCGTCAGGTACATTATCAGATACAATATCAAAAATTCTCCCAACATATCTGCAACTTCTACAGGTACCTCTTCTACTTCTTCTTTACTATCTTTTGGAATTCTAGCAAAACACACATGCTCATGCTTCATACCTTGAGAAAATCTTTTCCATCAACAAAACATATTTTGGTAACACTACATACCTTTTCTTCTTTATCCTTCAATGGTTTCAACTTATGTTTCACTCCATCCTTGGTCAGAGTGTAGGTATTTTCTCACTTATTGTGTATAGTATGCCTATCAAATTGCCACGACCTACCCAACAACATATGACATATGTCCATAGGTATAATATCACATAGTACCTCATCTTGGTAGCTTCTAATCTTGAACTTCAATGAGCACTACTCATTGACCATAACCTTGTGGTCATTTTTCACCAAAGCAATATGGTATGGATGCAAGTGCTTCTTTCTCTTTAGCTTCAACTTGGTGACCATTGTTTCTAACACCAGATTGTTAGTACTTCCACCATGAATGATCACATCACAAAACTTATCTTCACATCTGTACCTTGTGCAAAACAAACTCCTTCTTTGATTAGGTTCATTCTCACCACTCAATAGGACTCTTCTATTAACTAAGACTTCTCCTTTTTCAACATCTTTAGAATGTGAGGATCTTGCATCTTCACCAACATATGCAACTCTAGCTGAGCCTTCAATTCTTCGATTTGTCCTTCCTTGGCACTAGGTATATTCAAATGCTCTATGCTCTTCTTCTCCGCAATGAAAACATTTCCCACAAAAGCCTCCTCTTCCAAATCCTTTTCCTCTAACTATTCCTCTCTAATCTCTATTGTTCTGATCACTGAAATAATTGGAATTATTTCCCCTTTAGTTTTGGTTGCTACTTCTAGCCTCAACCTTGTTCTTCTAATCATCATTATGGCCTTGATAAGATCATTTGTTAGATCTTCAACCACAACCTCTTCCACTATTCTTATCGTCAAACTTCTTGCTCAGTTTCTCCTCAATTCTTAGGGAAAACTGGTATGCCTCCTTAGTATTGTTCATTCAAACTAGAATCAACTCATCTTGAATGCTTGGCCTTAACCCATTAAGATAATGGGCGACATTCTCCTTATTAGCTTCTGCATGGCCAGTTCTAATGAGAACTCAGTAGAACTCTTCGGTATATGCTCGAATAGAATTTCCTACCTACTTCATTCCTTGCATCTTCTTCAACAGATCAAGCTTATAATCTATAGGAATGAATTATCACTTCATTTTAGCTATCATCCAATCCCAATACACCTATCATTTCACCACACAAAAGAAAACCCTAATATTTGACCAACACCTAATGTAAGACCCCCACTATTATAAACAAGGACATTTAAAGAATGATAGACTATAATAGAATACCACATATTGTACATAAGGAATTTTATCATGAGAAATCTATAGTCATTATTATTAATAGTAGCCTATGTATTTATTTATTTTTTTAGGTCAACACCAACACAGAATACCCACAAAAGTTGTTTTTAGAATCATTCAACCTTCTTTATTATATAATGGTAACATGATTTTTGTAGAGAATGGAGATATGAGCAGGAGTTAAGAGATATACTAATATTTTTTTAAAGATGGCATTGCCAGTGCAGAGCATAATTGCATAGCCCAATACAAGTCTCCCAAATATATTAGTATCAATAAAAATATTTAGAAGAAAAATAAATTTAATTTTTCACAACAATACAAAGTAAACTAATCTGTAAAAGAAGTAATTGTGCATATGATGGAGGAGAAGCAAATTTGACTGTTAGAAAATACTTGTTAATCTAAGTTTTATGAGAATTACTTTAGCCTTGGCTAATATATAGACAAAATGACCAAAGACAAAAAAAAGTCAAATATAATTCTTTTCCAGATTTACAAAAATACTATGAGATTTTTGCAAAAAAAATTATTGTTTTCGATCACAAAATATATAGATCATGAAGATCAAATGCTGAACATCTCAAAAAATTTCATTTTGTTTTTCTTCTTTAAAAAAATTTAGTCAATGGTGCCATTTGAAGGAGGATAGCAACATCCAATTACTTTTAAGAGATAAACTTGTAAGAAAATTAATTTTAAGTTGTGCATATTATAATGACAATTGGAGAGTTTGAGAGGATGCACAAATAACATATTTTGAAATGACCAACTTCATTGTGTAGAGAGGATGATTTCATTTTATAGAGGGAGAGAGGAGAGGGAGAGATAGATTTCAAAATGTATAATTGATTTCATTTACTTTTTAATCTCAAAATTATGAGTATAGTGAGTAAATGAAGGCACAAGTCTACAATTCTAATGGTCTAGTAGGGGTTCCAATCTTGGTGTCTATAACAAAAACTATTACCACTTAATAAAAAACCATTACCACCTAACCAACACACTCATTGATGTATTCAATTTATTATTCATTTTGATTTTCTTTTAATAGATTTATTCAATTTTATTTATTAATCTAAAAATAAATATTTTATTATCTTATGCTTTTCAATAAATAACTAAAGGTTTTGTTGACATGTATACAAATTCTACAAATATGTTGAGTAGATATATTGAAGTTTAAATTTGTACATATTTAAAATGAACAAAATTGATTATTATATCTCATTTCAAGTACAACAAATATGTTTCAATTGTTATTTTATAAAAAAACTTAGTAATGAATAAATTATTATAATAAATAATACATGGTTTCATGTATTATTTATGCACACCTACTTTTAACAATAATTACTTGTGTTTAGTGCAATTGCTTTCATAAATTCAATTGCACACTTTATGTCACAATAACACTTTAACTAAATTTACTTTAATGCTCATTGAGATAAATATCTCTTAATTGAATAAATTCTAAGTAAATCCTTTTATTTTCATCTCAAATTTGTCTTCCAATAATATGTTTGTTAGTAAGATTGCTACCATTATCTTTTTAAAATATATTTCATCTTTATCATGCTAGTGACTTGTTCATGAAGAAAATAATCTTCCACTTTATTATACTTCATTATGATATATAAGTTTGAGTTGTTTACAACTTTGCAATTTAGTGTTCTAGATTGAGTAGCATCAAAGTAAGTTCAATTTTCATTAATCAAAATAATCTAGAAACAATTTTAAAAATTGATGTTAGCTTGATGTTTAGTTTTCCTTAGTAATAAAAAGTGAATTTTTAATTTTTCCTAAACATCTAATAAGATGGCTTGCTACCCAAAATAAAACAATAGTTGATTACAATCTATGATCATCTACCTATGTCAACTTCAATGTTGCAATATCCTACATGTTACAACAACATTTTAACAATCCTAGTTAGGTTGATTATTCATAATAAGTATACAAAACTATCTCTTTACTATTACCCAATGTTGTTATGTTCATATATTTGCAAGCTTTAAAATCTATATATAATAATTATTTTATGCTAGGTTAATTTTAATATATCATGTAAGGTTTCACACAAAGTTTAAGTAATATTTTAAAAAGAATTAGATCTTCTTCTTCCCATGCCAGTAAGAACATTTTCAGTGTTGCTTAGTTAGAAAAAACTATTAGAGCACTTATCAAATAGAGATATCATACATTTTATTGATCTTAATTTGTAAGTCTATTTCTCTTTCTTTACGTTGACCTTAGTTTTAGATCAATATTACTTTAATCATCCTTATTAAAATTCAAACATATGATCAATATAAACAAAGGCCATAAGATGATACACATACACAATAACATCAGATATGTGGACTAGGGAAACCCTTGATTAGATGGAAAACTCCAGTGAGGATGGTACCCACAAAATGTGTAAGGAAACTCAAGTGCGGAAACAACTTCCTACACTAATTCCAAAAGGAAAGTATTATGCAAATTCCTAATAAATCCTTACAATTTTAGATTTGATATATGTAAACAATAATATTGTAGTCAACCATGAATATAGAAAATAAATAGAGAAAGAAAACACATAAACAAAGAGATATGCTAGTGAGGAAAAACCTTTTGGTGAAACGACCCCACCCCTCCAAAACATGCACAATGTATTATCTTCAAAAAAAAGGTCACAACACACTTGCAATGCAATTTATTTCAGGATAATAATGACATAGAAGACCAATCTAGTAGCATCATATCATACCAACAATACACTTTCTCTCACTCCTATCTGCAATCCTAAAAACAATTATATCATGCGCTTTCCCTTTCAGGGAAACTTCCAAAGAACAATCGTATTAAGGTTTTACCATTCTTTGAAAAAATAGGAACTCAAATTTTTTTCAAGGCGATGCCTTGAACCCCATGCATGAGATGGAGACTCGAGTGTATAGTACTCAATGATCAATTGCCACATGTCTTCACCCATCATCAAATCTTCTAGAGATAGCTCTTACACATCATAGGGATCCATCACAACTGTTTTAGTCATGATCTCCTTACACACAATTCAAGATACTGACACATACAGGTGAAGTGACACAACAACATGCCAACTAGACATGTATACTCACACTTAATTAAATTATTTGAAAAAATATATTTACAAAAGAAATAATAAGAATAGGAATTATCTAAGGTTGAGACACCTTATTCCTAACAAAATGAAGTACTAATATATAAGTTTTTTGTAAGAGAATGGACTCTGTTAGGATCTAGTGAAATATATTTATTACATATTAGTCCTTATTAGGAGACTTTGAATCTTTGTGAGGAGATTCAAACCCTTTTAGGATTTGTGCCTACCCTATTAGGAGCTATAGAAGGAAGATGGACTGATTGTCCAAATAGCTTTAGGGGTAAGACCATTGAACTCATTGCCAAATAGACTAATAAGATAATGGGCATTGCAAAATATTGTTATATTGTATTATTATATTTTATTATGTAATGTTGCACCTAGGATTACCTAGATGAACGTGCAACATGTCAAGATTCCCATGGGATATAATTGATGATTTGTATTGTAACATTGTGATAATATTTGATGTAATTATTTAATATTGGAAAAAAAATTAAATATACAATATTAAATGTGGGGTTAATGGGTTAGGTAGCACATGGTTTATGTAATACCATTTGGTGGTTTTGTGTGACTTGCTATTATATAAACAACCACAAGGGTAGTTGTAGAGAAAAGACAAAAGGAATAAAGACAAAAAAGAATGTTGAACAAGACAAGGCTTGACAATTAGTCAAGGGAGCATTTGAGAAGGTTGGAAGTATGGCATGTGATGTGTCAATTCATGTGTATTCTCATGGATTGCTTGGTTGTGGCTATGGCTTTGAAGATTTTCATGGTTGTATTTTAATGGTGTTTTGGTTGAATGATACATGGTGATAGATAATTTTAGAGTTTGGGTTTTTCCCTTGATGAGGATTTTTCAGGTTATATATTGTGTCATATTTTTGTGAGTATGTTGTCTATTCTCTTACATGTAGATTTCAATTACACATTTATTCACATTTATTATGGGTAATGTGGAAATGTTTATATTTTTTGTTGCAAGTTTCCTTACTAGTGGTGTTAGAGCTTTGGTTTTATTGTTGTAACCCTAGATTGAATCTATGGGAATGCATGAGAGGATAAAATAAAGGACAAGATATATGGGCATGTAAATTGTTTATTGCAGACTTGAAAATTTTGGATTTATTATTATGATGGGATGTTGGAAAATTTTGGGCATGTGAAATAGTTTTTCAAAGTGGTCTTTTTGATGTTTCATTTAAATGAGGGTTTTTAAGGGGGAGATTGCAAAAATGAACTCTTGAAAAAAATAAACCTCACTATTGGATCTAGGTTGTTTTTTTCATAAAATCTGGTATATAATATGCCCTAGTTTTGCCATGTTGATAGAAAATGCAAATCTTCTTTTAGTTTCAGCTTGTGACAACCATTAAATTTAATCCCATCAGAATTTTTGTCACAAAAAAAATCATAGCGAAAATGGTATAAACAGTTGTCTTGGTAAAATCACCATAACTTTCACTTAGAATGTTAGATTTTGGACTTCTTTTAGTCATTGGAAATATAATTTAGAGCACTACAACTTGGTGCAGGTTTGAATATATTATTTTTAAATTTTTTCTAGTTTTAAGAGTCTAGAACTTAGATATCATTTATTTTGAGCATATACTTGGGCATAACTTGGGCATACTAAGTCAAATTTTGGACTTTGAGTGGTCAATAGAAAGTCCTTGGAGAGCTCTACACATTGATTTAGATTTGGTGTAGGTTTGGCATGATTTATGACTATGGTAACATTGTGAGTTTATGACATTGTATATTATGGAGATTTCACATTTGATGTCATTGTATTTTGAGCTTATATTTTAGATTGGTCTCATGATGATATGTTGTCAATGTTTAATTTGGATATGTATTATGACTTGTGGGTCTACAAGTTGTATAGTATTGTAAGTGGTCTATACTTATAGGTTGCATTTATGGCTTGGACATGGGTTTTCTTTGCCCATTTATCTTTCATTATTGATACATATTGATATTGGTGGCTTGGATTTTTATTTTCTATGCCCTAAGTTACATTATTTTCTTATTTTTCTTCATGGAGAAGAGATGAGATGTTGTTACTAGTACAGTCATAACTTGGAGGATTGTGGTTGACTATTTTATGTTGATAAGTTGTACACTTTAAGAGTTAGTTTCTCGATTCATGGATATGATCATGGTGCCATAGATTTTGGCATGGTACTATTGGATATATAGGTACATCCTTTATGTTCATTGGCTTGGTATCCTTATTTAGTTATGTTGGTATATACTTCTTGGTTGAGGATTATGGTTATTTGGTTTCTTTGAGGATCTAATGATGTGAACTTTGAGTTCCTTGATGTTTTGATTTCTTGAATGATTCTCATGGTTAGAGGATTTTTTTTAATCATGATGTCATGGATAGCTTGGATATCTAGTTTAGTGTCAAGGCTTATGATAGTGACAAGGTGGTAGTGCAAGATTAGTTATTTAATTTTTATCTCTTTGGTTTGAAGATATTGGTTTCACTTGTGGACTAGAGTCCTCGTATGTATACCCAAGATGTGTTACTTGTGTGAGCACAAGTTATTCATCAATAATACAACATAGGACTCCATGATGTGATTCCCACTACCCACATTCTCTAGACTAGATCAAATTCAAAGTCTAAGACACCTCCTTGAGGTCTAACAAGACACAAACTTAAGCAAAAGGTTTTAAGGATGAAATAGGGATTCATTTAACCTTATATGTAGTTATCTACTATTTTTCATACACAAATTCCACAATATTTTCTTAGGAAATCAAACTACACACCCAAACTCAAAATAGGGCTACAAGGAGAAAATGATGATTTGTGAATGAAAGCTTCCTATAACTCCACCAAAAAAGGTCTTAAGAATCTTTAGAAACTATAATACCTTATTCAAAAACCCCTACCAAGTTAGGACCCTTTACCAATCTCCCAACTCAAGTTGTTTGCAAAACTCTCCTAGGCCTAATAGGGCTAATTAGGTCTCTTTTCCAAAGCAAGTATAAGAAATTCAACACATATTCCAAAAAAACCTATTGTAATACTTTAGGGACATGCAAAAAAATCTAAGTACAAGTTCCTATGGTTCTATTCCACCCTTGGGCCTGTACACTTGAAAGTGTCCCACTCTAAACCCTTCTATCCAAACGATTCTATGAGTTGGAATGCTTGGATGCCGGCTTAGAGCTCCCTATCCACGGAGTGCAAGAGAGTATATTTCAAGAATAAGAAGGCTTTCAGATGAGCCTTAGAGATACTCTTCTTGCTAGTAAACCATGCAATGGGAGGTTCCAAAGACAAGATGCAAGAATGCAAATGTCCCAAGGAGTTCCTCAAGGATGCAATGCAAATAAAGATTAAACTAGAATGAATATGAAAAGTGCAGCTATTCTAAGCATGGATGAGAGTGTTACAATCCAAATATTAAGCTATGTGAGATAGATTATTGCAAAATAGAAGCTAAACTAACATGCAACATGAATCTAAGCTAAAATGCCATGGATGAGAGAATGTAGACAAGGAAGAGAAGTTCTCCACAAAGCTCCAAAGAAAACCTGTTAGAAAACTTGCAGCATAACAATGTTCAAAAGATGGATTGATTGAGGGGGAAAGCTCTCTCCCTTTTAAAGATGTATGGACGGTAGAGATCAAGATGAAGATGGTGGATGATCAACGGTGGAATTTGAAAAGAGGAGTGATCCATGTGCACACACAAGTCAACCAATAGAATATAAGTTGACTTGTCATATAAGACAAAAGTCACAAATCCTTTTCTTTTAATTGCAAAATAGAAAAAGGACTTTATGTGTGCACTTTAAGTGGGTTAGAAGAATGGGGTGTTTTATTTAATTAAAAGGGGACATGTTATTTTAATCAAATAATGAACTTAGGATAGCATAGTCAAACTATAGGTTATAATCAAATAAATTGATTATTAGCAATTTGGTCTAGGTAAATGATTAAATTAATTTAGCCAAAATGCTGAGAAGGGGGCTAATAGTCTAGATGACCATTTTTAGGTGATTACATTTGCCCCTCTTTGACTAATGCGTGATCGATCTGGGAACACATTATGTCAAAGAAAATAGAAAGCCAAGTAGGCGGTGATAGATATAGATATCTAATTTTGAAGAACGAAATGTAGAAAAAGATAGCAAGTCCTAAATGTACAACCTGATAGTGGTAGTACTGAACACTAGGAAGAGAACAATGTTAGAATTCAAGAAGAATGTTAACACCTAGAAAAGCAGATAGAGTGAGAGCAAGTGAAGATCAAACAAATGCTCCTAAGCAGTGATAGAGTATTTCTGCCCCCTCGGGATCGAAATTGAAATGAGGTAAGGGAATGCAAAAACTGGCTAGACATGAAAAAATTAGAATATAGCAATGTCCAAGATGACAAATAGATGATTAGAACCCAAGAATGACTATATAAAAAATTTGATAAAATGCCCCAGTTTGACTAGAGTTGACCTTGAAGGATATAGCATAAAAATAAGGTCAAAATGAGTAGAAAGGTGATTTTAGACATGAAATAGAAAATTTAAGTAGATATGAAGTATGGAAATGATGAAGACATGAAGAAATGAAGATGCCCCAGTGATGATTCAGAGATTAGACCTCAATAGGTCAGCTAACTGCTCAGAAGAAAGTAGATTTTTAAAAGACAATTTTGACCATCAAGATGAACTCGAATTTGGATTTCGATCCCGAAAATGAATCTAGGACGTCAAAATTATTTAAGAGGTCAAAACTTTATATAATGTGATGAAAAGATAGAAAAGAGATGAAGCGAAAGATTAAGAAGGTGAAAAGACATGAACAAGAAGAAAGTAAAGAAATATATGAAAGGAGTTAGCTGATATGTCCACAAAAAGATGAAGAAAAAGAGCTCTCCCCATATGCAAGAATGCAAGACTAAGCTAGAAAATGAACCTAAAATGCAAGCTAATATGCAAAGTGGTTTACCAGCAAGAAGCGCATAACATTTAGACTCTTAATTTCATCATTGAGCATTTATTAGGGACATCATGAGATCATACAACCATCACTAGTATAACTATGAGGATATGAATATGATCGATATTAGATAGGTATGTGGAAATCCAATCTAAGCATCAGAGACATGTAAGTCAAGATAACTACACGATTAGATTCCCTAAGTTTAATTTAGCAAGATTACACCTGTATCAAGGCATAAGCGCCAGGATAAACCCTGAGTGCGGTCTTGCATAACAATCAAGGATGATAGATTTATAAGTCAAAGTGTTGAATAGGACAAGCATGAATGCTTACAACACTATAGACAAACAAAAGTATACCCACAAGAAGAAATCAAGAAAATATGTCCCATGCCCCCAGTCTTCTAGTCAATGACATCCTTGAAAGACTATTAGGGACGGAATACATGGCAAAGAAATCATCATAGACAGCACACAAAGTAGATAAATGTCAGCATAGCTCAGTCGTTTAAGTGTTAAAGTGCGCGTGTAAGTCACTTGGCCATTTCTTCTAGACTTGATTCTGATAGTGAGATATCGCGACATCAAAGACCATAGGTAAACTATCTGTAAAGTTTTGAAAAACACTTGATGTCAAGGTGGGGGAAGTGTTGAGAAACACTATGTTGTGAGTTTCCAAAGAAACCCTAATGCACAAGAATACCTCAATAGGCTAAGTAGTTGTGCCCCCAAGACGAGGACAAGAAACAATTCCAAGCTAGGAAATGTGTAGCGAAGTAGATGATTGAGATTGATAGACATAGGTGCGAGGGTTTGAAGTAGTGCCTGTTTCCAGGATTTCACCACTTTGACAGATTTTTTTCAGGACTTTTGTCAATTTTTTTTTTTTTTTGGGTGATACATCAAAGCACCTATTGCTAGCTTTTCACTAAGATGATCATTTTTTCATGACATTTTTTGATTTTTAGGATTTTTTTTCAAGATCATATATGATTTTTTTGGAATTTTTTAGAAGGTTTTAGAGATTGCTAGTTCTCGAGCAAGATCACATCATTTTTTCCTAATGTCTAGCAAGGTGTAGGACACAATGGAGAAACAAGCTGAGTGGATAAGCAAAGATGCATAAGAAAGGAATGTGAAGCAAGTGAAAGTGATCCTCAAGGACTGACTCCTCAAGAGTACCCAAGCTAGGGAAAGAGGTGAAATAGTCATATGAAGCATGTTTTGGATAAGCAATGAAAGTAATGAGAAAGATAGCGTGTAGGATAAGCGATGAAGCCAACAAGTGCGATAGCATATAAGATAAGCGATGGAAGCCAATGAGTAAGATAGCATGTAGGATAAGCAGTGGAAGCCAATGAGAGAGATAGCATGAAAGCGTGCAATCCAAGAGAGTAGACATGTCAAGAGGCCTACGAGAACCATGTTTGATTTATTATGATCAAGACCAAGGGGTCAACTAGATAGTATAGCAATGGGATAGAGCAATAAGAATAAAGCTCAAGATAGAGGCTACAAGTGAATGCGAGAGCACAATAGAAAATCTGGTGGACAAGATAGCCAATATGCAAAGATAGCTCAACATTGTCAAGATCAAAGAGGATAAAGGGGATAGATGGATGATGGAAGAATTACGCATGATGCTTGTTTGCCAGGTTTTCATCATGGTACTTATCCAAAGTGCCACAAGAAGTAGTTTTCACCATAGGATAAATTTATTTCTCTTTACTTTTGCTACCAAGGTGCCACAAGATGTGGTTTTCACCAAGGCACATTTTCATTTTATTTTTATTTTTATTTTTATTTTTTTTTACTTGAATTTTTAGAAAGAGCTCAAGCTTTTTGAATGTAGATAGTGCTCCTATAAGAAAGATAAGTCATGATAAGCCAAGACCATAGAAAGGTATGCTCAAAGATGTTGATAGGGTGATGAAAGAGAAATGGTAGTAGGAAGAGTATATGGAGGATAATAGTTCATGTATAGAAAATTAGTGTAAGCTTTAGAGGATTTCATGAGGGTAGTTGAAATATTGGACAAGATCAACATTGACACACACCTTGAAGGGTATTGGAATGATGGAGGAATCATGGATGAAATAGATTGAGATTTAGATGTATGAGGTGGTAGAAGAGATTTGGAAAAAAGTGGAGTGGAAGGCTTTGGAATATTTTTAGGAAGATTTTTCGAAGAAGATGGAATGGAAGCCTTTGTTAGCTTGAATGTCAACTTTGAAGTATTTTCAATATTCAAGTCTTCTAAAAGAGACTTGGGAATCCACATAGCTTTAGATTTTCCTCGTTCTTTGGGTGCTTCAGAGTGCATTTCTTCAATGATGGATTTAGGAACCCACATTTTCTTTGATTTAGCTCTCTTAATAGTGGACCTTTGTGGTCTCTTTTGTGCATTTTCCTTCTTAACATTCACATGTCGATTAGATGGGACATAGTGATCTTTCTTTTTCAATGGATTCTTATGTTTATTCTCACTTCCAAAGGACTTGGGATTTGTGGATGAATAAGGATGATATGACTGGTTTAGATGTATAGATGGGTGAAAAGTCATCAAGGATGAGTGTCTTTGTTGATCTTGAGGTATGATGGGAGAGCTAGGGAATGAGATAGGAGTGGAAAATGTAGGAGATGACGGAACATAAGGTTCCAATATAGATGGAAGGTTTGAAGGCTTTAGCTTTGATGGATAAGGACCAAGGATAGACTTAGGAGATGCAAATGGATAGTGAAAAGGGACATCAACATCTTTAGAGTGAGAAACGTGGTCAAAGCCATCAATAGACTCATGAGTAGCTTTGACATAAGAAACATTTTTAATAGGAGCACTTGAAGCTTGAGCACAATTTTGAAGTGGATGTGGAGAAGTATAACATGAGGGGATGCTTTGATCTTGACAAGTAGCCTTGGATAGCATATGAAGAGAACTTTTCTCATAATTTTCAGTAAGCTCAAGGGAGATAATGGAAGTTGTGTCTTCATCATACTTAGGAGGTGGATAAGATATATAATATGGAGGGGAAAAATCTTGAAAGAGATGAAAGGGTGCTTGATCTTGATCTTTCTTAAAATTTATAGATTTTTCGTTTTGAGAGTCCTCTTGACATGGAGCCACTTCTAAGGACAAGGGAGAATGAAGAGTGAATAGAGTAGTGTTTGGATTAGGCATAGTAGTGCATGAAGGTTGAGGATGTTTAGGATTAGTAGCATGGAAAAGGGTTGCAGCCAAGTGAAGGTTAGCTTGAGTTTCTTTTAGAGGTAGCCCTTGAGGATACACATAGTCAATGTGGAAAGCATTAGGTTCCTTTTTTGATAGAGGCATGTTGGAAAGATTTGAAGTGTTGGGAGATGCATGAGTGTTGGAAGAAGTGGAGGTATCAAGGAAACCATCACTAGACATAGGTTCATTAATATGATCTTGCTCAAGAGAAGTATCCTCAGCACATGAGTCACTAGAGGTTCCAAGATCAATAATCTCATCATCAATGAGATCTTGGATTTTATGTTTCAGCTCTATACAATCAGAAGTAGCATGGTCATTAGATCGATGATAGGCACAATAGGTATCCAAGAATGGGTTTCCATATGAGCTAGACTTAGGCAACATGATGAGCTTGGTGTCAAGAAGTGTTCTCAAAATGTCATCATAAGAATTCCCCAAGGGAGTAAAATTTCTCTCAAAAGTATGTCTACAGTCCTTTGGTTGTTTCTCAAGTGAATAGAATGCATCCATGTCTTCATTATTATCTTGGTCAAAGATAGGTCCATCATGAAATTTTTGCATAGACTCAAAGGAGGTATCACTTGCTTGTTCTCTAAAGAGGTCTTTAGATCTAGAAGATGAAGACATTTGATGTCTTGAAGTAGAGCATGTAGACCTAGAAGAAGAGGATGACCTCAAAAAAGGTGACTCACATGCATGTAAAGACCTTAAGGCAGATTCATGTAATGATGCAATCTTATTGTCTAACCTTTTCTCAAGTTTAGACTTCATTTTTGTCATGCGCTTAGAGAAATGAAGGTAAGAAAGATCATTTGTCTCTTCTAGTTCTTTGTATTGCACATATAGATCTTGAAACTCTTTAGTGACATGGAGGATATCATAATCATCTAGATTCAGTTGAAGTTTGGTAGCACAAGGTTTAGATCCCATTGTTTTAGATGCAAAGCCAAGCATAAAAGAGCCTACAAGATAACTTGATGTTGAAACTATAGGAGGTAGAGTGTTCACTTGCAAAGATAGTAGAGAGAGATTAAAGCGACTTGTCAAACAATATGTCCAAGAAACTTATGACATGAATGACTCAAGTCAATAGCTAGGCAAGATGCCAAAATAGCCAAATAGATAGAGCAAGTAGGGTGACAAGTGAACAACTCTCCAACCCAAGAGTGTAGTCAAGAAATCAAGGTAACCATTTTAGCAAAAGGATAACTAGCAAACATGCATAGACCATGAAGACAAAAAGACCAAGAGCACTAAGACCAAAAAACCACTTTAAGCATGTTCAAAAACTAGAGACATAGAAAATCAAAGTCAAATGATGAGACTCCCCTTAGCAAGCAACACAAGAAAATATTTGCATTTGATGTTTTGACTTGGTTGACAAAGTTTGACAATAGTTGATAGCATAGCAAGTTTGATGTTCAAAAGCAATTTCTTTCCAAGCAAGATAGTGACACATGGAGTATTCTTCAAACAATCAAGCAAGGGACAAAGCAACCTTGCATGATACAAGCATATGTGACGTCTCAAAAGAATTCCCTAGAATTATCATCATGTGTATGTTCAAAAGATTTTCACAGGTATAGCACATTCGAGAACACATAAAGCAATATCTACCTAAAGGGCATGGTTCATTACTCAACAACTTGGCCCACGCTTGATGCTCCTTTGCCTCACACCAAGTGGTTTCCCACAAGAGATATTGGCTTTGTCATGGAAATGCCATAAGCATAACCAAGGGAACACAGATGGTGAGTGTAAAATCTTGGGGTGATCCAGGTAGTCCACTAGGATCGATCCTTGCACCAAGAAGTTGAGCGGCTAAAAAGGGTAGTTACTAACTTGGAGTTTTTAGATAGGGCTTCCGTTCATAGTGTTCCTCTTGCTCCCAATTATGGGACACATCACCTTGCGATGAGTAACCGATCTCGCGATCACAAGAGTACCTTAAGCATTCTTACCTAGTGATCTCCCTATGGTCGAAATCCCATAAGCGATCACACTAGGTGAAAATAAACACTATGTCTACCAAGGTTTTGTGTCCTTGGTAGCTTTGAGTTTATAGTGGGTTGGAAGATCCGGATAATCTGCTTGTCCCCACTTGGGTCGTTCCTCTCAGGTTGTCCAAGAGCAGGCCCTCTAAAGGATTCTAACTACACAAAGAGTGGATCAACTTTCGAAAGTCAAGATTTCTGATTCACCACAAGGGTGAAGAGCATACTCTCCTATTCCAATTGTTTTCTCCCAAACACGCCAAGAAGATTCAATTGCCTCTTACTCTTGAAACCAAATGGTAAGTCAAGATTTTTGATTCACCACAAGGGTGAAGAGCATACTCTCCTATCACCAAAAGATCCCAATTGTAAGTTTTAATGTGCCTAAAAATAAACAACTAGTATATGCCACACATGAAAACTAAAAAGCAAGAAATTTTGGGTTTTTATGCTTTGGGCAGCCCTACAAAAAATGTTAGTAGCCCTTGCGCATTTGAAGCTTTGACATGCGTTCTTTTTATGCAATGTTTCAAATTTTTTTTTTTCATAAGGATGGCAACCTATAATCACAACTTGTTAGCACCAAAAGTTAGTATGAAATAACATAAAAATCTGCAATAAAAAGTGGTGAGTTGCCTCAAAAATCCAATTTATCTTCCAACCAAGTGCATGCAAAGAAAGTGCAAGTTAATCACAAATGCTCTCATTTTTACTCTTTGATTTTGACATAGTCAACAAGATTGGACTTGTTTACTGTTATTTTGTATCCAAAAATGAAAATGAAAAGAAGAGACCCCTATTAAAACTCAGAGAGCTTTCCAAAAATGCAAGAAATTTTAAAAAATCTCTTCATTTGCGCTCTAGAGATCAATTTTGTCAAAACAGACCAAATTTATCAAATCGAATTTTTGATCTTTAATACGACTTCAAAATTCAAAACACAAAAAAAGAACCCCCATTAGAATTGAAAACCCTTTCTAAAAATGTAAGTTTTTTAAAAAAATTTGCTGATTTGCGATCAGAAATGACTTTTTATGAAAAAATAAGAAAAACTCATAACTTCCGAAAGTCACGTAAAAATGCTTTGCAAATCGGACTGAGATATTTTGAGAATATGTCCAACTTGCAAAAAACAATTCAGAACCAAACTCCAAGCGGTTTAAAAGATATGATCAAATCTTTAAACCAACTAAGTTTTTGACCTTCAAACCAATTTACTTATGGGTTGGCCTTAAAATCAAAGTGATAATTCTACAAAAGCATTTGATTAGATCCAATATGCTGCTATAAAAAACCAAAGATAAAAAATGAAAACAAATGGAGCTAGAACTTGATTCAAGTCCCACGGTGGGCACCAAAAATGTACACTCGAAAGTATCCCACTCTAAACCCTTCTATCCAAACGATTCCATGAGTTGGAATGCTTGGATGCCGGCTTAGAGCTCCCTATCCACGGAGTGCAAGAGAGTATATTTCAAGAATAAGAAGGCTCTCAGATGAGCCTTAGAGATACTCTTCTTGCTAGTAAACCATTCAATGGGAGGTTCCAAAGACAAGATGCAAGAATGCAAATGTCCCAAGGAGTTCCTCAAGGATGCAATGCAAATAAAGATTAAACTAGAATGAATATGAAAAGTGCAGCTATTCTAAGCATGGATGAGAGTGTTACAATCCAAATATTAAGCTATGTGAGATAGATTATTGCAAAATAGAAGCTAAACTAATATGCAACATGAATCTAAGCTACAATGCCATGGATGAGAGAATGTAGACAAGGAAGAGAAGTTCTCCACAAAGCTCCAAAGAAAACCTGTTAGAAAACTTGCAGCATAACAATGTTCAAAAGATGGATTAATTGAGGGGGAAAGCTCTCTCCCTTTTAAAGATGTATGGACGGTAGAGATCAAGATGAAGATGGTGGATGATCAACGGTGGAATTTGAAAAGAGGAGTGATCCATGTGCACACACAAGTCAACCAATAGAATATAAGTTGACTTGTCATATAAGACAAAAGTCACAAAGCCTTTTCTTTTAATTGCAAAATAGAAAAAGGACTTTATATGTGCACTTTAAGTGGGTTAGAAGAATGGGGTGTTTTATTTAATTAAAAGGGGACATGTTATTTTAATCAAATAATGAACTTAGGATAGCATAGTCAAACTATAGGTTATAATCAAATAAATTGATTATTAGCAATTTGGTCTAGGTAAATGATTAAATTAATTTAGCCAAAATGCTGAGAAGGGGGCTAATAGTCTAGATGACCATTTTTAGGTGATTACAGGGCCAAGGTGTGCCTCAAAAACCCAAAACTAGATAGTAACATTTAGATGCCTGTCCAAAGGGTTTAGTGATTTCTCCCAAAATATCTTGCCTCCTATCGTAAGACCCAAATATTATTAAATTAAATCCTCTCCCATTTCTTTCCACTGAGGCTTATATTTTTCCTATGGTGGAATCTCTAGGAAATAAATTTTTTTCTCTCAAACCCTAGTTAGGGCCTCCCTACAACCAGCAAGCAATCAAGATTCATTTTCTCCTAACTAGAATGACTTGAAGACCTCAAACCAATTGTACAAACTTCATAATAAAATTCTTCAACTTTTCTAATCCTTCAAATTTTCATGTGAATCCATACAATTTTGTACAAGTAGTTTCTCAGGTAGTTTTGATATGGAAATAATAGATTTTTATTGATTTGATGCAAAGATCACATTATATTCTTCTCTTTTATGTTGAGAAAGGTTTCTCAACCTTATTTATTCAATTTCCAAATAGTTCCAACCAATAAAGGTGGTTGTGAAATTTGGGATTCAAAATTTTCATTTTTGCACAAAAGTTGAATTATGCAACATTGACAATTTTGACAACTTTTTGCAAAAGTTGTCAAATGTCTCTGAACTCTACTAAAATTTAATCCTAGACTCTACCAATGACCCTAAGAAGGTTTTGATCAAGAAATAACCATTATTTAACCTTCTAGACTATCTTATCTTATTTCTACCTAGAAATTGCCCATAAATTGACTAAGGTAGACAATTACGTTTATAAAACCCCTAATGCCTTCTTGTCTTACAACTAGGAAATTATTTCTAGCATTGGATTCTAGATCCAACTACCACCCTAACCCTTTTCCTTTGATCCTTTTGATGTGCTTACAATGGTAGGTATCAGAAGTGCCTATTGAAAGTGCTCTTACACCAACTTGGTACTAACACTTTGGTTGTGTGTGTAGACCTAGAGGGTCTTCATTTAGGAGATGGATGTTATGATTCCATGGGTGAATTTGTACCATAGTTGAGTGGGAGTTATTGATAGTGATATATATTTATTGAGTGTTTGCAAATTTTGGAGGTTTCTCTTAGATCTTGTTGCAATAGAAGTGTATTTGACATTTTCGCAGTGCACTTGGTTCTTCATTATCTTCATGGTGTGTGGAGATGGTTGCATCTTGAGGATTCATGGGGTTCTTCATAAAGGTGTGGTTTATGCTTTCATTTTACATTTTATCATTTCTGTTAGGATGGTTTCATTATTATTTCATGGTATACTCTTGATGTAGGTTTAGGTTTTTTTGACATGTTATGGTATGTTAATATGGAGCATGTTGTCTCTTTGGTTGAGATGGTTTAGATCATGTTGTCATGTTTATATTTCTCAGGCCATTGTTGGAACTTTGACATTGATCTTGGTTTAGATTCTTGGTATTCAACACATTGATCACTTGTTGGATACTTCATGATATTTCTATGCTATATTTGGAGTTGGCATGAATTTATTGGTTACATGTGCTCATGGATTCTTAGAGATGGTGGCGATGCTGATTTTTTCCTTGGATTAAAGACGTATTTGTTGGTATAGTCAAAATTTTAAGTAGAAGTCCAAGGGGCATTCACCTAATATAAACTTGAGAGTAGATTTTTCTTAGATGAGTATTGGTTGGATACTTGGATATGTTGATAAAAATTCTCATTCCCCACTCTTAGTCTACTCGGTAGTTTACTACTTGAGAGGTATAGCCCATTGTTTCTCTCATGCACATTATGTTTATACATGTATTTCATGAATATGGATCTTGAGCATGGTACATGAGTTAATTCTAAAGGATTTATTTGAGAAATATTTTAGCATTGGTTTATATGAGAATATTCCTTGGATTAGGAATGGTTATTTGTTAAGTTAGGAATGGTTTATGAGTTTGACCTTTTTGTGAGAGCCTTACATCCATGATTAGTTATATGGTTTGGTTTAGGTTTTGTTGATTCTTCTTAGTTGGTGTTTTATGGAAGAGATCTTACTTGGAATAGTTTACATCTAGAGGTGTGTGTAGAAAGGCATGATAAATATCATGATTTGTATAGTTTCTATTTAGTCTTAGTTATCTTCCTAGATGTTCTCATTAACTTATGTTGGATTTGAGATTGGTTAGAGGTTGTGATTACTAGTTTGCGTTCATGTATGTCATGTGAGAGATGACATGGTTATTTCTTTGTCTCTTTCCTTTGTTGGTTGTCAAGAACTTGGGAGAGTGTTGGAGACTTGTTATGATAGTTGTTTTGTACGTTATTGTTTTGTGTGTTTTAGATGTCCTTGATACTAGATGGACTCACTTCTTTGAGATGTTGTGAGTGGATTGGTTATAGATTTGACACATATATTTTATAGTAGAAGCTTCTTGGTATGTATATGGTAGGTATTTCTCTTGAGGCTTGTGATTGTAGGTTCTAGATCAGATATGTTGATGATATGAGATTCACTTGGTATTCCTTTGGAGGTATGGATAGCTAGATGGGTTAGAACTTGTTATAGGTTCTATTTCACCTATGGATTTTGACAAGTATGGATACATGTGATTAACTTTGGATTAGGTGTTTTTCTTGACATTTCAGTTGGTACTGGATTTTATGATTCTTACGTAATAGGTTAGGTGGATTTGTATTTGGATGGCTTCTATGTATGTCCAGTGGTAGTGCATAATAGGAGGTGGGATATTTCATCGAGATGATAGATACTTTGATTTTGTTGTTGGTACTAGAATGGAGAAAATTGTGTACTTTGATCCATGACAGTGGATGTGCTAGGAGGGATTGTTTCCTTGTTCATTTATGTGGCTACGAATTGACCTTGGCAATGTATACAAAAAGTGGGAGACTATTGAGATAATGGGTGTTGCATACATTGCATAATATTGTTGTATTGTATTATTTTATTTTATTATGTAATGTTGCAACATGGAGCACCTAGATGTACATACAACACGTAGATTTTCCCATGGGATAAACTTTATGAGCTATATTGTAACATTGTGATATTATTTGATATAATTATTTAATATTGGGAAAAAGAATTAAATGTTCAATATTGAATTTGGGGTCAATGGGTTATGTAGAACATGGTTTATGTAATAACACTTAGTGGTTTTTTGGGAATCTACTATATAAGTAGCCACAAGGGTAGTTGTAGAGACTAGAGAAGAAGGGAAAAAGGATGAAAAATAAAATTTGACCAAGACAAGGCTTGAAAGCTTAGCCAAGGGAGCATTTTTGAAGGTTGGAAGCATGAAATTGGATGTGAGGATTCATGCTTGTTCACATGGATTGCTTGGTTATCTATTTCTTTGAAGACTTCCATGGTTGTATTGCAATGATATTTTTGTTGAATAATACATGGTGATGGATTCTTTTGGAGGCTAAGCTTTCCCCTTAGTTAAGGTTTTCCAAGATATATTTTGTACTGCATTTTTGTGGGTATGTTTTCTATTCTCTTACATGTGGATTTCAATTAAACATTTATTTCAGATTTATTATGGGTCATGTGGGAACAATTATACTTGTTTTTGCAAGTTTCCTTACATTGGACTCTATATTATTCCTTTTAGAATAATAGAAATTTAATTGATCTTAACAACTCAGACTCTTTCTCTATCTTCTTATAATACCTCTGATGCAGGAGCACCCTCTCATGAAATAATGAGATAAGGTTGTTTGGGTCATTTATGACATTTTTTTTAGTTTTTTTTTAATTTTTTCAATAAGGAAATGATTCTAGACTCCTAGGTTTACTTTTAACTCTTTTGTGTGGCCCATTAGTAATTTGGGTGATTTTATAAGCCCGTTGCTCAATGAGGTCACAAAGGAAAAATCCATGTAATTGATTTCATTTTATTGTAATCTAGGGTCTATTAGTTTCATTGAGTCAATTAGGACTCATTTGGATAGTAAAAATGCCCTTGAGGCTTTAAAATGTAAAAATGTAGCAAATGTTGCTATACAACTTTGCAACTCTTTGCATAATTAGGCAAATTGTTTGTAATTAGTCCCCCAATGGTCATAACCTTTGAAAATTGGTTAGATCAGTTGGGGTACACCTTCATATAGCCCTTTTAGGAGGGTGGAAGGTAGAATGTATGTTTTTGCCTTGAAATCAATAAAGAATAACCCTACTTTCTACATTTTGGGCAAGTTTTCTACATGGTATAGACTTGTATAGATGTATAGGAGTTTGAGTCTAGTATTTTTGTATGTACAAGTGAGTTATCTTTCAAATGCATTTGGTTTGAGGTCCTGATACACCATAAAACTCAAGTTATACCTATTTTAGTGTCGACAACCTGAGTTTTGAGGGTTTCTAGGGTTTCAGAGAAATTGCTTCATAACTCCGGATTCCACCATAGGAAATTTATGGCCTTTGGTTGAATCCTTGTACCCTTAGTGCCATTTGAGATTATTTTTGTTTTATTTGTTAATATGCAAGGACAAGGAAGAAAAATGATGCCCTAGGTGCATATACCATGTATGCACCATTACATTGTTTTGCTTCAACAAGCATTTGGGACTCCAAAACTCAATTCCACAGCCTAAAAATTTGGATTTAGCCTATTTGGAATGTCTTATAGTAAACCTAATTATTCTAATGTTTTTGTCACATGTTTAAATAAAATTTCCTTTGTAAAAGCACCCTAATTAGCCCTTTAGGCCTAATTGATGTCCCAAGGGTTATGATAGCATCTTTTTTCATGAGGTCTTAGTACTATGGGGTCTTGTAGTTGTAGACACCTAAATTTGATTACACTATTTTAGTAATCCTATTTAGTTATCTAAAAAGGCATTATTAATTAAATTTCTATTTAATTAATCCTTTGTCATCCCCTAGTTGATTAATTTAATTAATCATCTATAGTCCTAATTGATAAATCAAATAATCTATTATTTATCAATTAAATCCTTTTCTCCTATCTAATTCCAAAAATCCCCATTTATTAAATAAATCTATTTGATAAATAAAATCCTCAAATTCAAAAACCCCTAACCTATCTCTAATCCTCCATTTAGCCTAATCCACCCCATCCACCCATACTAACCAAGCTTAGCCACTAACTCACCCACCCTCATTAATTCCATCCACTTGCACATCTCTAACATCCCTAATCTAATCCTAAACCCAAGCCTAATCCACCCCCTAATGTTGTCACATTCCTTAAACAAGTTTAAGACTTTCCTAATCCAAACCAAAGTCTCCCCTCAAAAAACCCAACCACTAAGTCATGAGTGCTCTTACAAAACATAAAAGACTCTTACAAAACATAAAAGACTCTTACAAGCCCACTCATGAATCTTACATCCATCTTACACACTCTTCCCTCTTCCACACTCATTCCTCTTACATCCCTCTTACATACTCAACCCCACTCATCATGACTTTAACCAACCCTTTACCCTACCCTCTCACACTCATCCTCCTTGTGACAAGTGTCACCTTCCCATTGGTGCTAAACAAGCACAATCCATGTGCTCCCCTTTGAGTGCATCTTAGCCCTCCTTAAGCCTTCATCCATCCTTGCATCTAAGCCCTCCATCTCTCTACCCCTTAGCCTATAAATTGAATCCCATCCCAAGTCATTTCATCAACAATCTTTGAGCTAAAGTTACCATGCTATTTTGAGAACCAAAGCCATCAATATTACCCTTATAATGCCAAATTGAGAGCTCACAAAGCTACCAATTTTTCATTACCCATCTCCATTGAAGCAGCTTTTGAGCATCTTGAGCATACATCCACAACAAAAGGACACATCTACAGAATCAAGAAAGCATGGAGTGCTTTTTATTGTGAGGTTTGCACTTCTTGTTTTCTTCCTTTGTCTAAGCATATATGTGAATTTAGTTTTTGGTTTGTGAATGTTTACTTTATTTGTTAATGTTCTTTGCATATTGATTCTGGTTCTACATTTTGGCACGCCCGGTGGGACCCCACTATGGGTCATTTAATCATCTATTTTCATCTATATGTCATTTTTCTAACCATCTAATGTTTGTTGTTGTTTGAGTATGTTGTGAGGGTGTTTTTCTTGTTTTTGCAGGTTAAAGAACGCACTTAGGAAGAAGAAATACCATCTAAAAAAAAAAATGCATTTTTCAGCTTTTTTGGCGCAGTTTTGGCGTCTGCAACCTGTTCTGTCTGCGAAAATCGATGTCTGCGAAAATCTGCATCTGCGCAAATCGACATCTGCGAAAATCCGCATCTACGAAAATTGACGTCTGCAAAAATCCGCATCTGCCAAAATTGACATCTGCGAAAATCCGCGTCTGTGAAAATCGTTGTCTGCGAAAATCTGCATCTGCGCAAATCGGTGTCTCTGCTTGTCACCTGTGTTCTGTGCTGTAAATCTGTTTTGTCCTCTTCATATTTTGGCATCTCTGTATTTCAGCATCTTCGTATTTTGACAGACAGACTGTCTTCTCTGCTTGCTTATGTTGCATTTCTGCTTTATTATTTCTGCATCTCTGCTTGTCACCTATTTTTTGTGCCGCAAAATCTGTTCTGTCGTCTGTGTATCTTTATTTATGTACTTTGTAGCTTTAAAAAAAAAAAGAGTATAAATCAAAATTTGACTTTTAGTGGTTCCGTAGGATTTAGACCATTTTAAGCATTTTTACGCGTAGAAAAAATAACAAAAAAAGTTAAAAAAATTTTCCCCATAGTTAAGCTCTCATTTTTGAAGATTTTGGCTAACTAACTAAATTGTTTTTTTTTTGTCTCATTGCAGGTTGGAGCACATATGGAACCACTAACCATGTTTCTTGCAGGTTTTCATGTTGCTAAAAAATGAACTTGAATGTTTAACCATTTGTCTTTGAATGCATGTTGCTAAAAAAAAAAATGAACTTGAATGGTTAAACACATTTTTCATTGAATGAATGTTGCTCAAAAACACACTCTTGAATGTCATGGATTAAAATCAACTTTCTTTGGAATGCATGCTTAAAACAAAAAGTCCAATGTTGAATGCCAAGGATCAATTAACCATTACAAATCTCTTTTTCACATGCAATCTAGGTAAAGTTTGATTTTTGGACATTTAAGAAACTTTGTTAAGTTAAAATACAAATTTACAAAAATCAATTTGAGTAGTTCCTTGGACTCACCTCTTTTTTAATCACCCATCAAATATTAACCATTGGTTGCAATCTCAGCGCCATTTATGGGGATGGGTCTACTTGAAAAAGGTGTTAAATGTTCCACAATCTAACTCACTCGCTTGGTCTTTGAACGTTTGCTTTAACTTTATCAAAATTCTTAAATGGCCAAAACTCTAGATTAAATCAATCACACTTCAAGTTTGGGCACTAAAATTGAACAACAACTGACGTGGAGAGCCTCCGGGCGCACGCTTGAAATCGAATCTCACACACTTTTGTTTTGGGCTTAAAAAAAACTCACACTCAATCTTGAATGCCTTAAAGAAAATTAATCGATACTTGACGTGGAGGGCCTCCGGGCGCGCGAGTTTTCTTTTGTTGACCCTAACTCTTCTTATTGTTTGCATTCTTCGATCGATTTACTTTTGTTGGCACTTCAAGTTGGAATTGAACATTGTCTCTTAAACATGAGTGCTTGCAAAGTCTAGATTAGCACACATAAGAGTCAGTTGGTAAAAGAACAAGCGTGTTTTTTTAGCCCAAGGTCATCCAAGTCTTCTCTCCCCTTGTCATCTTTCGAGGCCATCTTGGGTGCATAAGATTAGAATCCAAAACCTTGTTTCTTTTTAGGAGGCCTGCTTGGGGATTTCATCACCCCTTGGATGACCTCAACTCCAACACTCTGGCGGAGTATAAGAATCGGGAGGTGAATCAAAAGACACCTCTCTTGGGATCAAGATTTTGTCATTCGAGCTAAGCCTCAAGGAACTTTATACCCTTGAGAAGTGAAAGAGGAGAAGTGGGTTATCGCTCCTCTCGGTTGTGTGACATCCTTTTGGTCTCATCTATGGATTTGGGCCTCACGTACCTTGCGTATATCGAGGACTCCCTAGCTAAACCAATTGTCAGCCATGCAGAAAACCATCTAGGATGTTAATGTGTTTGGAGTGACTGATCGAAACATTTGTAGAACATACACACTCCTTGGCGCAAGTATCACATTCTGAGAACTACAAACTTCTATCTGGGTGTTCCTATCTATTGCTTGTTTTTATTTTACTTGTTGAATGAATGTTTGCCAAACTTGGTCAATCCTAGCTTAGGGCACACTTAGCGTAGTCACTGCCTATTTGGAAGTTGAACAAGTTGAAGAAAAACAACTGAGTTTTTTCCCAAAGCCAAGCAAATTCAAGAATTTATGTCGGAACAACCCAAACCCAAACAAAAGTTTCACAAGGTCAAACTCAAGCCATCTCTAGCATACCAAGAACTTTCAGCCAAGAGAAAAGAAATAACACCAAGCCCACGAATTTCCAAACTCCACAAAGCAGAGGACAAAGCTACCGACGAAGCACTTCAAGAGGCCTAGTTAGAGTGCACCATCAAATTTAGCCAACATCTAGGAGTTAATCCTACTTATGCCTTACTAACTAGGCATGATTTCTATGATTAGACACCCTTGTTTCTCCACATCTTCTTGGATAAGCTTCACTCTAGAGTCATCTTTGTAGAAAAGCCAGCCATCTTAGGTTATCCCCTTAAGCATTATTAGCTCATTCATCTCATTTAGAATCATACCATCTAGCCAGTAATTGAAAATCGGCACATCTAAGCTTTCAAAATTGTTGTCACCTTGCTAAAAGTTTGCCATTCCTAAAATCTTCCAAATCCACCAATCTCACCAAGGTTATCCCTTTGACAGAGCTTTGTCTAGGGTAATCTAACTTTGTCACTTGTTATCCCTCATCACCTTGAGCTAAAGGTTGGGATCCACAAGTGGTCAATCTCGTGTTCTTCCTAAAGGATCATCAGTCTATCCTTAAGTTGACACAATCACCACCAAGGTTGCACATAGGAAATCAGACCTTTTGTGCTTTGACAACATATCTTTGAAGTTAGAATGCCCAACCCAATCCTCCTTAGGTTTTTGTCATATAGCTTTGCCTCAACCTACGAAATTATTTGCATAGAAAAGCCTTCCCCCTTTTGCATCCATCAGCATTATTGCATCTCATCCCTAGGAGCATTTTTCATGCCACCCGTCACTCACTTAGCCAAGAAGAAAGAAACAATGGAGCCCTATCATTTGGATCGAACAGCCTCACCCCCCTTGAGCACTCAGCCATCCTTTAGCCCAGAGCAAGCTATGCCATCACCTACTGACATTGAAGCTTTCATGAACCAACCAGGAAATGTAGTATTGGTAAACGCCATTATAGACAAAAACAAAGAGACAATCATGGCTAATTTTCGAAGGGACAATGTAGGAACCTTTGACTTTGGAAGACCCCCTCCATTATCAGATCCATCTCACCCATTGTTTGGGCAGCTGCCACCACCCATAGGCTCTTATGATCCAAATTATCCTCAATATATTCCAAAAGAAAAGCCTCCAGCCAATCCATATGACCCAACAGACCCAAACATACCATCATCCACCCAAGTTGAAATCTCCATGCCGCAAGCCAACCCAGCCACCACCACTCCATCCTTGGTTCATACCTCTTCGCTCCAAACCCCCTTTACTCAAAATACCTCACCGTTCACCCCCTTGACTATTGCTGCTGTTCCCCAACCTAGCCTTCCAAATCCACCCATCTCCCAAATCAGTGCTAGCATCTTTGGCCAACCTTAGCAATATACAACAGGGATGCCACCCATGGGGCCAAGTAATCAACCTTTCATCACCCCCAGCTTGTTCACCACAGCCCAAAGTACAATCCCATCATTTCCATTAAGTCTTGGGAGCTCAATACCACTAGCCACAAATCCACAAGCTACTACCTTCACTCCACAAAGCTATCAAATCCCACAAGCTACTGCCAATCTTCTACCAAGCTCCCAAGTGACCCCAGCTCCCACCACCACTCTACCAAGCTTCCAAATCTAGCCACAAAGCTATCAAACCCCATCAGTTCCATTCCCATGCTTTCAATTCCCACGACCTCCCCACCAACTAATCCATTACCTCCAATTACCAACTACTTTTCAATGCCACTTCTAGGAGGTAATCCACCACCCCAACCAACCACCAATTATTTGCAGATGCCATCCCAAATGGGGGCACAACCCACATATATTGGTCAAACCCCACAAGCCCTCCGATCCTTTCCCCAAGCCTCACAACCATCTTATACCTTACCTCCACAAAGCAATCCATTTACCCCACAGCCAGCTTATGTTCCTCAATCCCAACCTCAAATCCCATATCAACAGCAAGCCTCGCAGCACATGCAGCAATATGCGCCACCTCCCCCTCAACAACCCGTCATCCACCATGCAGCTGCCCAAACAATGTACAATCCCTATCAGCAAATCCCTCATAACCATCCATATTCAATGGCCCCATCCAACACATACCTACCTCAAGGCACTCCTACATTGGGGTCACCCCAACCATCACCTATCAATTCAGAGTGGGAGCAAATGAAGACAACTCTGAAAGCCATCCAAGAAGGGAATGATCCAAAGACATTCAAGTTTGAGAATGTGTGTCCTTACCCATTTGATAGAGCCATTACCACGACACCATTTCCCAAACACTTTGAGGTACCTAAATTTGACAAATTCAGAGGAAAAGGAGACCCTGTCACACATATCAAAGAATTTTACATGCATTGCCAGGACGTGGCATACAATGATGTCTTCCTCTTGTGCCTTTTTCCCAAAAGCTTGGTTGGACCAGCTCTTGAATGGTTTTATAGAATCCCCTATGGTACAATTAAAAACTTTGCTGAATTATCTGAGGCATTTGTAGCCCAATATGCCCATCTTGTTGAAACAAAGCTATCAATAGTTGATCTTGTCCACACCAAGCAAAAAGGTGGAGAAAGCCTTGCCGAATACCTGCAAAGATGGCAAACCCTTACCACCCGCATATCCTGCACCTTGCCAGAACGCCATGTGGTGAAAATGTTTATTGATAATGCACATCCCAGCTTGGCTCACCACATGACCATGAACTGTTTGCAGACCTATAAGGATATCAAAGAGAAAGGAATGATCCTTGAGCAAGGACTCATCAAAGATGGTGTGGTAAAGATTTACAAAGAGGCCAACGAAAATCAATCACATTCCAATGACAAGTCTAGGTATTGGAACAAAAACAAGCATGTTGCAACAGATGGGGTTACTGACACCAGACATGTGAATATCGTTCGTCCTTCTCAAAACCAGTCTAACCCACCATATCAAACAAACAACCAACAAGCTATCAATTACCAAAAACGAAATAACCAAAGCTATCAAAACCACAATACAAGACCCAACTTTCAAGGGTCTAACAATCAAGCTAATGCCATCAATGTAGCTACAGGGCAAAAGCCCAGATTCCAACCTGCACCTAGAAACTATACACCCCTTGGTGAGCCATTGGATGTTATTTTTGAGAAATTGGCTAAGGAAAACCTCATCAAATTTCCTCCTACCCAGCAAATTGATCCAAGCCAATCCAAAGCTGCATGGTACAAGCACAATGAGTATTGCAAGTTCCATAGGGTAAACGGTCACACCACCCTCAGATGCATGAAACTGAAAGACTATGTGCAAGACCTCATTGATCGGAAGGAAATCACTTTTGGTGCCCAAACCTCTCCCAATGTAGGCTTACAGATTTATCAAAATTCTTTTCCTCCACACAACAACCAAAATCCTGGAAAAGCACCTATCCAAAACAACACCAACAACCGCCAGCCAAACCAACAGCATGGGAAGAACAATGACCACACTTCATCCTATATAGACTATGGTAGCCTTATAGGTTGTATATCTGAGAAAGAGCCTTCTGTCAATGTTATCAATATCCGAGGACCAGACAATGAGTGTGTGGTCACCACTCGAAGAGCGTGATTTAACATCGCAGGCCCACCAGTTTCATCAACACTATCAGATCCATCAAAAAGCCGGTACAATATCTTGGAACACCTTGGGAACATGCCAGCCCAAATATCCATTTTAGACCTTCTCCGCACTAGTCCTATGTACAAAGACATCCTTGACAGTGCTCTCATAGAATCTTGTGTCCCTTATGATATCAATGCTACTGATTTTTGTAATCTTGTTGGACATCTTTCATCCTCATGTGCCCTATCTTTCAAACCCACCAACATACCCGCGGTTGAGCCAGATCATACCCTTCCACTTCGCATAGCCATCATGGTATCCAATTTTGCCGTGAAAAGAGTAATGATAGATAATGGATCAGCCTTGAACATTTGCACCCTAAAATTCATAAAACAAGCTGGGTATACTGAGGTAGATATGATCAGTGAGGTTATCACCATCAAAGCTTATGACAACTTGGAAAGGACCACAGAAGGGACTATTTTGCTACCAATCAAGGTTGGGCCGGTCATTCAAGAGACAGTTTGCCATGTTGTTGATCTAAACCTACCATTTAACATCCTCCTTGGTCGCCCATGGATTCATGCTATGAAGGCCGTTCCATCCACCTACCATCAGTGCATCAAATTTCTGCATCAAGGCACTGAGGTAACCATCCATACCGATCCAGAACCCTTTGCTTACTGCAATGCGGTTGAAGCTTCATATACAAACCATTGCCCCAGAATAGACATCGGCACAGCCATCGCCAGCTCATCCCACACTTGTAATGACGCAGAAACCATCCTTGCCTCCACCCTATCTACTGTAAAGATCAATAACAAAGGTTGTGGAGAATATAGTCTATCAGATGCATTTGCTGTCGGAGCAATCCCACTTGATCCACATACCCATGGCCGGCCAACATATCACAAAGCTAAGGAGATTCCACCTCCTTGATACAAACAGTTTGGCCCAACCACCTTTGTGTCCTCAAAAACCCCTCTTCATGAGGAGCTCACTCCAGATATCAACAATTGGCTACATAAGGATGCACCTCCAAGAAATCAAGCACGCCTTGATCACTTTAGCCAGAAGTATCCCCAACAACATAAGCTCATCACTAAAAAATGGAACTATCAAGGAGGTGGACTAGGACCAGAAGAAAGGGGCATGTAATGTCCCATCGAAGCACATGATTGGGAAATAAAGTCAGGTCTTGGCTTTGGCATACCCACAACTGGGGGCACCAACAAGAATGGTCATGCTTTTTCGAACATCCACCGTGACCTTGTCAAAATCGAAGACATTCCTGAGGAAGTTGAAAAGAGAGCCTACGACGATATCCCAAACCAAATCTTCCTAGGAGACTCTGTTCTCCGAGAACTATCCATCCATCTCATTGACCTACCACTTGCTCATCCACAACTCATAGATTGGGACCAACCAAGTGTCATACATATTGATGAGTTCGCATCAGAGGAAGCGCTTCTAAGATTTATGGGAGCTGAAACTCCTCATAAGAAGACAAAGCCAGATTCTACGTACATCTACAAGCTAGATCCCAAGGGGTATTTTGGAGAAAATCCCCAACCTAGTTTCGATACACCCAAAACTGGAATTAAGGTAAATCTGGGACTAGCTAAGGCAGCAAAGAGAACCCCTCAGCAAGAAAATCCAGAGCCACAAGCAGAACATGAGGATTTAGTATTGCCTCCTCAAGATAATCGACCAGAGGTGTCTTCTATTCTAATAGAGGATACTAGAGAAGTCAACATTGGTTCTTCAGAGATCCCTAGAATTGTTCACATTTCTGCATCCCTATCACAAGACCAAGCTGACCTCCTCTTTGAGGTTTTATGAGAGAACATTGGCCGATTTGCATGGTCATATCAGGACATGCCAGGACTTGATCCAAAGCTTGTAGTTCATCATCTTGCAGTCGATCCAAAGATCAAGCCCGTCAGACAAAAGCTTAGAAAAATGCACCCCAAGGTGGCATTACTAGTCAAAGCTGAACTAGAAAGAATGTTAGCTGCTAAGGTTATCCGACCTATCGACTACTCAGAATGGATCTCCAACATGGTCCCTGTCACTAAGCCTTCCAGTGACATCAGAATCTGCACTGATTTTAGAGATCTTAACAAAGCTTGTCCAAAGGATGATTTTCCCTTGCCCAACATAGATATGATTGTAGATCTTACAGCTGGACATGAAATTCTATCCCTTATGGATGGATTTTTTGGGTATAATCAGATCAAGATTGCAGAAGAGGACCAGCATAAGACAACATTCACTACCCCTTGGGGAACCTTTTGCTACACCATGATGCCTTTTGGCCTAAAGAATTTTGGGGCTACCTATCAAAGAGCTATGACAGCTATTTTCCATGATCTTATCCATAGCATTTTGGAAGATTATGTGGACGATATCCTAGTCAAATCTCACACCTTCATGGATCATCTTCCTGACCTGGAAAAAGTCTTTGATAGGTTGGCACAATATCATCTCATGCTAAATCCCAAGAAGTGTGTCTTTGGGGTCACATCTGGCAAGCTTCTAGGCTTCATAGTTTCTAAACAGGGTATAGAGATTGACCCCAAAAAGGTCAAGGCTATCTTAGACATGCCTCCTCCCCAAACACTGCGACAACTTCGCTCTCTTCAGGGAAAACTTCAATCTGTTCGACGCTTCATCTCCCAACTTGCAGATAAGTGTACACCATTTTCACACTTGCTAAAGAAGAATGAGAACTTCAAGTGGGATCTTTTATGTCAGTGCAACTTCGATCAGCTCAAGCAATATCTCACCAATCCCCCTATCTTGGTTCCACCAGTTCCTGGTCGTCCCTTGATCTTGTATATATCAGCAACACCTACTGCTCTAGGGGCACTTTTAGCACAACATGATGATTATAGCAGAGAGAGAGCCATCTACTATATCAGTAGAACCCTAGTTGGTTATGAACTCAATTACACTCCTATGGAAAAAGCTTGTTTGGCAGTTGTTTTCTCAACTCAAAAGCTTCGCCACTACATGCTAAGTCATACCATCCAACTAGTCTCTAAGATTGATCCTCTCAAGTATATGCTCTCTAGAACAACACTCATAGGCCGGCTAGCAAAATGGGTTATGCTACTAAGTGATTTTGACATCCAGTATGTGGACAGAAAGGCAATCAAAGGGCAAGCTATAGCATATCACCTAGCTGATGCACCTCTAGTAGATGCATATCCTTTGCTCACAGAATTCCCAGACGAGCATATCTGCCTAATTGAAGAACAGCCCCCATGGAAGCTTTATTTTGATGGCTCATACACCTCTCATGGATCAGGGGTAGGAATATTATTAGTTACACCTCAAGGAGATTGCATTCCAAAAGCCTTCAAGCTACAATTCCCTAGCACCAACAATATAGCAGAATATGAAGCTCTTGTAGTAGGATTAAAGATAGCTGCAGAATGGAATATCACTGAGTTACACGTCTTTGGTGATTCCCATCTCATGATCAAACAAGTCTTAAATGAATATCAAACCAAAGATGAAAAGCTATTACCCTACAAAGAGCTAGTTGATCAGCTGACCCAGCATTTTACAAAGCTTCAGTTTACACAAGTGCCTCGAATGCATAACAAGGCAGCAGATGCCATGGCCACTATCGGCTCGCTCTTGGAAATTCCCCAAGATGCTACGCAATATTAATTTTAAGTTGAGCAGCTCCTCACACCCGCTTATGCGAATGAGGATTCAAACCGTGTTTGTATCTTGGTTGGTCTCCAATCCCCTTGGTACCATGAAATTCACGCTTACCTTAACAATGGTATCATATCCCCTCACCTCACACGTACCCAACGCCAGAACCTCATCCGAAAATCATCTCGCTATGTTATCATAGCCAATACCCTATATCGTCAGGGTTATCACGATACTCTCTCTCGATGTTTAGATGAAAATGAGGCCGCGATGGCATTAAAAGAAGTACATTCTGGACTTTGCAGTGCCCACACGAGTGGTATTGTCCTAGCACGACAAATCCTTAGAGCAGGCTACTATTGGCCTACCATTGAAGAAGACTCTTGTGACTTTTTCAGAAAGTGTCTCCCATGTCAGCAGCATGCAAATCTTGTGCACGCTCCAGCACAGGATCTACAGCCTATTGCACCACCTTGGCCTTTTGCTTGTTAGGGCATTGATCTAGTTGGAACTATCACACCTCTCTCATCTGATGGACATAAATGGATAATAACAGCTACAAACTATTTCACTAAGTGGGTGGAAGCAGTCCCCCTAGTCTCAGCTACAGGAGTTCAAGTCTCCAAGTTCATCTTGTACCACATTGTTTGCCGCTTCGGCATCCCATCCACCATCTTCACTGACCACAGAGGTAACTTTGAAAATCTCAACATGGAAGAATTATGCACTTCCCTCCGCATCCATCACCACTTTTCTAGCCCATATTTCCCACAAGGTAACGGCCAGACAGAGGCAACTAATAAAACCCTCCTCAAAATCCTAAAGAAAGTTGTCAATGATTCCGGCCATGATTGGCACCTTCAAATAAATCTGGCTCTATGGGCCTATCGAACTTCCTTCCGTACATCCATAGGCACAACTCCATACTCCCTAGTCTATGGTGCTGAAGCGGTATTACCTATAGAAGTTGAACTTCCCTCACTACGCATATCTTTGCGAGGGCAAATCTCAAATGAAGAATACAGAGTAGCTCGACTCACCCAGCTAGATCTCTTAGACGAGAAGAGAAAACAAGCCTATGACCATCTCACAGTCTATCAAACTCGTCTCAAAAGAAATTTCAACAAGAAGGTGCTCCCACGACAATTTCAGCTAGGTGACATGGTCCTCAAAGAAAATATGAAAGTCCAAATAGATCGAGAAAAGAAAGGCAAGTTTGAACCTACATGGCTTGGTCCCTATGTGGTTACTGCCTCCTTTGGCTCCGGAGCCTATCAATTATCTACACCAGAAGGAGAACTCTTGAATGATCCCACTAACATCATTCATCTCAAGAAGTTCTATGCTTGAAGATCCTTGGTATACCCAGCTTTTGAAAAAATACAAAAAAAAAAACAAAAAAAATAGTAAAGAGAAATAAGCGTCCAATGGTGAAAACTTGGCAATTCAAGCGCCTTGGATAGGTACCTTGGTGAAAACCTAGTAATTCAGGCGCCTTGTGTGCTAAAGACTAATCCATTATCTATCACTATCCTATCCCTCATCCATCCACCCACCATCCCATAAAACACCTACTTGTTCCCTTGGTGTTCCAATCAAATATCCAAAATCTGATGGAGCTTGTCAATACCTCTTGTACAGCTTGTAAATCTTGTACCAAAGCTTGTATTATACCTTGAAAATCTTGTACCATACCTTGTATATATTCGAATCTTGTCCAAAGCTTGTACCATATTCCAGCTTGTAAATAATCTTGTATCCTAGCCTGTATCCTATCACATGCACACACAGAATCCCATTTTCCTTAAGCTTTTCACAAACCATCTACCTATCAACTATTATAGACATCCCATCCTTCACAAACATTTCCATCTCACAAAAAAACCAAAACATGAACAAACTTGTACATTTGTAACATATCTTGGTCTATCAGCTTGTACATCCTCTTTAGCTTAGTATCATTGTATCTATCTGGCTTTCGTGTTAGTTCATCCTTGGTCAACATCTTGCACACATCGCACACCTTGGTTAGATATTCCAATGCATCCTTTAGCTAGATCTCCTGTCACCAAAGTGTTATCCTTCTTAGTTCAGCTTGCCAGATGCATTACTCATCCCGATCCATTAGCTTAGGTGCTCTCCGATAGGTCCTTGCAGGATATAGCTTTCCTCATGTCTAATCTTGGTCCATTAGTACCTCGTCCTACCCATCTTGTTGGCAAACAGTTCTCTTTTGGATTTTTGCTTTCTTTTGGTTTGGGATCTTCCCTTTTGGATCTTGAAATATCTTTTCCAAGCAATCTCCTTGTTCCCTCCTCAAGGTTGCCACGATCTTCCATATCATGGTATGCTGCGAATGGGGCAATTAGAGCGTAAGGTCTTGATCAGGTCTTTTGCTTGTTTTCTTTTTCTGCTTGTGGGTTACCTAGTGTCGTTTCCACACTGCTTCCTCTGGGATTCATGTGTGATACTGGGGCAATCCTTGTGTGTTTGTTTCGAGTCAGTTCGTCAGTCCTCTGGACGATTGGTGAAAAGGCCTTGATGTTCTTGGTAACCTTGGCAATTAACCAACAATCCTATAGCAAATCTAGTGCTCAACTACATGGTGGTACTTCTCTTTGAAGTATCCCCCCGCTCAAAAAGCTTCAATGGATTCCCTTCATCTCCATTATCCCCCATCCATATCCTACATCTGTCGCTCCTACCCCAGCTTATGCATTAGTATCTCTTTGAATCACTCCTCACGCTTAGCTTTAGGGATCCACAATCCTAGTCTTAAGGATCCACCAATCAAATCAATCCACCAAGCCTCATCTTTCGAGATCCACAATCCTAGTCCTAGGGATTCTCGAAACCCATCTTTTGCCAATCTGACTCTTTGAAATCTTGTTGCATCAGCTTTATCATTCTATCATCCATCTCCCTACCATGGATTCCTTTAATAGCGCTCCACTCCTCCTCCCCCCCCCCCAAATCCTAGAAAGTCTTAAGCTTCCTTTACTATTGTGCCTCTGATTTCCCTTTATCATTCTCTCGTAGTGAGAGTTTGAGCTAATTCAACCCCTTCACTTCGCCAACCTGCGTCCCAGCTCATCTCAATTTCTTGTACTTTTCAATTAGTCATCGAGCCTCATTTCTCTCCCCGTCGCCTTCTTGAGGGGGCATCATCTAAGTCTAGTCTCTCCTCTTCTTATCCGAGACTGGGGCAACCTTGTTGCTAAAACATCTTCCTCGTGTCATCTTCATTCAAACTTCTTTGAAAAAGTGTTGTCTTAACACTATGTCAAAGAGGGGCAAAATGTAGACACCTAAATTTGATTACACTATTTTAGTAATCCTATTTAGTTATCTAAAAAGGCATTATTAATTAAATTTCTATTTAATTAATCCTTTGTCATCCCCTAGTTGATTAATTTAATTAATCATCTATAGTCCTAATTGATAAATCAAATAATCTAGTATTTATCAATTAAATCCTTTTCTCCTATCTAATTCCAAAAATCCCCATTTATTAAATAAATCTATTTGATAAATAAAATCCTCAAATTCAAAAACCCCTAACCTATCTCTAATCCTCCATTTAGCCTAATCCACCCCATCCACCCATACTAACCAAGCTTAGCCACTAACTCACCCACCCTCATTAATTCCATCCACTTGCACATCTCTAACATCCCTAATCTAATCCTAAACCCAAGCCTAATCCACCCCCTAATGTTGTCACATTCCTTAAACAAGTTTAATACTTTCCTAATCCAAACCAAAGTCTCCCCTCAAAAAAACCAACCACTAAGTCATGAGTGCTCTTACAAAACATAAAAGACTCTTACAAGCCCACTCATGACTCTTACATCCATCTTATACACTCTTCCCTCTTCCACACTCATTCCTCTTACATCCCTCTTACATACTCAACCCCACTCATCATGACTTTAACCAACCCTTTACCCTACCCTCTCACACTCATCCTCCTTGTGACAAGTGTCACCTTCCCATTGGTGCTAAACAAGCACAATCCATGTGCTCCCCTTTGAGTGCATCTTAGCCCTCCTTAAGCCTTCATCCATCCTTGCATCTAAGCCCTCCATCTCTCTACCCCTTAGCCTATAAATTGAATCCCATCCCAAGCCATTTCATCAACAATCTTTGAGATAAAGTTACCATGCTATTTTGAGAACCAAAGCCATCAATATTACCCTTATAATGCCAAATTGAGAGCTCACAAAGCTACCAATTTGCCATTACCCATCTCCATTGAAGTAGCTTTTGAGCATCTTGAGCATACATCCACAGCAAAAGGACACATCTACAGAATCAAGAAAGCATGGAGTGCTTTTTCTTGTGAGGTTTGCACTTCTTGTTTTCTTCCTTTGTCTAAGCATATATGTGAATTTAGTTTTTGGTTTGTGAATGTTTACTTTATTTGTTAATGTTCTTTGCATACTGATGAAGGGAGTGATGAAGAAATCCATTTGGAGGAAGAAGAAAAAATACCTCCATATCAGAGGCTACTTTTGAGCACTCTTAAGTTCATGGAAAGAAGAACCATGAATGTCAATTAAGACTTACCAACTTATGATGGGAGAATGAACCCTGATGCTACAGTTGATTAGGTGGATGCCCTAAATAGTTTCTTTGAATGTGATGAGATTCTTGAGAATCAAAGAACCAATATAACCAAGTCCAAGTTGAAAGGCACTACTCTTACATGGTGGAATATCACCCAAGGTGATAGAGTAAAGAATGGGAAAGGTCTAGTAACCACATGGAGAAAGATGGAGAAGTTATTCAGGAAGGCCTATGTTCCTGAAGGCTATGAAGTCCAACTTCATAAAAGAAGAATGAATCTAAGGAAAAAAGACATGATAGTTTTAGCCTACATAGATGAGTTTCAAGCATTGGTGATGAGGACATAAGAGGTTGAATATGAAAGTATCAAGTTGGCAAGATACTTGCAAGGTCTAAGTTATCTATCCAAGATGAATTGAGTTTGTCAACAATAGCCATCATGCAACAATCTGTGCAACTTGCACTAAAGGTGGAAGAGGAGTTCAAGAGAAGAAATAAACAATTCAATAGAGGAAGAGGAAGAAATGATAGGGGTAGAAGCAACTCCTGGCAAAGGGCTCAATCATCCAATGAAGGAAAATCCATAGAGTAAACAAACAAAGACCATGGTGAATCTAGTTGAAGATGAAGCTCTAGAGGAGGAAGATCCTTCAATAGAGGAAGAAGGAGATCTAATGGAACTCCTAAGTGTTTCAGATGTAATCAAATAGGACACTATCCAAACAAGTGCCCTGAAAAACCAAACAACAACAATCAAGGAGAAAGAAGGGCCCAATTGGTGCAAGAACAAAGAAACTTAGAGGCTGAAGAAGGTGTGGCACTATTGATGAGACAATCATTCCTACAATTATCTCATGCTCAAGAACTAGCATGAAGGAAGAACCTATTTAGGACAAGGATCAAATGCAAAGAGGGGTGGGTTAACACCAACATAGAATACCTACAAAAGTTGTTTTTAGAATCATTTGACCTCTCTATTATATAATGGTAACATCATTTTTGTTGAGAATGAGATATGAGGAGGAGTTAATGGTTTGTTTGACTGCTGGAATATTAAAATGGAAATAGGCATACTTATTTTGGAATAGAAAATGGGGTTATGTATTCCTATTCTTGTTTGGTTTAGATGCAGAATTCATAGACTCAAAAATTTATGTTTTCTAAAATAATAAAAATAGGAATAAGAATGCATATTCCAATTCCACCTATTTAGGGGGAATAGAAAATACTCATTTTTGGGCCAAAATTGGAATATATATTCCAAATTTATTCCTATTCCAATTCCAATTTGGTGCATCCAAATAGAGAATTCAAAATTTTAAGAATATACTTATGCCTATTCTACTTGTATTCCCATTGCCAAACAGAACCTAAGAGATATTCTAATACATTTTTTAAAAGATGGCATTACCATACTAGAGCATAATTGTATAGCCCAATATGGATCGCCCAAATGTGCTAGTATCAATGAAAACAAATAGAAGAAAAAGAGATTTAATTGTTACAACAATAAAAATAGAAAGTAAACTATTCTATAAAGTAATTCTGCATATGATGGAGAAGAAAATTTGACTGTTAAAAAATTACTCAAGTTTTATGAGAATTACTTTGGTGCTGGCTAATCTATAGACAAAATGACCAAATAAAAAAAAAAGTCAAACATGATTCTTTTCTAGATTCATGAAAACATAGTGAAATTTTTGCAAAAACATTATTGTCTTCAATCACAAAATATATAGATCACGAAGATCAAATGATGAAAATTTCAAAAAAATTCATTGTGTTTTCCTTCTTTTTTAAAACTTAGTCAACAGTGCATTTGTAGGGAGGATAGTAGCATCCAATTACTTTTAAGAGATAAACTTGTAAGAAAATTACTTTTAAGTTGTGCATATTATAATGACAATTGGAGAGTTTGAGAGGATGCACAAATACCATATTTTGACATGACCAACTTCATTTTGTAGAGAGGATGATTTCATTTTATAGAGGGAGAGAGAGGGGAAGAGAGAGACAAATTTAAAAATGTATAATTGATTTCATTTACTTTTTAATTTCAAAACTATGAGGATAGTGAATAAATGAAGGTACAACTCTACAATTCTAATGGTCTAGTAGGGGTTCCAATCTTGGAGTCCATAACAAACACTATTACCACTTTACAAAAAAACTATTACCACCTAACCAACACACTCATTCATGTATTCAATTTATTATTTATTTTGATTTTCTTTTAATAGATTTATTAAATTTTATTTATTAGTTAGTTGAAAATATATATTTTAATCATATTATACTTTTCAATAAAAAACTAAAGGTTTTCATGATGTGTGTACAAATTCTAGAAATATGATGAGTAAATATATGAAATTTGGAACTTGTACATACTTAAAATGAACAAAATAGATTATTATATTTTATTTCAAGTACAACTAATATGTTTAAATTGTTATTTTATAAAAAGGGTTAGTAATGGATAAATTTTTATTATAAATAATACATTGTTTGATATGCACACCTATTTTTAACAATGATTACTTGTGTTTAGTGCAATTGCTTTCATAAATCCAATTGCATACTTTATGTCACAATAAAACTTTAACTAAATTTACTTTAATACTCATTGAATTAAATATCTCTTAATTGATTCAATTCTAAGTATGACCATTCATTTCAGTTTCAAGCTTGTCTTCCAATAATAATATGTTTGTTACTAAAATTGCTACCAATATCTTTTTTAGATATATTTCATCTTTATTGTGCTCATGACTTGTTCATGAAGAAAATAATCTTGCACTTTAATATACTTCATTATTATATGTAAGTTTGAGTTGTTTACAACTTTGAGTAAAACAATTTAGTGTTCTAGATTGAGTAGCATCAAAATAAGCTCAATTTTTCTTAATCTTGAATTAATTTAGAGACAATTTGAAGAATTGATGTTTAGCTTGATGTTTAGTTTTCTTTATTATTAAAAAGTGATTTCTATTTTTATTTTTCCTAAATTTCTAATAAGATCAATTGCTACCCAAAAAAATAAAATAGTTGATTACAATATATGATCATCTACATATGTCAACTCCAATGCTACAATATCCTAAATGTTACAATAGCTTTCAACAATCCTAGTTAGCTTGATTGTTTATTATAAGTATACAAAACTATCTCCTTACTGTTACCCAATGTTGTTATGTTCTAATATTTGCTAGCTTTAAAATCTATATATAAAACTAATTTTATGCTAGATTAATTTTAAACTATCATATCCATAAGGTTTTACACAAAGTTTAAGTAATATTTTTAAAAGACTTACATCTTCTTCTTCCCATGTCAGTAAGAACATTTTCAATGTTTCTTAGTTAGAAAAACTATTAGAGTACTTACCAAATTGAAGTCATTGTACATTTTACTGTCCTTAATTGATAAGTCTATTTCTCTTTCTTTATGTTGACCTTAGGTTTTTAATTCTTTTCCAAAAACCACCCTATTCTCACATGCTTACCTAAGCAATCTCTTCACCTACACAATATGCACAATTTTTTTTTCTTTGACCCTACCTATATGCACCACATTGCATTGATATTTTCTCATTGTTAGAAAGTAAAGTCCACAAAGATAACTAAGATAAGGGTGGGGGGAGGGCAGGGGGGTGAATCAATTATCAGAAATATTACTTTTGTTTACCTTATTAAACTTTAAGCATGTGATAAATATAAATATAAGCCATAAGAAGATACACATACACAATAACACTAGATATGTGAACTAGGAAAACCCTTGATTGGATGTAAAACCCTAGTGGGGATGGTACCCACAAAATGACATACTAATTGTTAGAATTCTTTAGATTAACAGTGAGGGGGGTGAATCAGTTATTTGAGGTCCAAATGTACCAATAAAACTTTTCTCTTAGCTTAGTGAACCCATTTGAACATTCATATCAGTACATGTGTCCAAGCTTATTAGCAATACTTGCAAATTACTATTAAATCAACATGCAACAAGAAAACATGAAACATAAAAATTCATCCACACTTGGCACAATGATTTAACATGGAAACCTAATTTAGGAAAAACCACCAGTAACATGCTACTCCTTTTTCACTCTTCTGAAGTGATGCCCTATGAAAGGCCAACCTTGTTAAAGGTTACAATTCACACTATTAAAAGTGACCCAGTTAAGAGATTTTAGTTACCTTGTTAGAAGTGAGCTTGGTTAAAGGACTTTAGGCCATTCACTTGGAATGCCATCCTATTAAAGGATTTTCTAATGACTATTAATTCAACCTTAGTCCAAAGGATTTTACCCTAACTAATACAATTGTTAGAGAGTAAAGTAGAGTATTTGATCTGACACAACTTACATCTTGTCTTGCAAATTCTAAATCACAATTCAATCCTCAATTTTCTTGGCTTTCATTCTTTTTATCTCTGACAACTTGTTCACCCTTCAAGAATTTGTTCTCCTTTAGCCTTCTTTCTTGGTATGAAAATGCAATCACCTCTTTAGTCACTAGACAAAATAGAGTTCTTAACTCTCTATCTCTATTCTTCCTTTGGTCCTCTTGATCTTCTCTAATATCTCCCTTCAAACATCTCAAAGAGTTTTTCTTTATGACTAGACATTCCTTAACTAGGAAATTAGAATACTTTGTCATTTTCCATTGTCCAATGAGGGTTTAGATGGATTAGGTAGGATACAATGTATCTACCCCATATCTTGTCTTTTCTAGAAACTTCTTAGAATCTAGTTGAATTTTCCCAAAAATAATTCACCTCAAATTTTGTACCACTAGTTCGTTAGTATTATCTTCGACTTGGTTCAAAAACTTCAAGAAAACAAACTAGTTAGCTTATAATTGTCAAATCTACAATCTTGTCAATAGTGCAGTACCTCAACATTATTAATCTTCTGATGCTCGACACATACTGCATCAGTCGACATTTACTGATGCTCAACATCTATTGTGTTTTGCTTGGCACTAGCTGTGTTACTCAACACATACTAGAATTTTCTTTTACTTAGAACCAACTGATTTTTTGCTTGGCATGACTTATCTTTGCTTGACACCTATTATCAACTTGGTCAGGCTTTGCAAATAGTCTTGGTATTACTTGTTCTTCTAAAGTTTCTAAGTATGGACAACCTTTGTAACTTCAAGTAGATTATAAATACATCATTTTACCATTTTTTAAACTAATCCTTGCACTTCATTACATAACCATAACTCAACCTTTCCTCTAGGTTCTATTGTTACATCTTATTAATTAAATCCTCTTCATTAATCAACTAAGTGATAGTACTTGGATTTTAGAAGCAATTATCTCACCAGTGAATAACAGGTTTGACATTAGTGACAAAATAATGATTGAAACACATATCACTTCAACAATCTCCCTATCTCAACAATCTCTTTCAGCAATGATCTTTTCAATTAGATCTCAACATTCTCCCTCTTTGGCATTGTTGGCAAACCAAACTGATCAACCAAGTCATCTGAATGGTAAAAAATTTTATTTGACCAAACTAACTAGGTTAAAATAACTTAACATGATAGAAAAAGGAAATATTATGGACAACCTTTGTAACTTCAAGTAGATTATAAATACATCATTTTACCATTTTTTAAACTAATCCTTGCACTTCATTACATAACCATAACTCAACCTTTCCTCTAGGTGCTATTGTTACATCTTATTAATTAAATCCTCTTCATTAATCAACTAAGTGATAGTACTTGGATCTTAGAAGCAATTATCTCACCAGTGAATAACAAGTTTGACATTAGTGACAAAATAATGATTGAAACACATATCACTTCAATAATCTCCCTATCTCAACAATCTCTTTCAGCAATGATCTTTTCAATTAGATCTCAACATTCTCCCTCTTTGGCATTGTTGGCAAACCAAACTGATCAACCAAGTCATCTGAATGGTAAAAAATTTTATTTGACCAAACTAACTAGGTTAAAATAACTTAACATGATAGAAAAAGGAAATATTATATTCAAAATTGTTCCTTCCACTAGTAGTTTCTGATTTTGGTTACAAAATTCTTTCTTGTAACTCCTTTTTTGATCTGTCATTCTGATTAGTTTCTACTATGTTTCTTTGTGCTTTTTCTCTCTCTGAGCTCATAATTAGTTTCTTCCTATTATTCCCTCTTTAGTTGCTATTGTCTCCTTCTAAGATTTTAATCCTACTTAGCTTCTACAATTTCTCCCTATTAGCCGCTTTCTGCTTTTCTCCCTCTAGGTTTTCTCCCTCATAGATTACTGATTAGTTTCTACTATTTCTCCCTCTTTGACAACAAGCCAAAGACATATCATGTTAACATCTTATCATGTAGATATAGAATTTGTAGTATCTCTAGTTTCTCCCTAAATCACCTTGCTTGTGACTATTTTGAGATATCAACACTTTGATTACTTTAGGCAATACCTAAAGTAGGATCCTCTACATAAATTTGTGACATGTGGAAATTAACCTATTTGATGTAGGACAATCTTGTAGTTACTTAAATAGCCTTTAATAGGGGTATCACCCCTAACTTGCCTCTTAGATATTCACATGCATCCTTAGGTAATGGTTTTGTGAAGATGTCAACAATTTGTTCTTTTGTATTGACATACTCCATTTTACCTCTTTGTCTTCAACTAGCTCTCTCACATAATGATACTTGATTACAATGTGCTTGGTTTTTGCATGCATCACTCGATTCTTTGATATATTTATAGCACTAGTGTTTTCACAATCAAGTATCAGAGGTTGTATTATTTCTTTCTTCATTCCTTTGAGTAGATGCTAGATCTATACAATGTTTGTGCAGTTTATAATAGAAACAACATATTTAGCTTTAGCTATGGATTGTGATCAGGTACAACTTTGCTTCTTACTAGTCTAGGTAACTAGTCTCTTGCCTAAGAAAAGTGCTCCTCCATTGGTACTCTTTCTATCATCTATATTTTCTCCCCAATTAGAATCAGTGTAGGCTCTTAAATCAAACTTTTCATTCTTTTTGTAGTATAGGCCAAACTCTTTTGTCCCTTTCAAGTATCTCATTATTCTCTTTACTACCATTAGATGATTTTCTTTGGGATTAGCCGAGAATCTTGCAACCATCCCAACAAACAATGCAATATCAAGTCTACTATGTACAACATATTGCAAATTATGAATCATTGACCTGTATAATGTTTGATTCACTTCAACAAAATCATCATTCTTTGATAATTTGTGACCTATTATCATTGGTGTGCTTACTAGTTTTGGTTCTTCTAGTCCAAATGTTTTCATTATCTCCTTAATGTAATTTGACTGGGTAACAAATATGTCATACTTAAGTTGATAAAATTGCAGTCCCACAAAGAATTTGATCTCACCAAACATTGACATTTCAAATTCATGTTTCATCTTATTAGAAAAATCCTTGCATAAAACATCTTGTCCTCCAAATATTATATCTTCCACAAATATTTCAAATAATAGAATATCTTTACCTTTTTCTATTTTTATGTATAAATTTTTGTTGTTATCAATTCTTTCAAATGAAATCTTCATAAGATACTTATGAAGTCTTTAATACCATGCTCTTGGTGCTTGTAAAACAATAGAGAGCTTTGTGTAGTTTACATACTTTATCTTTGTTGTTGTCATCAACAAGTCCTTCTAGTTGTTCTATGTAAACTTCTTCTTCTAGTATACCATTAAAAAATGCAAACTTAACATCCATCAAATAAACTTTTAATCCTTTGTAGGTAGCATATGCAAGTAGAGTTCTTACTCCATCCATTCTTGCAACAAGGGCAAATGTCTCCCCATAGTCTATTCCTTCCTCTTGTGCATATCCTTTGCAAACCAGTCTAGCTTTGTTCCTTATGATTTCATCATTTTCATTTAGCCTTTTTCTAAACACCCACTTCGTACCAATCACATTTTTGTCATCTAGCTTTAGAACTAAACTCCAAGTTTTGTTTTTCTCTATCTGATCAATTTCTTCTTTCTTAGCTTTGTACCAATTGTCATCTTCTAGAGCATCTTTTACTATCTTAGGTTCTTTCTTTCTTAGAAAGTATGATTCATTCCTCATTCTATTCCTTGTCATTGGTTTAGTATCTTTGTTTCCATTGATTTGATTAGCAAGATAATGTCTTCTAACATATTTCGATAGTCTTGGCTCAGCTCTTATTTCTTCATTTTATCCTTCAAATTTTGAGTCACTATGTATATTTCTATCAGGTGTATCAACTTCTCTTTCATGCATACTAATTTTAGAATTATAATGTGCAATTTCTTAATTCTATAACCTGGCATCTGAATGTAGCTCAATTCTTGAATTCAATTTGGCATTTTCTGGCTATGACTCAACAATTACTAAATTTTTTATTTTATTTTTCCAATTTGATTGGCAGCTTCTTCTTTAATAGGCATTCTTTCATAGAAGTATACAAATGATTCATACTCCTCTACTTCTTTGATTGGTTCAACATCATGGGCTTTTGTGTATTCATCAAAATTTACATTTACACTTTCCACAATTTTGTTAGTGTTAATATTGAAACACTTGTATGCTTTGGTTCTTGTGGAGTAGCCAAGGAATATACCTTCATCACCTTTTACATCAAATTTACCATTCCTTACATCTTTAAAAATAAAATATTTTCTCCCAAATACTTTTAATATTTTTCATTGGGTGAATATCCATATCATAATTCAAAAGGTGTTGAATTAGTACCTTTCTTGATTTGTACTTAGTTTAGAGTATAGACAGGTATACTTACAACTTCTCTCTAGTATTTTAGAGCAACATTATTTTCCATCATAAGTGTCCTGGCATAGTCCATTATTGACCTATTTCTTCTTTCAACAATTCCATTTTGTGGAGGGGTTCTAGGTGTTGATGTCTATCTTTTGATTCCTCTATCATTGCAGAACACTTCAAATTCTTTTGATGTGAATTCTCCTCCTTTGTTTGATCTCAAAATTTTTAGACTCTTACCTATCTCTTTTTCAACTCTTGCCAAAAACAACTTAAACATTTGAAAGGCATCAGACTTTTTCTTTAGAAACATGACTATCATCATCCTAGAGTAATCATCTACAAACAACATTATATGTTTATCTCCCTTGTAACTTTGTACTTCTATAGGTCCACACAAGTCAGTATGAACTATCTCTAGTATCTCTTTAGAGGTGTAAGTTTTACTCTTGAAACTTGACTTAGTCATTTTTCCTAGCAAACATTGTTTGCATATCACATTATTAGGCTTTTTTAGTTTGGGCAAACCTCTAACTTTCTTCAAATTGTCAATTTTGATCAAGTTATCAAAGTTGGCATGAAACAACCTTTTATGCCATAGCCATTCATCATCAAATTTTAACATAAGAGATGTAGCATCCTCTATATCAAGGTAAAATAGATTACTCCTAGTTTGATCTCCTTTTCCTATCAGTTTCCCATTTTTGTCATATATCATGGTAGTCTTGTTTCCAAATTCAACTTTGCATCCTACACTACTTAGTTGTGACACACTCAACATATTACAATTCAATCCTTCAATATAGTAAGCATTATCACAAGAGATCTTTTATGTGAGTTTAATGGAACCTTTTCTTTTTATCAGACATGGAGCATCATTATCAAACCCAACACTATTTCCATCATAATGATTTAAGGTAAGGAACTTACTTTTATCTCCTATCATTTGATGTGAGCATCCACTATCAATGAGCCACTTGTCATTTTTATTTACACAAGTCACTAGTCTAATTGCCTCATCCTCATCAGATTCATCCTTCATTGCAACATACATCATTTCATCATCATGTTCATCAAATTCATCTTCTTCAAAAATGTAACACTTCTTACCTTTTTCTTTGTAATCTCTACTATCATTTTCTATTTTTTTTTGTACTTGTTTCCTCCTTTGTAGTTTTTATTTTGTGTACATCTTGCAACAATATGACCAACTTCATTGCAATTGAAATAGATGATGGGTAACTTACCTTTGGATTTTCCTTTACCTCTATAAAATTTTCTTGCTAGTAGTGCTTCCAATTGTTCAACATCTTCTTCATTTGTATCACTGCCACTAGATGCATGCTTTATCTTTCTTTACTTCTTCTTCATCTCATTAGAATCTTTTAATAATAACTTAGCCTTAAAAGTAGATTCAAGACTTTCTAGTTTGTAATTGTCAAAATTGGATAATTCAAAAGTAGTGAGTCTACCTACTAGAGCTTCAAGGGTTAGATTATTTCTTGGTATACATCTCAATTCTTGAATTGCATAAACTCTAATAGCATAAATAGGTAGTAATTTCCTCAAGACTTTACTCAACACAGTATCATCATCTATTTGACCAGTAGCAACTTTTATTGCACTAACTACTTCTTTTATCCTAGCAACATATTGAGCAATGTTCTTACCTTCTTCCTTTCTCATGTTATAAAATTTACCTTTGAGGCTTTATGACTTGGCTCTTTCAACATTTCTATCTCCTCCATAGATGGTTTTCAAGGCATCCCACATCTTTGCAGTATCACATCCTTTGATGTCATCAAATTTTGCATAGCTGAGAGCAGAGAAAATCTCCAACATTGCTTGATTATGTTCTTTATTCTTCTTCATATCTTCTATAGTAGGAGCTCCAATAGGATCAACATGTTCTACTAAAATAGTGGATTGTACATGATCTCTTATTCCTCTAAGATGCACCTTCATTAGACTTTTCCATGCAGGGAAGTTATCTCTGTTAAGCTTGGGTACTTCTCTCTTGGACATCTTGATCTTTGTGCTTCTAGTACCTTAAAACAAGTTAATTCAATAGATGGCTCTAATACCGATTGTTAAAATTCTTTAGAATAATTGAGAGGGGGGTGAATCCATTATTCAAGGTCCAGATGTACCAATAAAACTTTTCACTTATCTTAATGAACCCATTTGAACATTCATATCAATACATGCATCCAAGCTTATTACCAATACTTGCAAATTACTATTAAATCAACATGCAACAATAAAACATGAAACATAAAAATTCATCCAAACACTTGACACAATGATTTGACATGGAAACCCAATTTGACAAAAACCATGAGTAACATGCTACTCCTTTTTCACTCTTTTGAAGTGACGCCTTGTGAAAGGCCAACCTTGTTAAAGCAACACAATGCAAGGTAGGAGAATCCCCAAAGGAGATGTGCTAGCTCTGATCAAACAATCACACAGAAGAAACACAACAACAATGTTCTGATATCAAATCACAACTCTTCATTCATAAAATAACTGTTACGTGCAATGTGTCAAGTTGTAAGGCCTTTCTAGTTACAGCCAAATATAAAGAAATTACAATAACAGTTCTATAAGATCCCTCAAGATCCAATCCAAACTGAAGCTAGTCAAGATCCACACTCTGGTAGAAACCTCCAAGATCTCAACTTGTGTTTGCAAGCCATCAAAGAACTTCCTTGTTTCTAAATCATAGCCACTAGCTCTTCTCCAACTTTATCCAAGATCCAAGTGTAAACTGCCTCACATTCGACACTCTATTCACAAACTCAAGAAAACTTTCCCTTTAGCTTCCTCCTTCTCTCCAAGCTTCTACTAAGAAGATATCACCCTTGAAGCTCTCACACCTTAAAGCTTGATTAGAAATGCTCACATGCCTTGCTTAAATAGGCACTTATGACCCAAGATGTTATGAACACAACCAATGTGGGATAGAAGGTAAATGTAACTACCCTTTAACAAATATTTAATTCCCTCCCAAATACAACTAAGTACCACCACATGACCCAAAAAATATTAAATACATGATTTAATCAAATATCCATAGCCTTCTAGAATTCCACCTACACACCTCGATAAATGGAATGACAACAATTTTTATTTATTTATCTATTTATGCAACCTTTGCACCTTGAAAGTAGAAATTCCTTTTTTCTCTTTTTTTTATTTTTTTATTTTTTTCCTCTAATTTTCATCACTTTCTCTCTCCTCCATTTTTTTCTTTTTTATAAATTTTCCCATGCAAGATGCTCCTGCAACATAAAGGTTACAATGCACATTGTTAAATGTGATCCGGTTAAGGGATTTCAATCACCTTGTTAGAAGTGAGCCTAATTAAAGGACTTTAGGCCATTCACTTGGAGTGCCACCCTGTTAAAATATTTTCTAATGACTATTAAGTTAACCTTAGTCCAAAGGATTCTACCCTAACTAATACAATTGTTAGAGAGTATAATAGATTATTTTATCTGAGACAACTTAAAACTTGTCTTGCAAATTCCAGATCACAATTGAGTCCTCAATTTTCTTGGCTTTCATTCTTTTTAGCTCTGACATCTTGTTCACCCTCCAAGCATTTTTTCTCCTTCAACTTTTTTTCTTGGTATGCCAATGCAATCACTTGTTTGGTCACTAGAAAAAAAAAAGTTCTTGACTCTCTATCTCTATTCTTCCTATGGTCCTCTTGACCTTCTCTAATATCTCCCTTCAGACCTCTTAGAGAGTTTTTCTTCATGACCAAACATTCCTTAAATAGGAAATTAGAATTCTTTGTCATTTTCCATTGTCCAATTAGGGTTTAGACACATTAAGTAGTATACAATGTATCTACCCCATATCTTGTCTTTTCTAGAAACTTTTCCTAGAATCCATTTGAATTCACCCAAAAATGGTTCACCTCAAATTTTGTATGACTAGTTCATCAATCTTATCTTCCACCTGGTTCACAGACTTCAAGAAAACAAACTTTTTGGTTATAATTGGTGAATCTATGATCTTTTCAATAATGTAGTAGCTCAACATTATTGATCTTCTGATGCTTAGCACATACTACATCACTAAGCATCAACTACATTTTATTGATGCTTGACACTAACTGTGTTACTCAGCATATACTAGAATTTTCTTTTACTCGATGCCAACTAATTTTCTACTTAGCATGACTTATCTTTGCTCGATACCTACTATTAACTTTGTCAAGCTTTGCAAATAGTCTTAGTATTACTTCTTCTTGTAAAATTTCTATTGTTGTTTGAAACTACTAAACAAAAAAATGCTTAATACCAAAGTGATAATACTCACATAACCTAAGGATTAGCCATTTCCTATTAACAATTACATGTGCAAACTAGTTGGACCCAACTTCAACAAAACCAAGGAAGGTTTTCTACTTTTTAGGCTCTACTAAACCAAGGTGGGTATACCTAGGGATGATTTCTAAAGGATATTGTTGTATGAGACTTAATTTAGTTTCATTCTGATTCTCATCCTCTATTTGAGACATATGCACAACTTATCCATTTCTTGATATTCTCTTATTCATACATATCCCTCATAAGCATATTTGGTCACAATTCTCCTTGAGTTTACAATTATTTTTGGAAATAGTAGCTACCTAAGACTCAGAAATAAAATATAAATGAGTGGTGACCAGCATTATAACCTTGAAAAAAATCAAATAAAAATGATTTTGAATTTATAATTGTTTTAATATGTAGAAGCAAAATTTACTCTCAACCATTTCTGATTTGTGTGACTAGTGCCTTCTCCATGTGAGAAAAGAGTCAACTATTGGTAGGAGATCTTGTTCAATTAACTCGTAATTGAATTTATCAACTGTGATCACCTATTTCTATTGTTATGAAATATCCTTTTCATAAACTCATGAATTCTACTGATTCACTGAAGCATTTACATAATCCATTGAATTAAAAGAAACAATATAACCAGCATACAACCTATCTAGACTACATTCAATCAATTGAAACTTATTCAAATGATCTCAAAATTAACAAATTCATGAAATGGACATAGAAATTGGTGATACAGATCTAGTGTAAATACCCTTTTGCATTATCATTTTAGATGATTAATACAATAACCAATAGAAACTCAATGAAAAGTCCAATATATTTGCTAATTATGTCATTTCTTTATATCATCAGAGAGTACATAATTGGAAGTAAACTAAAAAAACAACTACACATAACTAGACCAACTATAGTTTCCTTGAAAAATGAAAAATATACAAGCATCTAGACCCTCACAATGCCTTGAAAACTCATTTATATAAACATGAGTTGCAATAAGAAAAGGGCAATTGTGACTGATAGGTGTCTCTTCACAACAAGAAATACAACCTTTTTCAAAATATCCATGATTCCTTAATACAAAAAGAAACAACAAAAATAGTTGCAGATGATAGTTGGAGCATCAAATCGTCAATTTTGTCTTTTTCTCTAACTGTCCCCTATTGGTAAAGCCTTTATTTCTGTGATTTCTTCCCATACAATGACTTTTCTTTTGGTGGTCCACTTGCATGTTTTGGTTGTTGCTAATTCTCCAACAAACTTCTACCACCTAGCATCAGTAATCACTTTCTCCTCTGTGACAAATCTATTCATCTCAGTTTCAATTTTGAATACAGTATCAACAAGTTCATTAAAAGCAATTTCATCAATATCACCCTCAAAAATAGATGCCGCCTATGGTAAGTCTATAGTATGGTCAAAATAATTATACTATTCATTTGAATCCTTTACTTTATTGTTAGAATCAAGGACAAAAAGAATTAAAGAATAAAAACCATTGGTAAGCACTTTCATCTTATTTTGGATTGCTGCCAATTTTCCTATGAAGAACTATAGTAAATCCTTTAGTGTGTCCATGCCTTCTTTAATAGCAATATCCTTATTAGGATGGTTTGGCTTCTTTCCTAGCAATGGTATTAACCTATCAAAAAATTGCATGTAGGGTCCCCATTGTTGGAAAATTGGATCAAGCCATCATACTACTTCTTTGTACATCTATTTTGTAGATTGTAAATTGATGAATGCATTATATGTATCTTGAGAGATTCTCTTCAAGGTGTTTATCCTATGACTTTGCATGTTCATTACAACCTTCTTTGCTACATTATCAAACTAGGGAACCTCTATTTCCACACTCACTACAAGCACCGACACTATCACCCCTATAGGTATATCTTTTGTTTGGGCTTCTGCTTCCACAATGTTCCTTTCCTCTTCCACTTGTCTAGGTGCATGTTCTTCTTTTTTTGTAGCCTTGAGTTGGTCTTTTAATGATGCCACCTCTACTTCTAAGCTCTAAATTTTCCCTTCCAACTCCTCTATCCTTTGCTTTTGCACAAATCTTGTCTTGAGCTCTTCCTCATATAGTTTTCTAACATCTAAACATTCATTGTATGTAGTAGCTAGCCTATCCTCAATTTGATCTACCTTTGCCTCATTCATGAGTGAAAAGTGTTTGACTAGGCTAGATATTTCTTTTCCAATGCTATTATCTAATGTCCAAAAAATTATGTTGCCCTGTGCAGTCTCCTATATATCCATCATTTTAGGCTTCTTGGTATCAGGGGCAATAGTCCACACAGCTAGGGTCTTAGTGTCTATGCTGAATCCTGATCCTCTCTTTAGGACCTCAACGCTATTGGTTTCATAACTAATTGATTTTTCTTGTCTTCTCATTTGGTCCAGAACAAAGGCTTTCTTTATATCCCACCCTGGCACTAGAATCATGCCACTCCTATGAACCAACTCCCTAACTTCTGCAGGGATCATTGTCTCACTTTCTGAATCATAAGCCAATAGTTTATCAACCAATTCTTTGTTTTTCTCTAGATTCTCTCCTTGCATGAGGCTCAATGTGAGCTCATTTTACTTTATTTTATATAGAAAACTTTTAAACTCTAAAGATTTAATGAAATCATCATCCTCCATAAAATTTTTAGATTGGATGAGTCTATCATCCAAACTAGAAGCTGAAATTTGTAAATCATTAGAGGCTCTTCCTACCTCTGTTGCCCCTTGGAGCAAATAATTTTTCCTAATATCAACAAAATATTGGTCATTTCCTAGCAGTACTTGCAAAATATTTCTCACCACCCTCTTTGGGATGTGCATTATTTTTTGCCTCGTGTTTCCTTTTGGCACCCAAGTCAAAGATAATGGTTGCTTCTCCTCAACATCAACCTCCAATTGCACATCTGGCTCAGGGGATTCTCTATTCATAGTGGCCTCCTCTCCCTCTAGCTCATTTGGCATTTGAGACATGATATAGTCAAAATTTTCTACCATCTTTCTCAAATTGCCAAGGTATGGAATTTATGTATAGAAACCCTTGAAATCAGGGTTGGTCCTTTTTAAGGCCTCTTCCACCTTCCTTATTTCACCATACTCCCTAGTAGTTCATCAGCCTCCCCTATTGCTACTATGTTAGCAATCAAATATTCTATAGGGATTGGCTTGCTAGGAGGTAGAGTGTAACCCCTGATGGCCTTAACCTAATTTGTTATGCAATTATCTAGGTCATACATTCTACAAGGTCCAATGACAAACTTATACTGACCTAAGTATTCACTCAATTCTTCAAATGCATTTTTTCCAATTTCAAAATCTCCTACCTTGAAACTTCTACAAACAAATGTAGGTTTGTGCAAAGAAGGAGAGATCATCTCTTTGTTCATTAATAGAAATTGCTAAAAAAAATCAATAATAGCTATTCTAGAGGGTAAATATTTGGGTAGTATATGAGGAGGTTGTGGGAATGCATACACTCTCATCAATGTGCACTCCTTAACAAAAATGTGTCCCCCCAGTTATGATCCAATTTAGTTTTCTTATCCAAAAAAGAAGGTTTGAGCAATGCTTTTAAAACATTTGGGACCCTAAACAAAGTATGGTCTAGTTGCCTCATAATCACAAAACTGAAAAAATTAAAGAACACAAGTGCATTTGAATAATGGAAATTTATATCCTAGATAAGAGTCCATAGTTGCACAAGTAACTCACCAAATTCATCAGAAGTTTGATCGATGAAGTCTTGGTTGATGTAATCAATGTTGTAATACAAGATCAAGTTCATCACCAGTGAGTAATGATGAAACTTGAAATCCTTCAACTCTCCTTTCTTTGCATTGAAAAGTTGGTGGTGCATGTTGTCCATGATGAATGCCACATAATCATATTATTTGTTATGGAAAGAGTCTTATATGTGACATCCATTAGAAATAAGGAACTATAGACACAATCCTCTACAACATCACTTCCTAAAACTTTGTGTAGCCCATATACTGTATTCTTGAAATAATTTTTTTATCTGCTCAAAGGCAAGTGATCCTCTACCTTTTTTGGAATCAGCCTTTCCTTTTTAACATTGTAATGGATGTGGAGTAGCATCACATTGTTTATAAAATAAGTTTTATTCATCCCAAATTTACCCTAAAAATCCTCAATGTCTATGGGTACATCGATTTGTCCCTTTAAACAAAAAGCCTCATTAAAAGATGTCGTATCAAGTGTGCATAAAAAACTCTCGTTATGCCTCTGGAATGTCCTTGTGACTGGATTATAAGAATTTATTAGTGCCTTTAACAAGTCCAAATCAACAAATACCTCTAGGAATATTAACTTTGCCATGTTCCTTTTCCATGGGTTGTAGACTGGTACATTTTCAATTCTATTTTGGTATAAATACAAAAATAGATTAAAACCATTAGTCCTATGGCATTTTGCATCCTTGATCAAGAAGTAAGGGTCTTTAAAAATATGGTCATTCCCTAAAATTGCATTCGATGAGCCCAAAAGAATTTTTAGCTAATCTTTTGTGTGCTTACTTGGCTTTCTAACCCTTGATTTATTTTCTACTTTTGCAACACCCTTCTTCCTTATACCCTTAGCTATTACCTCTACAACATCGTCACCCTCATCTTCGACCTCTACTTTTTCTGCACGAACCTCTATGACTTCCTTGTCAGCCATTTTCTCTGTAAATTATACTTGAACTCTTGCAATAGTAAGATAGAAATCCTGAAGCTATGGATACTTGGAGAATTTTTCAAAATAGGAACACAAATTCTTCGAAATGGAAATATTCTAAACATTCAATCAAATATTTATGGTTTAATCATACAATCTACCAAATTTTTAAATAATTTTTCCATGCAAAAGCTTTAAAACCATTCCTATAGGGTGTTAGCAAGGATATCAACCATGTGATTCAATCATGACATACTTTTAGCTTTCTATTTTACTTAGTTGTAGTGAATTTGTCCTTTTTCTCTAAATTGGCATGACACCTCAGCCACTCCCTTTTCAATTTTGGTCTTTTGTTTACACACTGAGTCAAAACCCTTCAATCTTTATAACCCTAAAGATACACTTAACAAGCCTTTATGTTTGTCTAGTGATACTTTAGAATGATCCAAGTGTATAAGTGCTAGGGTTTCTTAAGCATTGCATTGAAATTCCTTTTACACTCTTATGCAACCCTTTATACCATGGAATATCAAACCTTCCTATCAAATCCTTATGTGCTTATGCCTCAACACTCTCCTCATACTAGCATAACGCCTTTGTTACAATTCTCACTTTACCCTTTATGCTCATACACACACACATACCGCTAGAGCGTCTGAAAGACTTCTTTATGCTATTGTGCTCATTTCAACAATTGGAGCATCGTAACACTTCACACATCCATCCTCTGTTCATATGCTTAGGTCTTTACAAATGGCATCATAATGCTTTTTATTTCTCTTTTGTTCTCCTTTATGCCTCTCTAGGTTACCTCATACTTGTAACATTGGAAAGCTTTTATAGTTCACATCATATTCTTATGTTTCATTGTTCTCGTATTAGTGTAAAGCCTTCTTTTTGTCTCCCCATCTATCTTTTACGCTTATATTCTTAGACTTAACTCATAACCATGGAGGTAAGGATGAAACAACTCTTCGTTCCTACGCTTACCATGCAATCGTAAGAATGTAATGAGAATTTTTTTTTTTCACTTATCAACAACCCAAATTAGATCTCAAGAAAATAGAAAAAGAACATTGCCATTGATTTTAGGCACATGCAAAAAATAAAACTTAAGTTGTCTGCCACACAGATCTGACCCATTTGATATGTGTGACATGTCACCATCTAATTTTTTCTCAACAGGGCCCATCTGACAACACAACAGGTCCCACATAGCATGCTTCTCTTTATAAAATTGCTTTATGGTTACCTGCAAGTCAAAGCAATGAAAGAACATTAACAAAATTAAACTTTACTTCACTCTTACAAGTCCCTCTTACATATAGAACTATAAAACCACTTTATACCTTTTCATGAGCCATCATTTACACCATCCTAGGACATTACACCTTTACACCATTCAATGTAACATGAGTGTGTAGATCAAACTACAAGACCATGCCACTCACCCGCTCAACACTTTACTCGTATTTTTGTAAACCATCTAATATGTTCACTTTTAAACCCATTACACTCATATGCTTAACAAAACAACATATGATTGGAAATACTTTAATAAAATCCTTTTTCTCACCCACTCAACCCATCACTGTGGAACCGTAAGACCATCTCCAAAGCATAAAAGACCTTTAACACTTTTTTGCCCAAAGATCAAATCGTATTATTGGAAGACCTAAAAGTGGACCGCTCTGCTATTATAGAATACACAACCATATCCTCGTGAGAGATAAATTCCTTTATGCCTTTACACAACTTGGTGAAGCATGACCATGGAAATAAAAACAAGAAATCACTTCATTCTTATGAGAAACCCAAACACTGTAAGAGAGTAAAAGGAGGAAATTAAGAACTTTGTAAACCCTTTCAAAAATTTGAAAAAACCCTAGGGTTTTTACATATTTAGTGCATTTTTATGATTGTCTTGGAGATAACCTTGAAAATTTAATAAAATTCAAACAACATAGAGACCGAGACTTAATTAGGGTAACATAGAGTTTGAAAGATTATAAGGAAAGAAACCCTAATCTGTAGGATGCAACAACTTAAAATATTTTTTCACCAAAATTTTAGAACTTCTATGTACTATGAAAAATTAGACCAATAGTTTCTAAGTGTGGCCAACCTTTGTAACTTCAAGTAGATTATCAATACATTATTTTTCCATTGTCTTAACTAATCCTTGCACTTCATTACATAACCATAACTCAACCTATTGTTACATCTTATTGATTAAATCATCTTCATTAATCAACTAAGTGATAGTACTTGGATCTTATAGGAAATTGTCTCACCAGCACATAGTAGGTTTGACATCAATGAAAAAATAATGATTGAAACACAAATTAATTCAACAATCCCCCTCTCTCAACAATCTCTTTTAGCAATAATCTTTTCAATTAGATCTCAACACTAATATATAATTTCCTTGTAAGAGAATGAACTCTGTTAGGATCCAATGAAATAAATTTAGTATATATTAGTCCATCTTAGGAGACTTTGAATCCTTGTGAGGAGATTCCAACCCTATTAGGAGTTGTTCCAACCTTATTAGGAGTTGTAGTAGGAAGATGGACCGCCTGTCCAACTAGCTTGATGGGCAAGACTACTGAACTCACTATTCAACTGACTATTGAGATAATGCGTGTTGCACTTGTTATATTGTATTTTTTCTATTATGTATTGTCACATCTAGGACCATCTAGATGGTCTTAACCCATGTCGAGATTCCCATGGGATATACTTGATGAGTTGTATTGTAACATTGTGATAGTATTTGTTGTAATTATTTAATACTGTGGAAAACAATTAAATGCCCAATATTAAATGTGGGTTCAATGGGTTAGGTATCACATAGTTTTTAGCACATAGTTTATGTAATACCACTTGGTGGTTTTGTGTGACTTGGTACTAAATAAATAGCCACAAGGGTAGTTGTAAAGGCATGACAAAAGGAAAAAAGGAAAAAAAGGAAAGTCAAGCAAGACAAGGCTTGATAGTTAGCCAAAGGAGCATTTGTGAAGGTTAGAAACATGTCATGAGATATGTGGATTCATACTTGTTGACATGGATTTCTTGGTTGTGGCTATGACTTTGAAGACTTCCATGGTTGTATTGCAATGGTGTTTTTGTTGAATAATACATGGTTATGGATACTTTTGGAGGCTAGATTTTTTCTTAATGAGGGTTTCATAGAGTATATCTTGTGTCACATTTTTGTGGGTATGTTGTCTATTTTCTTGCATGTGGATTTTAATTACACATCTATTTTAGATTTATTATGGATTATATGAAAATGATTATATTTTTTGTTGCAAGTTTCTGTAAAAGTGGTATCAAAGCTTTAGTTTTCTTGTTGTAGTCCTAGATTGAATGGAAATCCATGGAAATGCATGAGAGGAAAAGATAAAGGGCAACCTAAATGGGTCTATAGGTAGTTTATTGCAGATATGAGGGTTTTGGATTTTTTGTAATGATGGGATGTTGATAGATTTTGGTTATGTGAAATCGTTGCTCAAAAGTTTCCTTTGGATGTTTCATTTAAATGAGGGTCCTTAGTGGGGAGCTTATAGAAATGACCTTCTGGGTAGAAATAAACCTCACCATTTGATCCGGGTTGGTTTCTCCATAAATTTTGATATATAATATGCCCTAGTTTGGCCATGTTGATAGAAAATGCAAACCTTGTTTAGTTTCATCCTGTGATACTATAAAATTTAATCCCATTGGGATTTTCGTTAGAAAAAATAATTTTGCAATAAAAATGGTATAAAAGGTTATCTTTATAAAATGATCACAACTTTCACTCAAAATGTGAGATTTTGGACTTCGTATAGTTATTGGAAAGATAATTCATAGCACCACAACCTGATATAGGTTTAAATATATGATTTTGACATTTTGTCAAGTTTTAAGAGCTTGTAAGTTAGATGTAATTTATTTTGAGCACATATTTGGGCATAACTTGCACATACTAAGTTAGATTCGGGACTTTGACTAGTCAACCAGAAAGCCCTTGAAGATCTCTACATGTTGATTCATATTTGGCGTATGTTTGGCATGATATTTTTGGTGGTATATTGATATGAATATTTTAATAAATATATTGACTGTAGTAATTTTGTGAGTTTATGACATTGTATATTTTTGAGATTTGATAGTTCATGTCATTATATACTCAACTTCTATTTCAGATTGTGTTGGAAGTCTTATTAGGAAACAACATACTTGGGGGTGGGGGGGGGGGGGTGGTGAATCAAGATCTATAAATTTTTTAACTCCTTAAATAATATAGTACATTAATTTAATTCACTCCTAATCCTTCTCATATCTTAGATCTCATGCCATATAATCACAAACTATATTATTGAAATGAAATATCTAAGGCAAATATCCATGAAAATATAAAGACATAACACAAAGATTTTGGTAACCGAGAAACCCTCCAAGGTGAAGGTAAAACTAGGGTGGAGATGAAACCCACAAATCTTTACTACTACAACAACAAAATTTTCCTATTAGGCCTATAATTTGATCACTTTTGATTATCTACCCTATGAGGGATCTACTCGGTTAAAAGTTGTTAGTTTGTGGTGATTGATTAGGGAAGTACTATACATACGAAAAAAAATTGGACCTATTTTATCAAGATTTTGGGCCAACATGTAATTATTACTTATAATCCTAAAGTGATAAAAATATTTGTATAAAAGGGCTTAGGGTTAGGGGTTTTTCATAAGGTGTGATGTAAAAACTGCTTCTTGCGGTGGTATTGTGTTGCAAGGGATTAAAGATTGCAATCAGGTTGTAATCATTAGATCAAAATAATATCCATACTTTCTATTTGGTGGACATAGCCCAGGGTTTGGGTGAACCATGTTAAATATTGTTGTCTTGTGTTCTCTTCTATGTGATGTATTATTTTCTAATATTGTTTATATTTGCATGTAATTTTTATTTCTGTCTGTGGTTAAATTCTAACAAAAGCAATATAAGATTGTTAAGTCTACCTTGACTAAAGGATTTAAACTCACAATAAAGTAAGCACTCTATTAGGAGATTTGAACAAGGTTTTTTAAAACACCCTGTTAAGAGATTTTCCCTTTTTCACTTGTTAGAATGTCTAGTACCTGATCCTTCAATTTTTCCTTAAAGCTATTTAGGAATCTCCTCTCTTTAATATTTAAAGATGATCTCCTTATTTTTGACCCTATAGCAAGAAATATTATCAATTAGTGACATACCACTTAGGTTATCATACAAGGTAGGTTAATACTGCAACCAAGATTTCTATCATGAAGAAGATTTTAGTGTAACCTAAGAAGTTGAAGAATATACCATGTTAACCAAGCTCATTGTATAAATTGAGTCATTCAAGTTATCAATAGAAACCAAGTTCTGAGTGTGAACTAAGCTCACAATGTTAGCCAAGTTCTTAGTACAAACCAAGCTAACCAACTCAAGTCAGAATGCTCTTATATCACCCAAGTTATAATGTGTTTCCCATGCATCTAGTGCTACCCAAGTGCCATAGTATCACCTAAGCACATTATGTTTCTCAAGCATCAAGAAAACACCAAAATGTATAGTATGACTCGAGCATCAACATTTGGCCAACTTGAAGGTATATTTTGGTAATTATGAAGATATCTATTGTATGAGCCAAATTGGTATGAAGTTGTTGATTGATGGGTATATAAGGAAGAGAAATTCATTTTTCTAAAGTGTAAAGTAAGTTTAATATGTGATATACATGAATATTTGAAGATAAGAAGAAAATATGGAGCAAAGTGAGTAAGCATGATATAAAGTGGTATAAAGGGTAGTGTAGAGACTCATCCTTCATAACTAGGTGATCACATTATTAAAAGGATCTAAATCAAAAAATGAAGTTCCAAAGAAGAGATAAATTTTTTGATTCATCCTAATAGGTGTCCATCATTCAAATCCTCTAACTAGGTGGATCTAATAGTACTTTGTTGAATCTCTTAATAGAGTACATACTTCGTTGTATTGTAAAATCCTTTCACAAGGTGGACCTACTAGTCCTTCATACTCCTAATAGAGTAGATCACAAAATGTGATAACTTGTAAGCCCTAACAGGCTAACTTTATTATTATAGTAGTGATGCATTGTGAGTGTCATCCACACCCTAGTTTTACCTTCTCCTTGGAGTATTTTTAGGTTACCAAATATTGTGTCAAAAGTGTTAATAGTGTTGATTTCTTTATTTCTTTATATTCATACATGCAAGTAGATTAGATAATCAAAATAAGTGAAACATAATTAATCTAAGTGTGAAAAGGTTAAGTGGTTCCTAATTCACCCCCCAGCCCCTCTTTCTCAGTCACTTTCTTGTCATTACATTTCCAACAATTGATGTTAGAGGATCAGTAGATTGAGAGTAAAGATCTAAAGAAATGAAAGTGTACAACTTAGTGAAAACTATTGAAAATAAAAAACTTGATCTGCACATGGGTATGGAGCAACTCAAGAAACTAAAGGAGAAACTCACTCACTCTATGAAAAGAAGAAAATAATTGACTACACATATGAATGACAATCTCTATGTTGAAGAAAAAATAGAAGACCTCTGCAAAGAAAAAGTTCAGAAGCAGATGCAGCCATAAAAGATCTATTAGTAAGAAATGTTACTCTACAAGAAGTGGGAAAATTGAAAAGAGAACAAGAAAGTCACTTGGTTAGGCTATGCGAAGCAATAGAACAAAAGAACAAATCAGTAAATGATAAGGAAATGGAAGATGAACATAGAAGAATACTTACTAAAAGATTAAAAGAAAAGACCAATGAAGTTCAACAACTAACACAACATTAGACAAACATGCAAATCAGCTAAATGATGCAAATCAAGGAATCACCAACCTAAGAATAGAATATGGTAGACTCCAGAGTGAACTAAGAGTTGAAAAAGAACTCAATGAAAGAAGATTGAGATCACAAGAAAGTGTGAATCAATTAGATGAGAAAACTCTAAATAGACCTAAAGGCATTACTTTCTTAGGGTATAGTTATCAAGGACAATCACCACAACAAGGAGCATAGAAGAATAAAATGCCTACATGAAACAATTGTGGAAAGATAGGTTATACATCAAATGTTTTTTGGAGAAATACTATGCAACCCGAGTTCAAAAGTCTTTTCTATAACTATAACAAATATGTCCATAAGGCTAATAAATGTAGATGTAGATCAGAGTTTGAAGGGAATTGTTTCACATGTCACAAACTTGGTCAAAAATCTTTAGAATGAAAATCAAATCCAAATAATCAACACAATGGAACAAGGCAAAGAGCATTTATTGGTTTCATGACAACACATGGAGAAGATGTCATTGTTGTGGAGAATATGGGCACATTGGAGTTAATTGTATAAAGATTCACTTTTTTAAAAAAATTACTAATGTATGATGTTATGTATGCAAGAAAATAGGTCATTTGGAAAGAAATTGTATGAATATAGCCATAAATAATTATGGTGAAGAAAGCGAAGGAAAATCAAAGATTGAACAGATTGAGACTCAAATGAATATGAAAAGGGTAAGGAAATTAGAGGAAAGCCCAAGGCAAGACAATGAAGTGATTATCATCCAAACCAATGAGTTGGGTGAAACATCCACACCCAACTATGTAGTCTAGGAGATGGTTGGAACTAGGAATTCTAGAAAATCCTACATCAATTCCAGATATGCAAGAGAGAATAATCCAAATATGCATATTCAGATGTACAAGGTTAATAAAGCAAGCTATGTTATAAGTGAGTTATAATCTATTGTAACTAAACTATTTTTTTATCTCCAAGCAAAGTCAAGTAAGAATTTAGTTCTAACTAAGTCATTTCACAATTAGACATTATCGAGCTTATGATTCAAAGACATTATCAAGTTGTCCCACCTACCACTATATGATGCATTAAAGTGATCCTAAATTTTGAAATTTCTCATAAAAGGAAAAATCAAGGGTCTATTTCTTACCTTGCATTCAAAATATAGAGTGATTTTGAGCCTCTGAGCAATTAAGAGTGAAGAATTGAAGAGAGAAGTTGCAAGAGAAGTTATTAGTTGTTACAAATTCATCTTTCACTGAGTAGTATGGCATCCAACACTAGTTCAAAGGAAAAGAAAGTTTCCAAATAGTTGTTGAAGAACACATTTTCTAAGGCACCTACATTCAAACTCTACCTCACAATTGTGCAGAACAAAGATCCATCAAGAGCACATTCAACTAGTCCTCCTAAGGTACTATAAATTAATGATATAAGATCTTTTTATCACTATATGATTCAATAATTAGGTTCATTTGAGATGAAAGAAGCATATAATGCACTATGCAGGAATGGTGTACTAAAGGCTAAGCATAAACATCTAGAAGTCAAGGGTTTGACACATTCCCTGTACATGCCACAAAATTTCCAAGTAAAGAGGAAAAGATATGTCCCTAGTAGGGTTCATGGCATGTCCTTCTGGCTAGATCAACCCATGAAGATAACCAAGAAGATGATTCAATGAGTTACAGGTTAACCAATGTTGGACAAACCTAATACTAATAAAACCTTAGATCACAATGAACTTACCAAGAAGACCCTAGTGGAATGGGATACAAAGGAATGAAATTGAACAATGTTATTGACATGGGGATCAAATTTGTGATTCATGTCATAACACACAAGATCTAGAGTTTGAGAAGGCTGAATAGTGTTCCTAGTGAAGTAGTGATTTGGCATTCAAAGTGGTGAAGAATAACTTGTCTTTCAACCTTGTTGAGTTGCAACTAAGCCAACTAGGAAAAAACATGAAGAGCATTTGAGCATCAAAGAAGAATGTATATAAGTTTGGATTTATCCTTGTATTTTTATTGTTCTATGTTCAAAAGTTCTCACCATCCAAAGGTAGTATGTTATGAAGTAAGGATAGACTAGTCATCTATTAGATTAATGATTTCATTGTAATATCCCCTCTAACAATATAATATAATATTAAATTTTATATACATAATCAACTAAAATAAAATATATTTGGTGAATAAAATAAATATATCAAGATAATAAAAAAATAAAAATTAAAGTGTTAATTAAATAAATATGATCAATATATATAATTGCTAAATTAATAATTAATTACCAAATAAATTTGTTTTTATATAAATAAATAATACTTGATCCTAACTAGCAAACTAAGAGCAATTAAAATAATTAAGAACCTATATAATTTTTAACTAAAAGAGGGGTAAATTTTTTACTAAATACCAAAGAGAACAAAACAATAGAGGAAAAAAAGAGCACTAAAGAGCTTTATCCTGGTCAACAAGTTGAGCTAGCTTATGAGATAAATCATGGGGAAGCATCCTATAATCAACAATGTTTCAATCCAACACATGCTTGGAGGCCCATTTAGCCAAGCAATCAGCCACACCATTCCACTCCTGAGGGATATGCATAAAAGACATAGAATTTAGAGAATTGCATAACTGAGTGATCTGTTGAATATCCAGAGCCAAATGCCAGTCCACATCCATAAGGTTTTGTCTATTCAATAAATTCACAAGCACCTGTGAGTCAGTCTCATAGGTAATTCTTCTCCAGCCACATTGGCAACATTGCTCCACTACAACCAAGATAGAAAGGACTTCCATGAGGTTATTTGTATGGTAACCCTTTTAGATAGAAAAAAGAAACTAAACATCACCATAGTTATCATGCCCAACTCCCCTAATGCCAGTCGGTCCAGGATTTCCTTGAGAAGAGCCATCAGTGTTGATTTTAAGAACTCTATCCTGGGGAGGAATCCAATGCCCCCCCATGATTAACAATTAATTCTTAAAAGCAATTAACAAAATTGTAAGATATCATATGATTGATTATGATAATAAAATCACATAGCTAATCTAGCGGGCCCACCAGACATGGAAAGATGGGAAGATAAAATGGTCACATTTCTTAACAATATTATTAATAGGAGTTTGAAAAGTTTAAAGGTAGAGGAATATAACAAAAAATATTATATTTAAAATAGAAATCTTCTCATTAAATATGAATGTAATAATATATATCTTTATATAGCTGAATGGAGATGAATCAAATATCACTCAAAAAAGAATGAGGAAGATTAGAAATTTAAAAGGTTGTATTGAACAAACAAGCTCACTCTTACATAAAGGGTTTTATGCAATAACAAAATAAGGAGGATTACTCATAATCCAAAAATTATAGAGAGGACATTTTATAAGGTAAGTAATATGAAAGTGGTATATTTTTATTAGTTTAAAAAAAGAGCTATCTTAGGGTATTGAAATAATAACAATAATATGTTTTATTGATAAAGGAAAAGGAAAGTAAGCATATGTGATATTTTGTTCTCATACTAGTATATATTATATAAGTCTATTACATGAGTATTAGTAATAATAGAGTTGGTATATAGTATATAACTAAATGATCATTTCATTTATTTATATTTCTATAAAATAAATTATTTTGAATGGTATTAAATTAGTTTGAGTGTAGATATAAATATACTCTTTTGAATAGTATTAGTTGTTATCTTGAAAGTAGATGTAAATACATTCATTTGAATAATATGAATGATTTATATTTCGAATGATGAACATAATTTGTTATATAAGAAATGATGGTTATTGGATGATATTGTGTTAACCCATGGGACTAGCACCATGGATATTAATGAGACTTGAAGCATGGAGCATGTGAGATATTAAAATCTCTATTGTCCATGATGGCCGAGAATGAATGTGAACTCAAGGCATGAAGAATGTGAGATATTAAGATCTACATTATTTACCATGGCCAAGAATCGATATTGAAGCATGGAGCATGGAGATATTAAGATCTCCATTGTCCACCATGGCCAATAATCTATGTGCTAGAATATTTTGATGTTGTCAATATATGCATATGTGAGTAGCCTTGGATAGAGGATGCCCATCCAAGAAGAATCTTAAGGGTTGCACTCCCAGGAGGATGGCAATGTAGCTATGAGTTAGGAAGCCTAACTTGGAGACATCCTTGAGATTGGGATTAATTTATAGGGTAGCATAATATAGTTAGTTTTTTCTATTATTGTGATTCTAAGCATTATTTTGCCAGTATTACATGTCACAAACTAGCCCTAATAGTGGGATTAGATGATCTTGCTATCTTGTACATTGAATAAATCTATAAATATTTAGATTAATAAAAATATTAGACTATTATATACAAGTAATATATTGTCAAGATGGGTGAGGACATGGTTTTAAAATGCCTTAAGGAAAGAGTTCAAGATGGGTAAGATCATAATTCCAAAAACCTTGAGGAGGGCATCCAAGATGAGTACAAACATGTAGTCCTAATGCCTTGAGGGAGCTTACTCATAGATGAGTATCTATCACCTAGCAACATTGAAATTTTCATCCTCTTGAGGAGGGAATATACAAAGAAAAGATGAATTCAGATCATCATGGTAACTATTAAATCTATCAAAAGTTATTCCTTACCCTATTAAAATTCATTAATCTTAAAAAGTAGATAATATTTGTATATAAGAAAATCATCATAGAAACCCTAATAATATGTTGAAAACTAGGAATCATACCATATCTTTTGATTATGAAGATATCAAGAAAATTATGTATGAAACCATGTGAGGAAACTCCAAATGTAAACATTATGGAACCTATAATTTGATCAAACACTAATCATTTGATAAGGAATCCATTCTATATTAACCAAGTTGAATGAAAACACCAAAGTTGAATTACTCATAAACACATGCTCTTAAAGGTATCCCAACTCTTGGTTATCATTCTATTCAAACAAAGGTAAATTGAAAGAAAGAAAAAATTGTTTGAAATCTATTAGACAAAATATAATTGCTTGAGGACAAGCAATTTTGGGAGGGTAGGACTATAATATCCCCTCTAACAATATAATCTAATATTGAAGTTATATGTGTAACCAACAAAAATAAAATATATTTGATTAATAAAATAAATATATCAAGATAATTGAATAAAAGTTATAATCAAATTTTTAATTAAATAAATATGATCAATATATGTAATTGCTAAATTAATAATTAATTACCAAATTTTTTTTTTATATAAATAAATATTAATTTATCCTAACTAGCAAACTAAGAGCAATTAAAATAATTAAGAACCTATATAATTGATTATAATCATATATAAAAAATTAATTCTTAAAAGAAATTAACATAATTGTAAGAAATCATATTATTGATTATAATAATAAAATCGCATAGCTAATCTAGCAGGCCCACCAAACATGGAAAGATGGGAAGATCGAATGGTCATGTTTCTTAACAATATTATTAATAGAAGTTCTAGAGAGTAACAATGAGATGACTTGATTTCTGATGCAACTAAATTACTGATTACAAATCTCTATTTTGGCTTGTAGTTGATCCTTCTTGATCAAATATATCTTATCAGCTTCACAAGGATATTTTTCTTATCCTTCTGATTCACTTCCTTATTTCATCATTAGATCTTCAAAATCTTCCATACATTCACATTCTTACACACTTTCAAATTCTCAACTTGACCTTATACTTATATCATTCATATTGTCAAGTCCACTCATATACAACTTAGAATAATTAATATTCATCACCTTAGTCAGCTAGAACCAATAGATAAATCAATTAAACTCAATATGCCAAAATAATAAAATTCTTCGATAGTTGACCTTGCTCAGTAAACACTAACTTAGAAATGATTTTATTGTGTTAACCAAGTGAACTCAATTAACACTACATATTCAAAAAGATCCTTTGGTAATCAAGTGAGCTCGGTTAACACTCATCTTTTGTAGACTTTCCTTTTATGCCTGAGTGAACTTGGTAGACACTACCTTCTAAACTAGGCAAACACAAAAATGCTTGGTAGACACAAAAAACTATCTTTATTGCCCAAGTGAGCTCGACATGCACTGACTGATAATGATATGAAATTTGTGTAACATCAAATACAATACACAATTTATCAATTATATCCAATAATCTCCCTCTTTGGCATTGATGGCAACACATGTCATAACACAATGAAATTTTGGAACAAGAATAAAGTAAGGAACATATCCTTATTCTCATTTTGATTCACATCTATGAAAGTATGCATCACTGGGTTCTTTGATATATTGATTGCACTGGTGTTATCACAGTATATTACTGCTCGATCTTTGATCTCTATCTTCATTCCTTCCAATAATTTTTTGAACCAAACAATGTTGGAACAATTAACTAGTACTGCCACATATTATGCTTCTCTTGTGGATTGAGAGATATAATTTTGTTTCTTGCTTATCTAAGACACTAGTCTTTTACCAAGAAAGAATGCTCCACTACTAGTGCTTTTCCAATCATCAATACTTCTTGCCCAATTAGCATCAGTAAACCCCTTTAAGTCCAGATTGCCTCCAAGTTTATACCATAAGCCATAGTCTTCAGTAGCTTTTAGATATCTCACGATTCTCTTGATTTCCATCATGTAATTTTCTCTAAGATTTGATGAAAATCTTGCCACCATACCAACTACTAAAGCAATATCAGGCCTTGAATGCACTACATACTGCAATTTCCCATCATTGAGCTATATGTGGTCTAATCTACTTACTTTGAATCATCATTTTTGGAAAGCTTTTGTCAAGTAGACATAGGAGTTCTAGTAGGTCTTGAATCTTCCATTCCAAATTTCTTTAGTGTCTCCTTGATATATTTGGATTGAGTGATGTATATACCATTTTTGTTCAGTTGAATCTACAATCCAACAAAGAATTTTATCTCTCCAAACATAGGAATCTCATATTCTATGCTCATTTTTTCTAAGAATATTTTTCATAAGTCATTATTTCCTATGAATAAGGTATCATCAACAAATATTTATGCCAACACAATCTTCTTGTCTAGTCCTTCTTTGATATATAGACTATTGTTATCAATTGTTCTTTGAAAGCTAATCTATATCAAGTAATTATTTAGTCTTTCATACAAAGATCTAAGAGCTTGCTCAAGACTATATAATACTTTTTTTAATTTTTAGACCATGTCTCTTTCGTTAGGATCTACAAAACCTTATGGTTGTTTAATGTAGACTTCCTCATCAAGAATTCCATCTAAGAATGCAGATTTAACATCCATTTGATACACTTTAAACTTTCTATGTGCTACATATGCTATTAAAATTCTAACACCTTCTAATCTTGCAACAGGAGCAAAATTTTCACCATAATCAATACCTTCTTCTTGAGAATAAACTTTGCACACCAATCTTTCTTTGTTTATGGAAACCTTTCCATCTTCATTTAGCTTATTTCTAAACACCCATTTTGGGCCAATTACATTTTTATCCTTGAGTCTAGGAATAAGGGTCCAAGTTTTGTTCTTCTCTATTTTTTATATTTCTTCATTCATTGCTTCAACCCAACTTTCATTATCTAGAGCATCTTTAATATTTCTAGGTTCAAATTTAGCAAGTGTAAATGTACCTTTTATTTTGCTTCTTGCCATTGTTCCATCAAATTTGTCTCCAATGATCTGATCAAGTACATGATGCCTTCTAGCATATCTTTCTAACACAAGTTTTTTGGATTTGGAATGAGTTCCACTTATTTCATCTTGAACTTTAGTATCAAGCTTGGGTCCCACTATCTATGACTCAGGTCCATCAGACTCAGTTTGAACTAGTTCAATAGCCTCTGAGTTTGACTCGGGTCCTTTAGGCTATGAATTGGGTTGCACTATCTGCAACTTGGTAACTATTGGAAATTTTGGGGACTTAGGGGATGAACCTTCCTGTCTTTTAGATAGATTTGGTAGGGTATCAAGTTCATAGTAAAGAAATCTTCTATAATCCTTTGGCTCCTTGCTACATTCTTCTTCACTCTTTTCTGCAAACTCATCAATCCTCACATGTGCACTTTCTATAATTTTATGAGTAGACAAGTTCAAACATTTGTATGCTTTACTTCTACAATAGTATCCTAAGAATATGCCTTCATCAACCTTGACATAAAATTTTCCTTTTCTAGATTCTTTCAAGATATAACATTTTCTACCAAATACTTTCAAGTAACTTACATTAGATTTATAACCATACCATAGTAGATAAGGAGTTTTGTTTGAATCTTTCTTTTGCTATACTCTGTTCAAGGTATGAACTATAGTGTTGATAGCTTCCTTCCAGTATTTGATAGTAACATTATTTTCAATCATTAGGATTCTTGCACAATCCATGATGGATATGTTTCTTCTTTTAGCTATACCATTCTGATGTGGAGTGCCAAGGGTTGATACTTGTCTTTTGATTCCTATTTCAATTTATAAATTATTGAATTCATTGGAGATGAATTTGCCACTTGTTTTTTATCTTAAATATTTCAATCTCTTTCTAGTTTCTTTCTCTACTCTTGCTAAATATCACTTGAATTTTTGAAAAGCTTCAAATTTTTCTTTTAGATACATTACAGTTGTCATTCTAGAATAATCATCAACAAAAAGAATGAAAAAATTTTCTCCATTGTAACACTCTATTCCAATAAGTCCACATAAGTCTGTATGCACAATTTCTAAGACTTCTCCTGAATATTAGTTTTTTCTTTTAAAGCTAGTCTTTCCCATCTTACCAATTTGGCAATTTTTGCATAGACCCATATCAGGCTTCTTCAAACTAGGAATACCTCTTACTCTTTTATGTTTGCTTATCTAAACCATATTATCAAATTTTACTTGATGTAATCTTTTGTGCCATAACCAACTTTCTTCTACTTGAGCTATAAAACATGAATTTTCACTGAGATCAAGATAAAATATATTGTCTTTTTTTTTCTTGTCAAATCCAACTAGATTTTCCTTTCCATCCAGTAGCTTGGCCTATCCATCCATGAATTCTACCTTGAATCCAATGTTATTTAACTATGCCACACTCAATAGATTATGTTTTAGTCCTTCAAACCAATAAGCATTGTCACATACAAATTTCTTTGTCAAAGAAATACATCCTTTTTACAAGGTTCGTTATTTCCAAACCTCACACTACCTCCATCATAATATTCCACATGCTCAATTTTTTTTTTGTCTCTAGTCAAATGATGTGAGTAAACATTTTCAATAATCCATGTATCATTTTTGCTAACATAAGAGATAAGTTCCATTTTATCTCCTTCATCATCAGATTCATCTTTTACTGCAATATATGTTATTTCATCTTCACTATTATCAGAATATTTAGCCATAAAATAAGATTTCTTACCTCTGTCCTTATAGTTCTTGTATTTCTTGGAATCCTTCTTTCCTTTGTGCTTATTTCTTTTCTTTTCATCTTTATTTTCTTTGTTTGGACACCTTGCAAGAATGTGACCAATTTCTTCACAAGAAAAGTAGATTAGAGGAACTTTACCTTTGTAATTTCCTCTGCCTTTGGAATACTTCCTTGGAAGTAGGGCTTCAACAACTTAAATATTAGTTTCTAAGTTTTCTTCTATTTCTTCTTCTCCACTTCATGATTGAATGGAATTTGATTTCTTATTCTTTTTCATGAATGAGAGTTTAGCTTCATGCAGACTCAATACCTTTTGAGCTAGGAACATAGTTATCAAAGTTATCTAACTCAAAAGTTGTCAATCTTCCAACTAGAGCATCCAAAGATATTTTATTATTTGGATCACATCTCATCTCTTGAATAATAGACACTCTAATTACATAAATAGGAAGAATAATTCTAAGTACCTTGGTTATGACTATTTTTTCTTAAATGTCTCCTTCAGATCCTTTGATTACACTCACACTTGCTTTGATTCTTTCCACATATTTTGCAATGTTCTCATCTTCTCTCATTTTCATCTAATCAAAATGAGCTCTAAGAATTTTAGCCTTAGCTCTTGTTACATTTTTATCTCCTCCATAAATGTCTTTTAGCTTGGTCCATATTTCATGAGCAGTTTTACAATCTTTTACTTCATCAAATTTAGCATAACTGAGACCAAATGCAATATCAATCATCATGATGTTATGATTTTTCTTTTCAGCAGTGTCTTCAACTAAAAATGTTCTAGTGGGATTCTTTTATTCAGCATCAAGATTTTTAAAACTTGAATTACTAATGGTAGCCAAATGTAATCTCATAAGTCTTTGCCATGCTGCAAAATTGTCTCTGTTCAACTTGGAAATTTATTTTCTATAAGACATCCTAATCTTTAGCTTAGGTCCTTGAAGCCTTCTCTACAAGCACCAAAAGCTTTGATACCAATTATTGGAAATATAAGAGGAGTAACTAAGAGGGGAAGGGTGTGTTAGTTTCTACAAAAACAAATCCTAGATCCCTTAGATATCAGTTAAAATAAACTCTAAAAACTAAATATTGTTGATGCTCGACAAAAACACATAAAATGTTGTAAATTGGTAAATACTGAATATGTTTAGTAAGTACTTAACATGAAAATCTTATATGTTATATGTGATTACCATTACTTTAACTTAAACGCAAGAACATAAAATAAAATAGCATGAGCACATTTGATACTAGGATTCAACATGGAAACCCAATTTGGGAAAAACCACCAATTGTAACTAGTTATTATTTTCACTCTTTTGAAGTGAGCCCTATTAGAAGCCAGCCCTATTAAAGGTTACAAAACACACTATTAGGTGTGACCCTATTAAAGAATTTAATCACCCTATTAGGAGTGGCCTTGTTAGAGGTCTTTTGACAATTCAATAGAAATGCTACCTTGTTAAAGGTTTTACAAGTAGTTGTTAAGCCAACTCTATTAAGAGATTTAGATCACTCCTACAATGGTTCTAGAGAGTAACAATGAGATGACTTGATTTCTACCGCAACTGAATTGTTGATTACAAATCTCTATTTTGGCTTGTAGTTGATCCTTCCTAATCAAATATATCTTATCAACTTCATAGGGATATTTTTCTTATCCTTTTGATTTGCTTCCTTATTGAATCATTAGATCTTCAAAATCTTTCATTCATTCACATTCTTAGACACTTTCAAATTCTTAACTTGACCTTATACTTATATCATTCATATTGTCAAGTCAACTCATATACAACTTAGAAAAATTAATATTCATCACCTCAGTTGGCTAGGACCAATTTATAAATCAATTAAAATCAATATTCCAAAATAAGAAAATCCTTCAATAGCCACCCTACTCAATAGACACTAACTCACAAATGGTTTTCTTGTATTAACCAAGTGAACTCAGTTAACACTATAGATTCATGAAGATCCTTTGGTAACTAAGTGAGTCTGGTTAACACTGGTTGCATCCAACATTTCCTTCATTAACCAAGTAAGCTTAGTTAACACTCATCTTTTGCAGACTTTCCTTTGATGCCTAAGTGAACTTGGTAAACACTACCTTCTGAACTAGGCAAACACATGAATGCTTAGTAGACATAGAAAACTATCTTTACTTATTGAGTGAGCTCAACATGCACTAACTGATAATGATATGACATTTGTGTAATACCAAAGACAATACACAATTTATTAATTGTATCTAACACAAATATAATTTAGAAAAAAATGAGGAAGATTAGAAATTAAAAGATAGTATTGGAGAGACAAAATCACTCTTACATAAAGGATTCTAAGCAATAATAAAATAAGGAGGAGTATTCATAATCCAAAAATTATAGGAAGAACATTTAATAAGTTAAGTAATATGAAATTAGTATATTTTTATTAGTTTAAAAGAATATATATCTTAGTGTAGGGTATGTACAAGATTGTGGTGTGCCAAAAAGTGTCAATAAAAAAAAAATGTAGTTATGAAATATCTCAAAGCATTTGAAAATCTATTCTAACTTTTTTCCCATCCATCTTGATACTAAATGAAAATAATCAATATTTTTATAAGACCTACTATATCTTTCAATACCTACCCTATATGGTCAACTTTAAAAATGTCCTAAAAAATGTGTTTTGGCCTGTTCTTGTGTGTTTTTGAATTCAAACATGTAGCCGACGAGTTTTTTTCACCAAAAATTGATGAAATGAAAAGGGTTTCTTAAGAATGTTCTTAGCTTTCCATAAATGTAAAGTTTGTCAAATTATGAGTTCAATAAATAATTATTACTTATTTTGAAATGGAGTTACATATAAAGTGTTGACTGACACACTACTTGAAAAATAACTGTGACTTTCAAATAGTACAACATTTTTGAAATCTAAAAGATGTATCACATTCTATGTTTCTTCTACTCTAAGGAAATAAAAAATAAATAAAAATTAAAGTTTTTAGATTTTTGAATTAGTTAAGGTGGTCAAACATGAGAGCTTTTTATTCCAAAAATACGATAATTAAAAATTAATAATAAATTATTTATTTAGAATAAAAATATCCAAAAATATGTGTCACATCCAGTCATGAGTCTACTACTTATATATAGAATATTATTTAAAAACATTATCACTTAATTTTGATTAAGGTGGTTAGACATACGTCTACTTCTTTTTTTTGTCCTAAAATTTTTCTACTATTGCACCAAAATTCAAAATTTTGACCAATCAATTTTTATATTTTTCAAATAAGTCCTAGTAGTTTAGAAACTAAATTTAATTTTCTAGAGATTCTTTTATGTCAACTTTTTGATATAAAGTTTATAACAAGTAGAAAATTGCACGTCAAGTTGACATAACCCTGATTTGTTGATTTTTTATTGCCATTTAAGAGCATTGTTTGGTTGACCATGATCCTACACATGCCCAATATTGAAATAATAGTAATAATATATTTTATTGATAAAGGAAAAGGAAAGTAAGTATATACATGATATTTTATTCTCATACTAGTATATATTATATAAGACTATTACGTGAGTATTAATAATAACATGGTGTATAGTATATTACTAAATGATTATTTTATATTCCTGTAAAATAATGGTATCAAATTAGTTTGAATATAGATATAAATATATTCTTTTGAATAGTGCTAGTTGTTATCTTGAAAGTAGATATAAATTCATTCATTTGAATAATATGAATGAGTTATATTTTGAATAATGAATTTATAATTTGTTATATAAAAAATGATGGTTATTGGATAATATTGTGTTAACCTATGGGGCTAGCACCATGGAGATTAATGATACTCGAAGCATGGAGCATGTGAGATATTAAGATCTCCATTGTCCACCATGGCTGAGAATCAATGTGAACTTGAAGCATGGAGTGGGTTAGATATTAAGATCTACATTATTTTTCATGACCAAGAATCAATATTGAAGCATGGAGCATGGAGATATTAAGTTCTCCATTGTCTGCCATGGCTGATAGTTAATGTGTCAAAATATTTTGATGTTGTCAACATATGCATATGTGAGTAGCCTTGGATAGAAGATTCCCAACCAAGAAAAATATTAAGGGGTGTGCTCTTGGGAAGACGACGAGATAGCTATGAGATAGGAAGACCAACTTGGAGATGTCCTTAAGGTTGGGGTTAATTTATATAGTTAGTTTTTTCTATTTTTGTGATTCTAACCATTACTTTGCAGGTATTACATGTCCCAAAATAACCCTAATAGTGTGGAAATTACATTCATATAAGAGTTGGGAGAAAATTTTGATGGTATCACGGACACATATTTTGAAAATTTTAAGGAGAAAATGCAGAATATGTATAGGATAGCTCAACAATTGGTTGGGCAGTATGCTCAAGATATCTATTTCCTAGTTAATTGTGATAATACTCACATTCAACTAGTCATACCTAAGACCACATGGTTAAAACGCTTGGGATATGAAGTAAACATAGATAATACAAAGGATATCATAAAGGCTCTTCTGAATGAGCCTGCTGACCCCAAGGCAACATATATTGGAACATATGATGAAGCTAAGACTAGGATATCTCTAGATATATAGATTTCTCAAGTTTTGAAAAGAGGGAAGAAGAGGACAAAAACCATAAAGAAGAAATTGGAAAAGAAAGATGATGCTCTCATGCTCATTGAGGGAAAAGGTGAGGATGAGGAAGAAGTAGAAGATAAGCAACATGAAGAAGAAGAAGAGGAACAAGAACCTCCAAAGAAAAAGGGGAAACTGATCATAAGTGTACCAATGAAAGCTACACCCAAGAAGGTAGCTATCCCTATGATCACTACAACAAGAAATCCAAAAAGGAAACTGAAACTTCAAGATGATGATGATGAAGAGGAAAATACCCGCATCATTCAATTGAAGAAGCCCCCACTAACCTTTTAGCATCAATTTTAGAGATTGAGGGAAGATAGTGGCATGATAGTATTTAAATATATCAAATATTAATCCAGACAAAAAGAGGGAAAAAAATAAATAGAGGATCCTCTAGTGGAGAAAATGGCTAAGTGGAAATATGACCCTAATGAGCTAAAGAGCCAAGCTCCTAAGGTCTTATTAAAGGAAGTTACACATAGATGGACTAATGATGTGAAGAGAAAAAGGGACATCATAGAACAAACCTTGAAGAGGATCATGCCTAACTTCTCAAATGAAGAGATCAAGGAGGCCATGGAAAAACATGAAAATATGAAGGCTCCAAGATTCAAGGCATTTCAAATTTTGTGTAACAATATTGAAGAGGTTGTTTAGTCCACAACAAAGTTGTGAAAAATCATTTTTTAGGAAGAAGGTAAAATAGAAAAATATGAAGAGAAAGATGTATAGACTATCGAAGAGTTTGATATAGAAATGATGATAGCTACTATGATTACTTCTCTACCCTCCACTCGGAGCCAAGCCATTACTACATCAACTATGGAGAAATCAGCAAAGAAGAAACATAGTCCTCCATTCCCCCAAGTAGTAACTTAGTAGTAGACTGAATCTACCTCTTGGATAGGCTTAAAAAAGAAGAAAATAGAAAAGGACATGGACATGGTTGACAAAGAAAAGATAGAAGAACCCAAGAGTCAACTGAGTAGACAAGAGAAGAAGGATAAAAATAATGGGAAAGAGATCATAATATCTCCTGGTGCTAAAGGAAAAGAGAAGAAAAAGATCTCTCATGAGTTAAACCTTGATATTGAGATTGGTTATGAACTGGATCAATCCAATCCGATTACTAAATAGATGGAGATTCTAAGTGATCTATACAAGAAATTGAGTGCAGAAAAAGACAAAAGAAAGGTTCTCGAGGACATCAAGGAAATATTTTTGGACTTTATGCAAATAGAGGTAAAATAATAAGGCCCCCATTCTTGAGATATTAGTTTATATTGTGCATTGATTCAATAAGGATATAGATGGCTAGGAAAAACTTATGCAAAAGGTAGAAGAAAAATTTGAAAATAAAGTTTTACAAAATGTCATAAAAAAGATTGCTATTGATCAAGTGGAACTATCCACTCTTATTGGAACTCTAGAAGAAGTTATAAATAATGTTGTTTCCTTATTTACAATGTTATGTGATACTTCAATTTTTACTAAGAAAATAAAAGATAAACTGGCAAAGATTGATGAAGACTTGAAGAACAGTGCTAGTTACTTAGCACTTGACCTGAGTTTTTGCTTCGATCATTTTGTAAAGGTCAATTTTTTGATAGATTTGCAAGAAGAATTATTGAAAGGGGAAGCCAGAATAAGTGCAACTATATCATAAATTAAGAGTATGATACTTCCTCACATGGATGTGATGCAAAAACATCTTGCACATGCAAACCCATTAGTTCATGACACAAACTTCTTAGTTGTAGATCTCGTGATGGAGTTATCAGCTCAACTTTATATTGAACTGCACACGTTGAAGGTATTGCAAGAAAATTGGGATAAAACTATGTCTTTAATTTTGAAAGTGCATAATTATTTCCTAACACATTTTGGTATAACCTTGTAAAGATATGGCATTTGTTACTAAAAAGGGGGGAAAATATAGAGAAAATATACAAGAGGAAAATATATAAAAAGGAAAATTGTATAGTGTAGAGGAAATATATAGAAAAATATGTATATGATGCAAATAATGATAAGATATTTAGATAAACAAAAAAAAATGAAAAAAAAATCCAAATATAGATTAGCTATGACCGAGCCATAGAGTTTTTCAATTCAAACTAAGTTGTAGAATGAAGCATATGGAAAGGGGGAGTTTGACAGAAACTTCTTAATCAAGAGATTTTTTATTGCTGATAGAACTAGACTCAAGATAAGTATTTTTGTCACTAATGCCAAAGGGGGAGATTGTTGACCCTATGGCAAGACATATTGTCAATTCTAGTGACAAACCACTTAAGTTACCCTAGAAGGTTGGTTAATACTGCAATTGAACTTTTCATTAGTAAGTAGATTTTAGTGTAGCCCAAACAATTGAAGGATACATTATGTTAATGAAGATCACAATATAAACTAGGTCATTCAAGTTATCATTGGAAACCAAGTTCCTAGTGTGAACCAAGTTCATAGTATTATTGAAGTTCTCAGTATGAACTGAGCTAGCTAGTTCAAGTTAGAATGCTCTAGTATCATCCAACTTCTAAAGTGTTGCCCGAGCATCCAGTGGTACTTGAGTGCCATAGTATCACCTGAGATCATTGTGTTTCTTGAGCATAAAAAAAAAAATCAAAATGTATAGTATGACCTAAACATCAACATTTGACTGACTTAAAGGTATATTTCAATAATTATTAAGATATTTATTATAAGGAGAAAGCTTGGTATGATGTTATTGATTGATGGGTATATAAGGAAGAAAAATTTATTTGTCTAAAGTGTGAAGTAAGTGTAATATGCAATATACATGAATATTTACAAACAAGAAGAAAATATAGAGCAAAGTGAGTAAGCAGGATACAAAGTAGTATAAAGGGTAGTGTAGAGACTCATACATCACAACTAAGTGATCACATTATTGAAAGGATCTACATCAACAAATAAAATTTGGGAGAAGAGATAAAATTGTTGATTCATCCTAATAGGTGTACCAGGAAAATACTCTAGCTAGATGGACCTAACACTCCTTTCTTGAATCTCTTAACAGAGAATATACTTCATTGTATTGTAAAATCCTTTCTCAAGGTGAACCTAACATTCTTTCATACACTTAATAGATTAGATCACCAAAAGTGATGAATTGTAAGCCCTAACATGTCAACTTTATTATTGTAGTAGTGAAGCATTGCGGCTTTCATTCCTACACAAGTTTTACCTTCTCCTTGGAGGGTTTATGTGTTAATGGCGTTTATTTATTTATTGCTTTATGTTCATGCATGCAAGTAGATTAGATGATCAAAATAAGTAAAGAAAAAGTAATCTAAGTGTGAAAAGTTTAAGTGGTTCTTTATTGACCCCTCCCCCCCACCACCCCTCCTTTTAGTCACTTTCTTGTCATTACATTTCCAACACTTATCTAATCTACTATGTTATGCCCTTCACTTCTAGGTTCCTCTGTTTGATCTCCCTATGAAAATTAGTCTTCCTTGCTCCATCCTTATCTTATTCTCTCTTTCATGCTTTTTTCTCACTCCCATAATGATTTAGGGTTAGATTCCTTCTTAAATAGATAATTGCAGAGAGTTATAGATCTTAATCAATGATCCATAATTCATATTTTTTTCATTTTACCCTTTTGATTTTTTGATTGGTTAATTTTCATTTCCTAAGATTAATACCTTTTGATAAAATGTGTAATTAGCTCCTTCACTCTCTACAATCCTAAAATTTTGCATAGAATTCAACTAGAATGATTTAGATAAGTGTTTGTGGAATTACAAATACATATGTAAAAAAATTTGTGCTCAGCAAGTGAATGTTCTGACACTTAGTCATATCTAAGATTCATGATGTTTCTCAGCTTCTATAGGCTCAACATATACTAACTCACTTGGTATAAGTTAACTTTACATCACTTGGTCTTTGTTATTTTACTCAGCTTGTATATTGGCTTCATCTCTACTAGGGTGCTCCTCAAACTTTGACTTGCTTGAGAGGTAATTAAATATTAAAAAGTCATTGTAGGTTTGCCTTCTTTGGATGGCCTAATCATAGTGATGACTGAAAAATGCTACCTAGAAAATGAATAAGTGTTGAACACTAATAGGAAACTTAGGCTTAGAGATCAATAATCTCCAACATTGACATTAGTAGAAAAAATACTTTTTCATGACTTAGCAATCCATACAAAATTTCAAAAATGTAGCACTCCCCTTAAGACTATGATTTGGTCTTGAAAAACTTGATTCTTCCATACAATATATACATGTCTATGAACTCTAATGCTGATCATCTAATAACTCAACTTCTAATTTGATCTTCTAACTTTTCATAAAATGATTTTTCCTCTTTTTTGTTGTAATGATAACAAGTCCCCCCTTATTTTTTTATGAGGATAACATTGATAACAAGGCCCCACTTATTTTTGTTTGGGGATAATATTTCCTCCTTTTTTTGCACCTATGGCTTGGGGTTTATAGGGGTCAGCTAATATTTATTGAAAAATTATTTATGAGAAACCAAAATTTCTTGAAGTCCTTGATTCTATCTTGTTCTTATTGATTCCATGAATTGAATTTGAATTTCTAGTTGAGTAGCTAGAGCAATTAGACTCTTTGTTGTTGAAATATGTGGATCTCTCCTTATTAGATTCTAAGCCACATATAATTCATTCTAAGCTATCTCTAAATGAGGTAATAACATAAATTCAATTTAAATCATTTTCTATCATATGTTATTGTCCTTATCCATTAGCTCGAATAATATTCCCTAAACATATTTCATTTTATTAAAATAATGTGAGCTTGAACTTTTGTTCTTGCCTAAAGGAATAGTACAAGCCTTCATATCTTCTTGTATTTTATCAATACAATGTTGACTCTCCAATATGAAGAAATCAATACCATAAAGTTTCATATACATAGAATGAACAACTGAAAAAAATCCTTCTAAACTCATTACTAGGTTAGAAAGATCATCATGCCTAATTGCAAGTTCAGTTGAGACTTTCTCCAAAACTTTATGCTCAAATCTCTTCTTAGACCATCTCAACAATTTATCATTAGTCTCTATGTCCTCTATATGTACTTTATCAACTATATGCACTAGTTGATCCAAAATTTTACGTTGCTCATTAACATCATGAATCTCAAAAGTATCAACAAATTTTTTCTTAATATCATGCAATACATGCTTTTTCTTGAGTTCATTTAGTTTTTCTTACTTTGTCTTGCAACTCAAAAAAGTTTGTAGGTTATTTTACTGAATGATGGCAAGTGTTGGAAAGGGAGGGAATAATGATTTTAAAAATTCAAACTTTGAGTAGGGTGAGATTTCTCTAGAATGTCAAAACTAGGCCCCTAGCCTAGGGCACGAGTCACAACAGGAGGATAGTTAAGGATCTTCAAACATAGGAGACCAGGCAGAGAAAGCTAATGGGGACCCAGATGCTCCACCCAAGGTTTCATACAAGATTCCATTAGTTCCCAATGCAAGTCTTCCAGGCCCTTTTAAATGGTCATCACTTTTTGGGGTCAAGCCCATAGGTAAGTCATCTTTTCCACCAATTAAGATTCTCCTCGAGGTGGAGAAAGGTTCCTATGCCATTGCCATTCTAGATGAGCTTGTGGATCATACCATTGTATCAATGGCTTCAACCTTGGTTGGTAAATTCTTAGGGCCAAGGCCAAATATTGATATTGTGAGATCCTTTATAAAGAAGAAATGAGCCTTTAAAGGTAAAGTCTTTGTCATGACATGGCTAAGGGCTTTTTGTCTTTCAATTTTTCTTGTATGGAAGACCTCTCAAACATTCTATGTGAGGGGTTGTGGGATATAGGTTGTTCCACTTTGGTTTTTCAAAAGTGGTGCTCTAAGCTAAATATGAATGACTCTTTCTTTGTGCAAACCCCTATCTAGGTAAGGCTCCTAGAGCAACCCTTAGAATTTTAGAATGAAAACATTTTTGTGGGGGTAGTTGGTTCCTTTGGGGAGTTTTTCTCAATAGACTTGATCATAACCTTGAATAGACATCTTACCTATGCCTGCATCTGTATAGGGGTAAGGGAAGGTGTGGATATGATAGAAATAGAGACGTTCCATTCAAAGTTGGGAGTCCATGTTTCAAAATTTGATTTATGAGTCTGTTCCTTTTGCATGTTTCCTCTATTTTAAATCTAGGCATAAGGCAAACCAGTGTCTTAGAGCTAAGGTAGAAAGAAAAAAAAAGTAAGACTTTTGGTACCTCATTTAAGGGAAAGAAAATGGTCAAGAAATAGAAATTGACCAATACATCTGAGAAAAAGGATGGGACTAAGGAAAAAAAAAATGTCCTAGACTAGGAAGGAGATCAGAGCAATGAAGGAGGAAAAGGAACAAAGGAGTTAGAAAATAAAGTTCACAATGTTGAGGGAGATCAGAGCATTGAAGGAGGAAAAGGATCAAAGTGGTTAGATATTAACGATCATGATGTAGAGCCCCAAGCCATAGAAATGGAAAGTAAGGATTCATTGACTCAGAAAGACTAGAAGGTTAGTACTTTGGAGGAACCTAGACGGAGATCAAGTCGATAGAAGAATCTTTAGCCCTAACTAGATAAATAGGTAGTTCCCCAAATGACTCTGCTCATTTTCAAATTGAAGGAAACAAAGGAGAAGAGGTAAGCTAGGTAGATTAGGAGACATAAGCTAAGGGTCAGAATACTTTGGATCTCCCATTGGCTTCTTTGGCAAAGCCATTAGCTTCCAATGCCCTGAGGAAGAAGTTTGTAGATTTAGTCAATAACTCTTCCCCATAATAGTTATCTAAATTGGAGGAATGGATTAATAGCTGATCTCAAGACAATAAAGGAAATGGGAGTATGGTTAAAAAGAAGAAAAATCAAAATCAAGATCATCTTCTACTATCTCCAGCAGCCACTAGAAACAAGATCAAAGCAGATGTTGGGTTAAAACCTAAGTCTCCAGGAAGAAGAAGTCTGAGATAGGAAATTCAAGATGAGGCTAGAAAGAATTTTCCAAATGGGAGCCAAATAACTATCAAGGAATGTTTTGAAAAAAATAAATGAAGATCATATTTTGGAATATAAGGGGTCTAAATGCTTCCCATAAAGAAGAGATAGTCTAGAATATGATCAGCGATCAAAGACCTAAATTTTTATTGATTCAAGAAACAAAGATGAGAAAAGACATGGTAGGTAAATTATCTCTTACTAGCAATATAAATATTGAAGCCATAGATTCAGATGGAGCTATAGGGGGAGTTATGATGCTCTTTAATAAAAAGCCTTTCCAGATCTCCACTATTCTAAATGAAGGTAATACACTTCTTTGTAGGGTTTCCCATGGTCATAGTGGTGATTCTTGGTTTATTCTAAATGAGTATGCTCCAGATACTACAAGGGAAAGAAAGGTTTTTTAGGCCAAGATTCTTGATGCAATTCACAACAGTAATATAAATAAAGGTATTATTATGGGGGATTTCAACACTCCTCTTTTAGATGAAGAAAAATCAGGGGGATTGGCCTTGGATCAGAAAAGCAAGTTAGACCTCTTTAATTTCATTAACAATCTAGCTTTTTTGGATGTTGATCTTTTGGGAAGAGGATTCACTTTTTCAAATAGGAGAACTGGTGGGGATTGCATCCAGGTTTATCTGGACAGAGCCCTTATTTCCCCAAACTAGATGCAAACCCATACATGCAGACTTTCTCTACTTCCTAGAGTTGGGTCAGACAACTCACCCATCTTGCTTTTATTTAGTCCTCTAATGGTCAAATGGAATTTCCCTTTCTACTTTAAGAAGATGTGGACATATCACCCAAATTTGGAAGCTAAGATTTTGTCTTGGTGGAATATACAGGTGGTGGAAGATAAAAAAATGTTTAAGATAGCCCAAAAATTGAAAAATGAGAAAAGAAACATCAAAGTCTAGAATAAAATAGATTTTGGGAATATCTTTTAGGAGAAGGATGAGAAGATAGATCAGCTTCAAAAAGTCCAAGAAAGGATATAGTAGGAAGGATACAATGATCAGATTAGGACCAAAGAAATTAATATCTTATCTAACCTCCACAATATCATTAGTAGGGAAGAATTCTTTTGGAGGCAAAGATCTAGAGTCAGTTGGCTCAAAGAGGGGGATCAAAATACTAGGTTTTTCCACCTAGCCAACTTGAAACATTGTGCTCATAATAGGATTCTAACTATAAAGAGGGGGCAAGCCTTGTTGATAAAGGAGAATGAGATCATGGATGAAGCAGTGCATTTCTTTTCTTCTCTTCTTTCCAAGGACTCTTCACTTTCGCTAAAAGATCAATATGACATTTTGACTTCAATTCCCACTCTGCTATAGGATCACCATAATCATATGCTAAAGGAAATTCCCTCCTCATATGAAATTTACCAAGCTCTAATATCTCTCCCTACTGATAAAGCTCTAGGGCTAGATGAATTTCTAACTTTCTTCTTCTAGAAATATTGGGAGGTGGTCAAAGAGGATCTAGTAAAAGCAGTGCAAGAATTTTTCAAGGCTAGAAATCTTTTGAAGGAACTCAACACTACATTTTTTGTGGTAATCCTAAAAATTTTGGGGGCAGATACGATGGATAAGTTCAGACCCATTAGCCTATGAAATTCTTTCTATAAAATCATTTCAAAATTTTTGACTACTAGGATCCTCAGTGGTCTCCACTTGATTATTTCTCCCTAGCAAACTAGCTTTGTCTTTGGGAGATAGATCCTAGACTCTATTATGATGGTTCATGAAGTTATTCACTCTTTGTGGGAAAAGGGAAGGTTTCCTACCCAAGTTAGACCTTTCTAAATCTTATGATAGGGTGGACTGGGATTTATTGAAAGCTATTCTACAAGCTTTTGGTTTTAATGTCCAGGTTTGTAAACTAATTCTTCAGCTTGTCTCTTCTCCCCCTTTGGCTATTTTAATCAATGGAGCTCCCTCAAAATTCTTTTTCCCCTGAGGTCTTAGATAGGGTAATCCCTTATCCCCTATTCCATTCATTATTATGGTAGAGTGTGTTGGGAGGATAATCCTAAGGAAAAGATAGGATTAGAAACTACATGGCAGATATATTAACTTCACCCATCAGCAATTTTTGGATGACACAATTATGGGTGGGGAAGCCATGGTTCAAGAGGCTAAGGTGCTAAAATGTTTTTTGGATACTTACAATAGGGATTTAGGATAGGCTATAAACTAGGAAAAAAGCTCAGTCTTTTTTGTAAATACCCCAATTGAGTGACAAAGAAAAATTGGTCGCATACTGGGATGTGGTGTGGGGTCTCTTCCACCTATTTACCTTGGAATGCCTCTGGGATCAAAACCACTAAATTCCTTTTGGAATGGAATTATTGATAGATTTAATAATAAATTGGCTGGTTGAAAAGGAGCTACCCTTAGTCAAGCAGGTAAATGTACTTTGGTGAAATCAACTCTTCAAAACCTCCCAACTTATGCCCTCGACCTTTTTGGGATCCTAGTTAAACATGTTGATACAATGGAGAAAATCCAGAGAGACTTTTTGTGGACAGGGGTTGAAGAAAACAAGAGATATCATCTTATGGCATGGGACAATGTTTGCTTGCCCAAATGCTATGGTGGCCTAGGCATTAGAAAAATTAGACATCTCAACAATGCTTTGCTAGCAAAGTAGATATGGCACATTTTTCAAAATCTTGGAGAATGGAGGGATATCATGGTGGAAAATTATTTGAGAAGGCAATCCCTTAGCTTCATATTTAGCAAGGCTTATCTTCCCCATGGATCCTTTATCTAGAATGGGATCCTCAAGGCAAAAACTTTGGCTAAGTTAAAGGAAAAGTGGAAAGTAGGCGATGGGGAAAGTATCTTATTTTGGTAGGACAACTAGTTAAGCCAAGGGCCCCTCATAGATCATCCTAACTATGATAGATGGGCTGATATATGTGTAATAAGATTTGGTCAGAAAGTTAGTGACTATAGAGCTAATCATGGATGGAAAGATCTATCAATAGTATCCTAATATCTTAAACCTCTGATGACTATTCTAAATGCCATGATAATTAATAATAAGAGAGATGAAATCCTATGGGGAGACAATCCCAATGGGTTATACTAAATTGCTTTAGGCTATTTCTCACTATGGAATGAGATGGAGAAACCTATCTAGGAAAAGGTATGGATGGTTAGCCTTAATACGAAGATCAATATATTATTTTGGCTGCTTCTCCAAGAAAAAATTCTTACCCTAGATAACCTGATTAAAAGGGGTCAGATTATCCCAAATAGGTGCAGTCTTTGAAAAAATTATTTGGAGTCAACCAACCACCTTTTTATTCATTTTCCCTATTCCTCTGAGGTATGGAATCTCATGACTAAGGACTATGGACTTGGTGTAAGCTAGCCAACATCCAAGATTTCTTTGGACAATGGACTAGTATGTATAAAGGAATGAAGACACAAATGATAAGATCCTATTCTCTTCCACATTTTTGTTGGGGAATATGGAAAGAGAGGAATAATCATATTTTTAGATATAGGGAAGCCCCTACTTTTGTTATTGCAAATAATTTTTTTCTAGCATGAAGGATAATTGTTCCTTTAGAAAAGGGGGAGATATTGAAGGAGGAAACAACATAGTAAAGGAAAAGGATGTGGAGAGGAAAAGATAGGAAGTTAAGTTGCTTCTCTCACCTGAAGAATGTCATAAAGCCAATTTTGATGGGGTAGCCAAAGGCAACCTTGGACCTGCCAACTATGAAGGAATTATTAGAAATGGTCATGGTAAGGAAGTTGTGGCTTTTTATTATCCCTTAGGGATTCAGACAAATCACTTTATGGAGGCCAGTGTGGCCTATCATATTGTAAAACTGGCCCTAGCTACTAGAATTGAGAACCTTTAGTTGGAGGGAGACTCATTAAATATAATAAACTATTTAAAAGGCTGCATTAAGCCATCCTGGACCATTGCAAACATGGTGGAGGATATTAGATTAGATTTGGGTAAATTCAAAAGAGTCCACATCAGCCATGTGTATAGAGAGGCCAACTCAACTATAGAATGGTTTGTGAATGAGGAAATACTAAAAAGCATGATGATGATGTGGCATAATGGTGATATCTTCCTAGTGGTTGTGAAAGATATCATAATGTTGGAATGTATCTAGGGAAGTACAAAAGAAATCTTGCATTAATTATGGAAATTTATGTTGTAGTACAAGTAAGACAAGATATTAATGAAAATCATGGAAAGATAATAACTCTCCATCATTTTGTGTACTTGTGGCATGTTTTATGGGTTGCTTTGCCTATCCAAATTAAAATTTCCAAAGGTAAGAAAGATTTAGGGATTCAAAATTTGTAGGAAGCTAAAGTTTGTGAGTGCAAGATTTTTGAACAAGAGCTAAAGATGGTAGGGGAGAGGAGTAGGAAAGAGCCAACCGAGGAGGAGGAAAAATGGAAGAAAAGAATGAAAGTCTAGAACAAGCTAGAGAAGGGTGGGATAGTGAGGTATATTGAGAAACTCCATGGCTTTGATAAGGAGATCACCAAGCTCATGGTGAATACCTAGAAGGATGGGTGTGTAAAAATTCATGGCGTTTCTCATCAAATCAATGTAGAAATGATAGCTTAGATCATAGAGATACCCATTGAGGGGATTAATTTTTACAAGGATAAGAAAATGTCCACCAATGCAGTTAAAGATTTTGTGAAGAATGAGGAAGAACGGAAGCAGTTAGTGAAGGTTGAGACATACTACAAGGTGGAGTCGATAAAAAAGTTGTGGAAGTATGTTTTAAGGGTTGTTATTGAATATATTTCTTTGGACACTAGATTCAACAGGGTCAAAACACACCACTTTGTTCTATTAAATCATTTTAGGCATGGCACAATAGTTTCTTTTCCTTTTTATCTATTTACTTTGATGAGTAAGGGCATTAAGGGTTTTAAGAAGAAACCCACTCTAAACCCAACCCTGCATGAGGGATTTCTCTTTCTGGTCTATGAATATCTTAAGACTCAAATGAGGGGGAAATATTTAGGCCACTCTAGGGATGATTTAGAGGCCAATGGGAGCATGAAATACTCTAATTCTAAGGAAGTTTGGAGTCTTAGCTCAAAAGATGAGGAAAAATTTTCCTCGAAAGGCAAGAAGTCTAAGGGGGGGAGAAATTTCCTCCTCCTTCCAATTCTATTCCTAGAAAAAATAGTCCTTAGGGATTAACCCCCAATCCAGTGAAATAGGAGAAGAGGAGTATAATAAAGAGGAAGAGGAAATGGAGTTAGAGGAAGAGAAGAGGGGGGAAGATAGTGGGAAGATGGGAGAAGATATTTTGATTTAGTTAGCGAACCCCAAAAAGAGAAAGGTCGAGGAGGAGCTGCAGCCATAAGAGAAGAAAGATCAGACCCCTAAGGCTTTGGGACCTTTACATTCTATTTATCCATCTTAGGAGATTAAGGAAACTATGGTGGAAGATGGTGGGGAGATAATTATGAAAGATAAAAGAAGATCGTGGAGAAACTTCAACACCCAAATGACGACAATGGGGATTGTTAGGGAGAAAGTGAAACTGCAAGTCTTGGAAGACTTAGAAGGAAAAGCCCACTATGATGAGCTCATAGACCCTACTTTAGTTTCAATTTTAGATAATGCAAGGGAAACATGGCTCAATCTATTTAATAATTTTGAAAAAATTATGATAAATAATTTTTTCTCTATCAAATGTTTGTTCCATGAGATTGAGGTGCTCAAGGAGTAAAGAAGCCTAGAGGAAGGCCACAAGATGAGCAGTGACCAGATTCATCTTACTAGCTAGGAGGATCATATCTCAAAGGTTGAGAAAAGGGTGCAAAAGATGGAGATATCAAATCAAAACTTGGCTAATCAGGTGATTGCTACCCTAAACATTTTGAATGAGAACATCAATAGCCTTGGTGATTTTCTAAAAAATGTAGTAATCAGTGGGAATAAGAATGAAATGACTAGCTCGGACCTCAAGAAGATAGAGGGTGAAATGTAAGAGACTAGAGGCTAGGTGAAACAAACTAACAACTTGAACCAAGAACGTGTGGGCATGGAGATCTAGAGCACCAATAAGGAAGTAGAAAATCTACAAGATTAAGAATAGTGAGAAACATTTTCTAGTGGTCTGATTTTTTGCTTTGTACTATATTTTGTTTAGTGCTTTTGGCTTTTTTTTCTAACTTTTGTTTTCTAGTCGTGGGCCTATCTTTTTTTATGGCTTTTTATAGCCAGTTGCATAAGGTCTGGACTTTATTTGATATTATTATTTTAGATATTATGTAAAAACTTTTGGCTTTTTTTCTTAATAAAAAATAAAGTTTCTAAGTTATGCATTTGTTTCAAAGTCGTATTATTTAGGTTATACATGGGAAGTTTGATGAACTCATCCAAAATTATTGTCTCATCTGGTGTATCAATTTTATATCTTATTACTTGTGATCAAGGGGTAATATCACTAGTTTGTGATATCTACAGTTGTTTTCCCTTTGCACTCAGTGCAAGTGTCTATTTAGGGTCCCATGGTGTTGATATAACTTATTGTACAAGTGTAACAATTAATGTATCTATTAACACGACACTTGACAATTACATAAGAGCTTGGATAACCTCTTGTTCTTTTGGTTTCTCTAGCTCTTCCAAATATTTCTTCTCTTTTGCCTCTTTCTCATCTATTTTTCCATCTGTGACATGACTGAAATATGGAAACAAAATAATTCCCTTTCACTATTGCTTGACACTCATGTTTGGAATAATTATAACCTTAAAATTACTAGTTTGTATGCTTTCAATCCATGGATAATCTTGTCTTTTGAACAAAACTAGATTGGTACATGGCAAAGAGGTGTTTGAGGCATTTAATTTTCCATTTTTCAAATCTTCCTTAGTTAATACATTTTGATTTGTTGGTGATGAATTAGGAATGTCCTCAATAGTGAAAACATCTTGGTGTTCACTCCTTTCTACCAATTTCCTCACTTCTTCTAACTTATCTAGTTCTTCTTTATCATCTTGACCTTCTAACTCTACTGCATCTCTTCCTTCTTCCTCTTCTTCTTCATCAATTGATGGAACGAGAAACCCAAATACTTTCTTCCATATGACTATGCTCTCTTTTTCTACTTCATGAGCTTTATTCTTCAAAATTTTGTATGTCATCTCTTAAGGTACAAATTTCTTAAAAAATATTTTAGGGCTATAGACATATATGTCTTCCCTAAGTTAGGAATTGTTTGTGCTAAGGTAGTCTCCCTTATTTGTCTTTTAGTGGATAATGGCCACTTCCATTTGGCATCTAGTTTATTGTACACATCTTCAAGGATTCCTTCACCTAATTCTATAGGTGTATACATAAACTTTATCATCATATCCATCATAACGTTTTCAAGCTTCTCTTGATCAAGTTTATTTATAGAATCATAATTAATCTTCTTAAAATATTCCATGCTAGTTGATTCTCTAATCTTCTCACATACCTAGTCAATAGTCATTGGAGGTAGTGTGTATAAAATTTGAATTTTTCTCAAATCATCAGACTATGTTTCTTCTTCATCTTCCTCCTCCTCATCAAGTGTAACAACTAGTTTTCCTCTTGGCCTCATAGGTAAGCTTTTCTTTGATTCTTTGTCTAGCTTCCTCTTTGTTGGACTTCCTTTTTCCTGTGCAACTATAGATTCAACTACCATGGATCTTGTGAGCATTCTCTTCTTTGGCTTGGACTCTAGAGGTGTGACTACTTTCTTCACATTTTTCTTCAAATCTTCCATCACCTTAGGATCAACGATGATTATCTTCCTTTTCTTTGTTATCTTGGGCTTAGCAAAAACTAACTCCTTACCTTTTGATTTCTTATATTTTTCTTCTTTATCATATTATTCATCTTCTCCTTTTTGCTTAGTTATCTGGAGTTTTCCTATGCCAAGATTTCCCTCAAGATATTAAATCATCTTCTTTCATTTTCTATCTATCTTGGGCACTTTAGTTTGCATTAGCATTTTAGACTTGGTTGTCTTCTAATTGTTGAAGGGAACATTCTTGTATATCCCCTTAGATAACAATGTAGTATAGCTAATGTAGTAACTTTATATATATTAACTTCATATTGCATTGGCCTTAACCATGCAATCCTTGGTAGTACCAGGAATAGGTGAAATTCTTGTCCACCATGAAACATATATCATCAAAATAATGATTTATCACTGATTTTCATCTTCTCATCCTAATCTTCATCTTATTTTTGAATTCTCCAAACTAATTATCCATGATAACCTCAAAAGTTTCTCTCAATATTTTGATAAGATCAATTATCTTCTCAATAGCCAGCCAATTCCTATCCCATACAACTGTGTTGATAGTAGGAAATAAATTTTGCACATAGAAAAATATACAAACAAGTAAAGATCCAAACTTACAAGAAGGATTTGTCACCTTCCTTATAGCTCCAATTTTTTTGATAGTTGTTGTAATTGTAGCTCAGCTATATCATAACTATGATCTTTCTTTATAATTTTATAACCTAGGTTGACTACAATGCAAGGAACATTGTTTAGTCATCTTTATTGATAGAATTTTTGTACAATTACACATACTAAAAGATCACTCAATATTTCCTCAATAACATCAATTTACATACCAAGACCATTCCACTTAGCCTCTATCTATTTTTCAACAACATCTTTTGTGGCACACCTAATTATCTTTGGTTTATACAAGGTAGGATAACAAGTAACTTGATGAATGATTACCTTGTTTATCTTCACTAGTCCACCTTCTAACCATATTTTCATTGCATGGACTCTTCTTAACACAATATTAATCCATTCTACCTTGAATACCTTTGTAAATGTTAGGGTATAGGTAAGCCCTTTCTTGGCAACAATCTTTTTTTAATCTCTCAAAAATCCATTGTCACACAATTTATCATATGCTTCTCACTATTCGTAGTTTCCAATTTCTATAATCTTACACATGTAACATGATCACACATTGTGAACCATTAACACTCTTGGTGGAATTAATGATAGGACACTAGATTCATCACCAATCATTGCAATATTAGAGTATGTTGTAAATTTAGGTGGAGGATACTAGTCATTCCTCACAAATTGTGCATTACTCTCCTTCAACATTTCCTTCCAAGATATGAATGCGGTGGATGCAATTTTGAAATGAGGATTTAAGAAAATTTACTTCAATCAACAACTTCAAAAACAACTTAACTCGGTACTAAAACCCTTACTGAACTATTCAATTTCACCAATGACACATTGTGATTCACTTGATCTTTGACCAAATTTTCCTTGATCACCTTTGAATTTCTTGAATACACTAAAATTTCTTGCTAAATGAAAATGAACACCAAAAACTTGATGTATACCTTCACTCTTGTTCATTTAGGTCTACAATAAATGCATTTTACTATGATATGAGCATAATAGCTAACTCGACCTTCACATTGTGTTCACACTTCCTTTTCAAATACTCGGTCACTACTACTTGTCTTGGTCAATACCATTTAGTTAGATCAATACATTAGGTCAATTAATGTAAGCTTCTAATATTTATTGCAATTCTTGGTCAACATAGACAATATTACTGATTCTTGACACTTGATAGTGTAATTTATTCAATTGCACAATTCTTATCTCAAATATGTTCTAGTGTATCTCAATTCATGCTAATATGAACTTTTAATCACATTTCTTGTTAGGAATTGGTGTATAATAAATCATTCAAGTATACAATCCCTTACATTCCTTTTTTCTTTGTTGGATGTGGTGTGATCACCTAATCCATTAGATTGGGTGATCTCAACTTTTCTTTCTTTACTACTTCAATTATATACTATATTTTTCCATGTCATATTCATCTCAACCTTGGCTTTTCCTTTATTTCTTTCATTGCTTGGTGTTGATTCTCAGGTCCAATAGTTCTTACTAACATGTCTAGCCTTGAGACAACTAAAAGAGACTAGGTTTCCATTTAACCATTTCTTATAATTTCCTCTGAAATGTGTCTTAATGCAATTTTCTAGAATGTGACCATACTCTTCATAATAATTACAATTATACAATGTGTTGTAATCCCAATTATGAGATATACCTTTTTTAGGTGCATGAGCTTTCCATTTAGATGTCTAGTTGGATTTTTCTTTGGATCTACATTCTTGAGCTCTATGTACATATTTTTGACAGATGTAACAATGTCTTTCAATCTAGGTGTAGTAGGTTCATCACTTGCCTTTGACTTGCATTCATGTACTTGATCTTCTTGTTTCTTGCAATTAAAGAAGTTACCAATAAAATTAGGTTTAGTATTTTTTATACCTTTCTTGCTTCTACAATTTTTTTTGTATGTCCAAGTTTACCAAAATAATACTATTAGTGCCTAGTTCCAGTGGTTGTTGACTTGTAGTTTCTATCAAGCTGTCCAATATTGGTCGAGTATTTTTGTATGTGTTGAGCTATCCAATATTGAATGAGCATTCCTATGTGTGCTGACTAAACCTAATGTTTTCTAATGTTCAGTTCTTTCTTTGAAAAGGTTTGGCTATGATTAGTTCTTAGTTTGAGCTGACTTATGTATTTCATTTGGATCATGAATTTAATGTAAGGATCTCGTCTTCATATGTGTGCACACCATTTTAACGCCCACCTTCTATTATGTAAAGATCTATAATCTTTTTAAAGTCATTTTGGCAAGAATAAAATGGGTTTTTAGGTTTATGTGAGGTATCATTATAGAGTTTGATGGGAATATGAAGTAGAAAAATTAAAAATCTGAATTAAGGACCTGTAAAAGTTCTAAGTCTAGGATTTCATAAAATATTGTTGGTTGTAACCCATAAGGCCTTACAACTAGGCTATTAGAAACTACAATTGGAACAACTATCATATTTTCATTGATGTCAAATCTACTGATGAGACATGTTGCTCTCTAATCTAAATGTCATATCTATTTTATTGATGAAGAGGATTTGAGAAATTGATCATAACAAAAGAACCTAGAGGATAGATTGAGTTATGAAAATGAAGTTGCAATGAACATTTGATTAGCTAGACTTTGACAAGACAAAGTGATTTTTTAAATCTTGTTGATGTTCAAGTTTTAATAGTGAAAGAAAAGTTAGATAACTTGTGTAAGACTTGACTAAGTAATAGAGTAAAAGATAAAGGAACTTTGAAGTTCATACTGAGTGATGCTAGTGTCAATTGGGTCATAGTAAGTGCCAAGAAAATTTAGGGTTGAATGAGCATCAATATCAACTAAGAAAATTGTATTGATGTCAAGCTAGAAATCATATAGCAACTGAGCAACTCAATGATGACTGAGTATAAAAACTTAGTAATGGCCAAGTGATAGTATTTTGAATGTGTATGAGAAATAATGAATTACAACTAACTTAGTTGATTTCTTGTGATATGGAAAGCATGTTGAAGATAAAAATTAATTAGTTGAATCATTTAATTCAAGAAGAGGATTAGGTAAATGATCTAAGAGATGAATTTGATGAGAGGTTTCTAGAAAGGAAGGAGATATATAGATACAAGGAACCTAATGAATTGAATCACGAACCCTAAGATCTATGGGGATTGTGAAAATGAAAAAGGAATCAAATTACCTATTTAAGGAGGTACAAAGACAAAATATAGTATGAGTGTAAATGAGATATGAAAAGAAGAGAATAGAGAAGAGAATTTGTGTGTGTTTCCAATAAGATGGAACAAAGATGCTGAGGGTGATAAGAAAATCTAAGAAGAAGGCTTAATTTTTTATGAAGAGAAGGGTGAATGCTTAAAGGGTTCCCAAGAAAATAAAGGACAACGGTGAGAAGTAAGGCTTATTAGGGAAAGGACCTTGGTATTTTATTTCTAATAATTGTAAATAGTTTTTATTGAAATCCTTTCAATCAAAGGTTGACCAAATAGTTATTAAGGACTTAACAGTCTATGTAAATCCTTTAACAAAGTGACATTCTAATGGAATGTTCTAAAGTACTCTAACAAGGCCACTCCTAATACGTTGATTAAATCCTTTAACTAGGTCACATTTAATAGTGTTTATTGTAACCTTTAATAAGGTTGGCTCCTAATAGGGCTCACTTCTCCTAATAGGGCTCACTTCAAACAAGTGAAAAAGTGGTGAAATGTTGTTGGTGTTTTCCCCAAATTGGGTTTCCATATTAAATCCCAGTGTGCAAACTAGTGTTGAATGTTTTATGATGTTCTAAATTTATATGTTTACATTTAGCAAAGTATGTTTGATGCAGAGCAAGCACAAAGGAAGCAAGAATCAATCCAAACTTCTACACAACCTCCAAACTTTATAAAGGATTGTTTAGAGGCTTTGGTTCACTTCCCTTAGTGGATACTGATATTAAAAAATCTCTCCAATAGGTTTCTAGGCCCAACTCCATAAGTAAGACACAAAACTCAACTACACCCAACTTAGTGAAAACAAGGCTTCCTTCCACAAAATGGAAAAATGGGGATTTTGGTTTTCTTGGCCTTTTTACCACCAAAAAAGGCTTGAAAAAACTCAAAATAAACCCAAACAAGGTAAACCATCCAATGGATCCACTCCCAACAACCCACAATTCAAGATGCTAAATTTGACCTAGTAGCCTATTAGGTCTCCTAAATTAGTTTTCAACCAATAAATTCAAAAATTACCAAAGGACCTAATGAACCAAATGCAAACTTAAATATCTTTTTTCAAGTGCTAAAAAGCTCCAAAGTTTTGAGGTCTCACTCCACTCTAGCATGCCTCAACCAATACCAAGCATGCAGGCCTAATTAGCTACTTTAGGCATGGTTTTCAAGGAAAATGATAAAGGATAGATTCATGAAGTCAAACCTCTACCACCAAGATATTATCCTAACACAAATAAGGCTATCTTTTTCTTATGCCAAGTCTTCATACTCCTTCCTTCTCATTATCCATTCAAATTGCATCAAAACAAGGTCAAATACATAGGAATATTTGACCTAGGGATTGCTCCTAAAAATTAGTGCTGCAACCTCCTATTCTGAAACTTGAAAAATATGATAGAGAATACCCCTCACTTTCTCCATGCCAAATTGGAAATAATTTCAATGGTGGAGATTCAAGTTAGGGCCATTTCTTTGACCAAACCTTGGTTTTAAGGGTTTCTTAGAACAATGGCAAAAAAAATTGAATAACTTGAACAATGTGATTGATAAAAAATTGAAACAAAAACCAAAATCTTGAAAATAAATAGGGCCAACTAATCAATGAAAAATTTCACCCTCTAACCATCAAATGTTGTACTGTACGGAAGAAATTAGGAAAATGGTACTGGAATAATAGATTTTTATTGATCAAAGAGCAAGTTACAATGCTTTTCTTCACCCCTACTCCTCTTTTGGATGTCTAGAGCCTTTATAGGCCATTTGGAACAAGTTAAACCACATTATGGAAGTTTTCGCCATTGGGAGTGGTTTGTTTGAAAAGTTGTCAATAAATTGCAAAAGTTGTTGAGAAACTCTTTGCAATTTTTGCTTTGTGACCACATTTTCTTGTAAATTGAATTCTAACAACTCCTATAGGTTCTCCTAATGATATAAACACCTAGACTACCCTAGAAAACATGAAATAAATCAAAATCCACTTCATTGGACCAAATGATTCCGAAGCTTATAATTGCACCATGGGGTCTTGTATCCATTACCAAAGTGAATGGTCTTAGGGAGATCATTTGATCAATCCATAGGCCTTATTACATTAATAAAATAAAACATTTTGATCAGGTGCTTTGCACCATTCTACCCTACATAAAAGAAACTCTAGTCTCTAGAGTGTTGTAAAGTGGAAGATCAATGTCATAAACCTTAAGAGCTTTCTCAGTCATCCAAGTTGCAGATGTTGTTTTTTTCCCCTTCCACTATACTAGATACTCATAGTATGTCTTCCTTCTAGTTTTATTACTGATTCTCTTATCCAAAATAGCTACCACCATGGGTTTTGGCATAGGTGGGATGGTTTTCTTTAACTTCTCCTTAGAATCTACAAGTGTACCTACATCCACATCATTTAAAATAGCACCCTTGAAAGCATATAGGTCAGAAACATTAGAAATAGGAGACAAGTTAATATCAGTGGGCAAGTCAATTTGGTAAGCATTGTTGCCACACTTCTTAACTATATTAAATAGGCCAATCTTTTTCATTTATAGTTTTGTATGCATCTTCTTTTGAAGCCTTTCCTTATTAAGATGAACCATTACCATATTCCCCACTTTGAATTGAAGTTCTTTTCTCCTTTTATCTGCTTGTTGCTTGTACTTGATGGAAGTATCCTTCAACTTGTCTTGCACCTGCTAATGGACTTCTTTCATGACCTCTGCAAAATCCTTAGCCTGTGCACTTCTCCTTTCCATGTCTTTAACATCTTTGAGTTCCAAGGTTCCCCTAGGGTGAATGTCATAAACAACTTGAAAAGGGATTAGACCAGTACTTTTATTAATGGAATCATTAAAGGAAAACTCTGCCTAGGGTAAGACACAAGCCCATGAGACTTCATGTTACTTGGAAAGACACCTCAACATATTTCCTAAGGACCTATTGACTACCTTAGTCTATCCATCAGATTGAGGGTGATAAGAAAATGAAAAGCACAAATTGGTTCCTAACTTTTTCCACAAGGTCCTCCAAAAATCCCCCAAAAACTTGGGATCCCTATTAGATATAATGGACAAGGGAAAACCATGAAGCCTAACAACTTATTTGAAGAAAAAACCTGCTACATGGGAGGCATCATGAGTGGTCTTGCAAGCTATGAAATGGGCCATTTTAGAAAACCTATTCACAACTACAAAAATGCTATCATAACTTGATTTAGTCCTTGGAAGTCCAACAACAAAATCCATACTCACTGAATCCCAAGGCTTGTGATTATTGGAAGTGGTGTATAGAGTCCTGCATTTGATGTGCCTCCATTTGCTTGTTGACAAATCAGACATTCTTCAACAAATCTCCTAACATTAGTCTGCAATTTTGGCCAAAAATAAAATCTTCTAACCTACTCTAGAGTTTTGTCCACTCCAAAATGCCCTACTAAATTGCCACAATGTTTTTCCTTTATAATATTCTCCCTAATAGATCCCTTGGGAACACAAAGCTGACCACCCTTGAACAAAAGGCCTTCTTGTAGAATGTACTCACCAAATTCAGTGCGATACCTTTCTCCAATGGATTTGCAGACTCGGTATGCCTCCTTGAAATCCGCATCTTGCTCATACATGTCCTTCATTGCATGGATGCCAATGGTCTCCAACTGAACTTCTTGAATTGAGAAATTTCTCCTACTAAGTGCATCAACAGCCTTGTTAGTTTCTCCTTTTTTATGTTTAATAGTGAAGATGTGAGCTTGTAGAAATTCTATCCACTTCATATGCCTATGGTTTAACTTTTCTTTGCTATTCAAGAAACTTAAGGCATGATTATTAGTATATACAAAAAATTCTTTAGGCAATAAGTAATGCCTCCATTTCCTAAGGGACTGCACCATAGCATAGAGTTCAAGGTCATATGTTGAATTTTTTACTTGGTCTCATTAAGATTTTCACTAAAAAAAGGCCATAGGCCTACCCTCCTAGTATAGGACACCTCCAGTTTGCCTTGTTACTAGCATCACACTCAACTATAAACAATTTATAAAAGTTAGGGAGCACCAAAATAGGTTGGTCTGCAATCTTCCTTTTCAAGCATTCAAATAAATCATTAGCCTCCTTGGTCCAAGAAAACACACATTTCCTTCCTCCCTTTATGGTATTTATCATAGGAGCACACACACCACTGAAATTTCTTATAAATTTTCTATAAAAACTACACATATCATGAAAAATCTTTACCTCTGATGGAGTAGTGGGTGGTGTCCAGTTAAGGATGGCTTCAACCTTGGAAGGATCCATTTTTAACTCTCCTCCTCATATCACAAACCACAAGAAGATCAACTCTATTTGCAAAAATGAACATTTCTCCAATTTTATCATTAGTTTCTCTTTGTGAAGCCTATTCAAAACCAAATCTAGGTGTCTTAAATGTTCATCCCTGTCCTTGCTAAATATTAAGATATCATCTAAGTACATAACAACAAACTTGTTCAAGAAAGGCATTAGGACTTCATTCATTAGTCTCATAAAGATACTAGGTGCATTAGATAAGCAAAAAGGCATCACAAGCCACTCATATAAGCCTTTTGAGGTCTTAAGTGTTGTTTTCCACTCATCTCCACCCTTGATCCTAATTTGATGATATCCACTCTTGAGGTCCACCTTTGAATATATACTTGCCTTCCCCAAACAATCTAAGAGGTCTTCTGTCCTTGGCATAGGAAACCTATATCTAATGGTTATCCTATTGATTGCTCTAGAATTCATACATAGTCTCCAAGAACCATCCTTTTTAGGGGCAAGGACTGCAAGGACTGCACATGGGCTTATACTTTTCCTAATGAACCCCTTAGTCAATAACTCTTCAATTTGTTTTGCTAGTTCTTCATTCCGCTCTAGGCTCATCTTGTAGGCTTCCTTATTTGAAAGTGTAGCCCCTAGGATGAATTCTATGTAATGACTAATGTCTCTTTCAAGTGGCAAGGTCTCTAGTTGGTTGCTTGCAACTATCCCTTTATACTTCTCCAACAAGTACCTTACCTCCTTGGGCCCAATATTGACAACCTTGGGTGGATCTTGTGACTACTTGATGAGATGTTTTTGAGGTCTAACTACCAATGCATAGCAAGGTGGGTCCTTCTCTTTAGTGATCCTCATAAATTCTTTCTCACCTACCAACATCACCCCATTTGTAGTAGGGTTCCCATCATCAAGCAATGGTGGTATAGTGTATTCAACCCCATCCTTGGTTATAGCATATACATTTGTCTTGCCATTATGTTTGGCACACACATCATATTGTCATGGCCTCCCAAGATACAAATGGCATGCATCCATCTTTGCGACATCACATAAAACTTTGTGATTATATTCCCCTATATTTAACTCCACCCACACTCACTCATTTATGAGTGTTTGTTTATCCTTGGTCAACCATGACACCTTATAGGGCTAAGGATGAGGTCTTGTAGTCAATTTTAACTTATCTATCATCTCCTTAGAGACAACATTATCAAAGGAACTGGAATCCACTATAACCTACAGACTTTGTTATTAACTTTGTATAAATTTTTAAACAATGAATTCCTTTAAGGAGGTTCTACAGTTGTAGGGGCTCTTATCATAGTTCTTTGCATAATTAAGGACTCACCATGTTTTGGAAGTGCAGGCCTAGAAGTGGAAGATTGGTAAGAAGTAACACTCTGACTATCCTCCTCTTCAGTCAATTGGGTTCTCCTATCCCCTTGCTTGTTCTTTTTAGGGCATCTAAAGGACTGATGTCCTACTTGATTACAAGTGAAGCATTTACTCGTGAACACATTAGGCCCCCTTCCACTAGTCCTTCCTCTACCATTGGATCTTTTGCCCCTAAATGTTCCTCTATTTTTAGGCTCACCTTTAGCATTTGAACCACTAGACTCCTCTTGACTATTATTGAAGGATTCCCTTCCATGGAACCTACCTTTGCCCCATTGTTGTTTCCTCTACCCCTACTAGTCATATCCCCTTTTATTTTATGTTTTTCCTCAATTTTTAAAGCCATATTAAAACATTGATGTACCAAACCAAGAGTAATCAATGTTAATTCATCTTGAATGCTATACTTTAAACCATTTACATAACTTGAAAGCTTTTTCTTCTTAGTCTCATACACCTTGGCTCTGAGGGTCAAATTGTGGAATTCTTGTGTGTAGGTGTTGACATCCAAGTCCCTTTTCCTGAGATTCTACAACCTTTTGTATACCAATACCTTATAGTCTTCAGGTATGAACTATTTTCCAATTTCTGCCTTAATTTTCTTCCAAGTCATAATGTGCTCCTTGTTTTCATCCAACATTTCATTTTGCAAAAAGTTCCACCAACTCAAGGTAGGGCCTTTGAGTTTGGCCTTGGCAATCTTGACCTTCTAATTTTCAGGGGTCTTGTCACATTCAAAATGATTTTTTAAGGCCTCATCCAATCCATACATTCTTTAGGGTCCAACTTACCATGAAAAGTGAGTAAGTCCCCTTCTCCTTTCTTTCCAACCCTCTCCAATGCAGCAAGGAAGGGCCTCTAATCTATAGGAATTTTTTCTTGTTCTTCATTCCCTTCTATCTCCTTAGGTTTTGATTCATCATCACTCCCTTTTCCCATTTAATTCTTGAGTCTATCCAACTCCCTCTTCATAGTCCTATTCTCTTCCCGAACTACTCTACTTTCACCATCTACTCCTTGACTAGCTTGGCTAGTTCCACATTGGTGATCCTCAACGGGATCTCCCTTTCAGGTTCTTCTCCTCCATTAGACATGGTGTAACAAAAAAATCAAAGTGGCTCTAATACCACTTGATACAAAACAAGCACAAAGGAAGCAAGAATCAATCCAAACTTGTACACAACCTCCAAACTTCACAAAGGATTGTTCAAAGGCTTTGGTTCACTTCCCTTAGTGGATACTCATATTAAAAAATCTCTCTAACAGGTTTCTAGGCCCAACTACATAAGAAAGACACAAAATCCAACTACACCCAACTTAGTGCAAACAAGGTTTCCTTCCACAAAATGGAAAAATGGGGATTTTAGTGTTCTTGGTCTATTTACCACCAAAAAAGGCTTGAAACAACTCAAACCCAAACCAAACAAGGTAAACCATCCAATGGATCCACTCCCAACAACCCACAATTCAAGATGTTGAATTTGACCTAGTAGCCTATCAGGTCTCCTAAATCGATTTTCAACCAATAACTTCAAAAATTAACAAAGGACCCAATGAACCAAATGTAGCCTGAAATACCCTTTTTCAAGTGCTAACATCCTCCAAAGTTTCAAGGTCTCACTCCACTCCAGCATCCCTCAACCAATAACAAGCACACAGGCCTAATTAGCTACTTTAGGCATGGTTTTCAAGGCAAATGATAAAGGATTGGTTCATGAATTCAAACCTCCACCACCAAGATATTATCCTAACTCAAACAAGGTTATCTTTTTCTTAAGCCAAGTCCTCGTACTCATTCCTTCTCATTATCCATTCAAATTGCATCAAAATAAGGTCAAATACATAAGAATATTTGACCTAGGGCTTGCTCCTAAAAATTAGTGCTGCAACCTCCTATTCCCAAACTTTCAAAATATGATAGAGCATACCCTAACTTGATCCATTCCAAATTGGAAAGAATTCCAATAGTAGAGATTCAAGTTAGGGCCATTTCTTTGACCAAACCCTAGTTTTAAGGGTTTCTGAGAACAGTGTCAAATTTTTTTTGAATAACTTGAACATTGTGATTGATACAAACATGAAATGAAAAAAAAAATCTTGCAAATAAGTAGGACCAATTGATCAATGGAAAATTTTCACCCTTCAACCATTAGATGCCATACTATACAGAATAAATCAAAAAAATTGTACTAGAATAGCAAATTTTTATTGATCAAAGAGCAAGTTACAATGATTTTCTTCATGCCTACTCCTCCTTTGGATGTTTAGAGCCTTTACAAGCCATCTGGAACAAGTTAAACCACCTTATTGTAGCTATAGCCATTGGGAGTGGTTTGTTTGAAAAGTTGTCAACAAATTGCAAAAGTTGCTAAGCAACTTTTTGCAATTCTTGCAATTTTTGCAATTTTTTCTTTGTGACCACATTTTCTTGCAAATTGAATTCTAACAACTCCTATAGGTTCTCCTAATTCTTTAAATAGCTAGACTACCCTAGAAAACATGAAATAAATTAAAATCTACTTCATTGGATGAAATGATGCGCAGGCTTATAATTGCACCACGGGGACTTGTATCCATTACAAAAGTGGATGGTCCTAGGGAGATCATTTTATCAATCCCTAGACCTTATTACATTAAGAAAATAAATCATTTTAATTAGGTTCTCTACACCAATGTTATCTCAGGATAGTAAACTACTAGTTCATATTGTTATTCAAATTACAATAGAGAGTGAGTTATAATAGGTTAAGTAGAACATATAATATTAGTGATGTAGTAGTAAACTTTGTGTAAAATAAATATGTAAAGATAACATATTCCTTTGATTTGTTAACAACTGTAAAAAAACAAAAAACAAAAAAAAAAACAAAAAAAAACAAAAAAAAAAAAACAAAAACAAGAACACAATCAAGCAATGTTGGAGATTTCTTCAGCCCCAAGCTATGTCAAGTTTGATGACATAAACCAATGTGATAGTATAAAATAGATGCGAGATAAACTAAAGACCATATATGGAGGAGATGACAATGTATTGAGAGCTAAATCAAAGAGCCTGAGAGGAAAAATTGATATATTGAGAATGATGGAAGGAGTGAACATAGTGCAATATTTTAGAAGAATCAAGGAAGTTGTCAATGTTATTTGAGGTTAAAATTGAGAGATTAAAGTTGAAACAATGACAGGAAAGGTATTGAGAACTCTACTTCCTATATATTCCATTAGGGTTTCTGCAATACAAGAGTTAAGATGTACTCTAGGTAACAATATAACTTTGCAAGGTGTAACTGACAAACTTACTACTTTTGAGATGCCTAACTTTGATAACTACAAACTTGCTACTGTTAAATATTCTTTTAAGTCACAATTGGTTCTTAGAAAAAAGAAAGATAAACATTTGAAGAGTGATAGTGACACTTTTGATGATGATCTTTGTGAACTTGAAGCACTTATTACAAAAGGATTTGGAAGAGGTAGAGATAAATACATAGATAAAATACCTATAAGTTGTTTTGATGCAACAAGGTTAGTCATATAGCTGCAAGGTGTCTTGATAGAGAAGACAATGATGAGAAAAAGGAAAGAAAGTACAAAGAATGGAGAGATGACCAAAAATACAAGAAGAAAAAAGATGAAAAAGGTAAGCAATCTTGCTATATTTCTTAAGAAGAAACTGACACTAAATCTGAAAGTAATGATTATAAAGTTGTCTATGTTTCTATGAAAGAAGATTCTAATGACAATGAGAAAGCTACGTAAATTTCTTATGTGAACAAAAGTAATTGGTAGATAATTGATAGTGGATGATCTAATCATATGAATGGTGATAGAAATAAATTATAGGCCATTGGACAACACAAATGTGGCTGCATTAAATTTAGTAATGATATTCCATGTGTTGTGAAAGGTAAAGATACAATTCAATTGATTGACAAAATCAAATGTGACAATGTTTACTTGGTGGAAGGACTTAACTATAATTTGTTGAGTGTTTAAAATTTTAACAAATTAGCCCTATTACATAGTTGAATTACATAATAGAAAGGCCAAGATATATAATGATGATGTAAGCTGATTGGAAATGGTGATTATACAAGAGGTAAATTGTTCTATCTAGATTTATCTAATGATACATCTTTATTTACACAACAAGAAGATATTTAGTTATGGCACAAATGGGTATGTCATGTAAATTTTGACAATTTAGTGAACATTAGTAAAATGAAGAAAGTAAGAGGGTAGCCGAAAATAAAGAACCCTAACAATGCTATGTGTAAACAATGTCAATTGAGAAAAATGATAAAGTCTAGTTTCAAGAGAAAAATGTACACATCTAATGATATTTTGGAATTGGTTCATATTGACCTTTGTGGACATATTGATGTTCAAAGTTATTATGGAGATAAGAATTTCATTTTGTTTGTTGATGACTAGTCTAGGATGATGACCATGATTTTTCTCAAATCTAAATATGATGTGTTTTAGTTATTTAAGTGTCATTTGGCTAGAGTTGAGAAAGAAATAAGGAAGAGTCTAAAGTGTATGAGATCTAACAGAGGTGGTGAAATCATTTCCAATGAGTTCAATACATTCTACAATGATAGAGGAATTAAAAGACAAATGTCAACACCAAGGACCCCTCCTCATAATAGAATAGATGAAAGGAGAAACAAATCAATAATGGACTATGCTCAAATATTCATGATGATGAAGAATGTATAATAGAAGTGTTCGAGAGAAGATATCAATACTATTTTCCATACCTTAAACAAAGAACAAGTCAAGAAAGGTACAAATGCTACACCTTTTGATCTATGATATGGATATGCTCCTAATGTGAAATATTTCAAAATATTTGGAAGAAAATGCTATATATTTAAAGACAATAGGAATGGAAAATTTGATGCAAAGAGTGATGAAGGTATATTCCTAGGATATTCAACCAGAAGTAAATCTTACAAGTGTTTAAATTCTAACACTAACAATGTTGTGGAAAGTTCAAATGTGAAATTTGATGAATTTGAAGAATGAAATGATATTGAATGTAAGATAGAACTTGAAGATTACAACACTTTCATATATGTGGATAATGGTTTTCCCAACACTCCTACTAAACAATAAAATTAAGTTGTATAGGGAATGACAATGTGCAACAAGAGTAGAAAATAGTAGGTGTTGAGCAATAGGTAGAAGATGTCGATTCATAGATGTGAAATTTCAACCATTAAATAGACAATGTTGAGCATTTAAATCTAGAACCTAAACCTGAAATATAAAGAGATAATGACCTTGAGATTACTTTTCAAGATGAACCCGTTGAAGAACAAAGAACGAGACTGCATTTTCTAGCTAAGTATATAAGAAGACATCATAAATCTAAATAGAGCATTGGAGATGTAGAATCTAGTGTTATGAAAAGAAAGAGATTAAGAAATGATACATGCTTACTTTGTGATTTTGAGCCCAAATTAGTAAGGATGCTCTAGAAAATGAAGACTAAATCTAGTCAATGAATGAAGAAATTAAACAGATTGAGAAGAATAACACTTGCATCCTAGTACCTAGACCAAATGACAAAAAATGTAATTGGAATAAAATGAGTTTTTAGGAATAAGATAAATGAAAAAGGTGAAGTTATAAGGAACAAGGAAATAATAGTATGCAAAGGATATGCTCAAGAAGGAGTTGACTATGGAGAAAATTTTTCTCCTATGATAAGACTGGAAGGATTTAGAACTTAGGTTGCATGATTAGCCTTCAAAACTTTCAGGTATATCAAATGGATGTCAAATCTATTTTTTTGAATGCTATAATTGATGAAGAAGTTTGCATAGAACTATAAGACCAAAAAATATATAAGTTTTCATAATGAAAGCAACTACAAACTTTCAAATAAATGAAAACTAATCTAATCTTTCTTTGAAGTCATCAAAAGGAAGGTGCATAAATAAACATGAGAAACACATGAGAAAGACCCCCTTCACATGATGCTCCAATATCAACCCATAAAATTAATGTTGATGTAGCTCTAATTGACAAGATGCACCTACAATTGAAAGCAAGATGATGATATGAAAGAAAGATGATATGATAGTAAGAATACATGGATTATGGTTAGCCAAAACAAGTGCATAGTGGCTCAATTTATAGGATTATGAATCCAAATGCAAGAAATGGAAAGAAAGAATGCAAAAGAGAAAGATGTCATAATCATGTGTGAAACCTAGAAATTGTTATGACAAAGAGGTGAAATTAAAAAATTATTACACAATATGACAAATTATGACAATGTGTAAGAATTATACATAGAAATGTGTAAGTAAAATGCATAGAAAGATGCGAGAGGTGTAAACTAAAAATTAGGAATGTGTGAGAGTGGGAAATTTTGAATTTTAAAAACTCATGATTCCCTCTAAAATGGAAATTATAAATTATAGAATTAGGAAAATAGAAAATGGAAAATGAGAAATTAGAATTAGAATTTATGAAATTAGAAATTAGAATTTAAGAAGATGAGAAATTATAATTATAATTTAGGAAATTAGCATTTCCAATAATTTATGAAAATGGAATCAATTAATTAATAAAGATTGATTAATTTAGAAAGGTTAGTAAAGAGGAATAATTAATAAGAGGGGATGAAATCAAATGATTAGGAAATAGGAATAGACTATGGGTTATCTAATCCTATTGGAGAAATTAACATATTGATTGGTCAAGACAATGAAATAAATGTAAGATAAACCTGTTGAAGGATTGTGATGAAAATGCAAATCAAATGTGATGATATTGGATTGATTGAAGCCATGATCAAATGAAAAAAATGATGCTAAGTGAATGACATGAAATGATGACTTGTCAAGGATGCATGACAAGGGTTGATGACACATGACATTTAACGAAAATTGTAAATGCCACAAGATTGATTGAAATAGATTCAAAGGATTGATCACAATAACATCAATAGGTGTGGTCAATGATATCAAATTGATTGAAAAAGGACATGATTAGACATTGAAGGACTCAAAAATTTCAAGGATCAAATTGATGAATGATGATGATATGCCAAGGACACATGACATGTATTAGTTAATGTTGATAAGGCACTAAAGGATGTAACAATGCTTAAAGGATTGATGATGATAAGATGACATTGAAATGGTTTTGAATTGATTCTGAGATGATGTACATTTTTATTGAATGATGATCAAGTTGGCCAAAAGATAAAAGTTAGTGAAATGAGAAAATGGGACAAGTTAGGATCTGAAAGTGATGAAAGAGTAGGTGCAAACTATTTTTTAGCATCTACATTTTGCCCCTCTTTGACACAATGTGATTATGAGCATTGTGTCAAACAATAATGAAAAAGATCAATGCCCCAATGAAATTGAAGGAAGGTGCTAGGATGTCTCCTTGAAAAATTGGGCAAGAAATTGACTCAAGGACATTTTTTTGAAAAGGTAAGGCAATGAGAGAAATAGATTATTGAAAAAAACATTACTATAAGAATGAAATGAGACTAAGAAGAGTGATTAAGCTTTCTTTCATGGATGTACTTTATGTCATAAGAGCTTTATTTCTATGTGGAAAATGGAATGCAACACATCATGACATAGAAAACCAGCATAAAAATGCAAGCCTTTTTCATAAGAAAACATGATGCAAATAGAGAATGACCTTATCCACTCCAAGGCATAGATTATGCCCTAAACTATCAAAGGACATTTGAAAACAAATGAAAAAAAAATGATCATGAACCATCCCATCCACTCTCATAAATCAGTTAATATCATCAAGTAGCATAGGAACATGATCAAAAGAAAAAAAAGAAAGAAGAAAACACTAACTAAATGACGCGAGCCAACAACCATTCTAATATGTTATTTCTTCGTTTATTAAGTGTTGTTTTGGATTTCAAAGTTTTCTTGTTTGATGTTTGACAAGTTGATTATTGAAAGTTGGTTCAAGTAGTTTAGTATATGTTTTCTCAAAGCATGATTTTGTTGAAGAACAATTATTAAGTTTGATTCTATGTGTGCAAGTTTGAAGCAAAAGGAGTGATTATTTACAACAATTATGTACAAGGTTTATTGCAAGTTTTTGGTGATTTTTCATTTTTTGAGGGTTTTTAATTTTTTGGTCCCCCCCAAGTTCATATTTGAATTTTAGTGTTTTGTTCAGGACATTTTATGATTTTTATTAGTTTTTTCCAAGATATTTTATGATTTTTTCAGGGCATTTTATGATTTTTTTAAATGAGTTTTTTAGGATCATATTTGTTTTTATTTTTTGGAATTTTTTTAGGATCATATGTGAATTTTTAAAGATTTGTATTAGGATCATATGTGATTTTTTAAATTTTTTTTAGGATCATATGTGATTTGTTTGAATTTTTTCAATATCATATGTGATTTGTTTGAAATTGTCCAAGATCATATTTAATTTTTTTGGGTTTTTTTCAAGTCTTTAAGGTATATACATGATGTCAGCTCCAATCCAATAAGAACAATGAGTCCAGTGGACTAACCATGGTTGAGAAATTTTCCCTAGTTCAAATACAAAGTCATGGAATGTGTAGGTGAATGGCCCCAAACAAGACATAAACTATATATAGAGACCAAGGACAAGGTATGTAAAAATTGGCGATGCATGAGAAAATAGCATGGGATATCAGCTAGTTCACAGGCCTTGATCAAGGACTAAAAATGTCTCACATTGTAACTAGAGTGAAAATGCAAGCCTTTTTCGTAAGCAAACACGATGCAAATGAAGAATAACCTTATCCACTCCAAGGCATAGATTATGACCTAGACTATCAAAGGACATTTGAAAACAAACAAAAAAAATAAAAATGATCATGAGGCATCCCATCCACTTTCATAAATCAGTTTATTTCATCAAGTAGCATAGGAACATGATCACAAGAAAACAAAGAAAAAATAAAACTCACTAAACAACGTGAGCCAACAAACATTCTGATATGTTATTTCTTGCTTTATTAAGTGTTGTTTTGGATTTCAAAGTTTTCTTGTTTGATGTTTGATAAGTTGATTGTTGAAAGTTGGTTTAAGTAGTTTAGTATATGTTTTCTCAAAGCATGATTTTGTTGCAGCACAATTATTAAGTTTGATTTTGCATGTGCAAAAGGAGTGATTATTTAAAATGATTATGTACAAGGTTTATTGCAAGTTTTTGGTGATTTTTCACTTTTTGGGGGGTTTTAAATTTTTTCTTTTCTTTTCTTTTCTTTTATTTTTGTGGTGTAGGTATTTTCAAAACATTTTGCAATTTTTACATTTTTTTTTTGTTTCTAGGTTCATATTTGATTTTTAGTGTTTTTCTTAGGACATTTTATGATTTTTATGAGTTTTTTCCAAGATATTTTATGATTTTTTTAGGACATTTTTTGATTTTTTAAAATGAATTTTTAAGGGTTGTATTTGTTTTTATTTTTTGGAATTTTTTTAGGATCATATGTGAATTTTTAAAGATTTGTTTTAGAATAATATGCGATTTTTTTTTTTTTTTTCTAGGATCATATGTGATTTGTTTGAATTTTTTCAAGATCATATGTGATTTGTCTAAAAAATTTCAAGATCATATTTTATTTTTTGGGATTTTTTCAAGTCTTTAAGGTATATACATGATGTTAGGTCCAATCCAATAAGAACAATGAGTCCTGTGGACTAACCATGGTCGAGGAATTTTCCCTGGTTCAAATTTAAAGTCATGGGGTGTGTAGGTAAATGGCCCTAGATAAGACATAAAATATATATAGAGGCCAAGGAAAAGGTATGTAAAAACTGGTGATGCATGAGAAAATAGCATGAGATATCAACTAGTTCACATGCCTTGATCAGGGATTAAAAATGTCTCACATTGTAAGAGATATGATTAGAAAAGGATGGGGGAAAACAAGATAGAATCCTGATAGATGGAGGAGCAACGATTTGCTACACATGGCACTTGTTTGTTAGGTTTTTGCCACGATACTTGTCCAAACTGCTTGTTTGTCAAGTTTTCCCATTTGGGTGAAATTTTTCTCTTTTTCACTTTTTTCATGCCAAGATGCCTATTTGTCAGGTTTTCATCAAGGCATTCATTTTTTTCATCTTTTTTTTTTCTTTTTAAAAAAAAAAATTGATATTTTTTAGGACTTTTTGGAAAGAATCATGAATGTTGCTGATAGATGTTGGAAATGAATCTATTATCAGTGCTTCCAACTAATAACCTTTAGACCCACAAGTGACTATAACTATGTAAGATTCATTCTAAGTTTGTAGCTAAATTTAAACCACTAAAATAGCCCATGATATACCATCATGTACTATATGCAAGGTAGTGTTTGCCTCTTGTGAATCAGGGCATCTGAGAATAGTTAGGTCAAAGGATCCTTTTATAGGATGTCACTGATGATAAAATACTCAAAAGCTTGTTTGGAGGTTTAATTTTGGGTGTTGGACAAGTCAAGTGGTAGCATTTTGGCATAAATAGTTGGATATTGTTGAAAATAGAGATGGAGTAACTGAGAGGGGAGGGGTGAATCAGTTACCACAAAATAGATCCACAGATCCTTGGATGTCTTAAAATAAAATTGTTGTTAACACTCGGTAACCATACAAATTAATGCTGAAACTAGATAGATGTTCTATTAACTTGTTAAGCATTTAAAGTGATTAACATGCATGCATAAAGAAATAATCATGAACACAGGAGACACCAAATTTAACATAGAAACCCAATTTGGGAAAAACCACCAAGTAACTAGTTACCAATTTTCACTCTTCTCAGGTGAGCCCTGTTAGGAGCCAACCCTGTTAAAGGTTACAAAACACACTATTAGGTGTGACCTTGTTAGAGGATTTAATCACCCTGTTAGAAGTGGCCTTGTCAGAGGTCTTTAAAACAATTCAACTGAATTATCACCTTGTTAGAAGATTTACAAAATGGCTATCAAACCAACTCTGTTAAGAGGTTTTGAATCACTATTACAATGATTAGAAAGCAACAATGAAGTGATCTAAAATATATGCAACTTATCTTTGCTGAATACAGATCTTTGTTTTGCTTCACTAGATCCTTACTGATCAAACACAATTTTGTAGCTTCATAAGGATATCTAATCCTTCCTCAACATTCGCTCATATATCCTCTTATTTATACATTCACACTCTTATGCATCCACACACTTTTTTTTTTCTAATGAATTCACAACTTGACCTTTCATATATACCTTTTAGATTGTCAAGTCAGCTCAATTACAAGTTACAACAACTGAAAAAAATTAAATCAGTCAGCTTCACAAGATAATTAAACTTAATTCTTTAGAACAATAAAATTCTTTGCTGCCCGACCCAACTCAGTGACCATTGCTCTAGAATGGTATTCCCAGTGTTAACCAAGTGAAGCTTGGTAAACATTACAAACCTTGCAACTTTCTTTGGAGACTGAGTTAACTCAATAAACACTGACCTTCCTTCATTTACCGAGTGAGCTCGGTAAAAGCTAACTTTCCTTCGCTTACCGAGTGAGCTCGGTAAAAGCTAACTTTCTCTTTGATGACCAAGTGAACTTGGTAGACATTGAACTTTCTCTTTTTTAACCTTGGGATCTCAGTTAACATTAACTTTCTGCTACAAGATCCTTTGATGCTTGAGTGAGCTTGGTAAGAGCTAACTTTAATGTGTAATGTACAGGAACGTTCGGCAGACACTGTAAATTGCTTTGCTGACGTCTGAGCTCGATAGACTCTATCTAATGGCTTATATGACATTTTTGTAACATCAAAGACAATACACAATTAACAATTGTATCCAACAATCTCCCTCTTTGACATTGATGGAAACATAACATGTCATAGCAGAAATGAAATTTGAAGACAAGTCTTTCTCTTATATGGCAACACAACATGTCAACATAACAATTCTCCCTCTAAGATAGAAAACTCTCCTTCTTACAGTAATCTCCCTCTGTGAAGGAATTACATAAAAAATTCTTTATATTTTGAACAAATTTCAAAGAGATATGATAGTAAAACTCTCCCTCTTTGACAACACATGCCAAAGATAACTCAACTCAAATGAATTTCAGTGTACCTTTAGTACTGATTCATATGTAGTATTTTCTGATCATGCTACATCAACTGATAGATATTCAATCTGGTATGAGTTGATGCATCGTTAAAACTTTATTTTAGTGAACTTTGGATAGGGGAGTGACCCCTAACTTACCTCTTAGATACAGGAATGCATCCTTAGGTAATGGATTAGTGAATATGTCAGCAATTTGTTCCTTTGTATAAACATATTCCAATCTGATCTCCTTATCTTGCACCAATTCTCTGACAAAATAATATTTTATTGCAATGTTCTTGGTTTAGGAATGCATCACTGGATTCTTAGATATGTTGATTGCACTTGTATTATCACAGAACATAACAACTGGTTCTTTGATTTCTATCTTTATGCCTTCCAACAATTGTTTAAACCAAACAATATTAGAACAGTTTACTGCTGCAGCAACATACTCTGCCTCTGCTGTAGATTGAGATGTACAATTTTGCTTTTTGCTTGTCTAAGAAACCAACCTCTTTCCAAGAAAGAATGCACCTCCACTTGTACTTTTTTTGTCATCAAAGTTTCCTGCCTAATCAGCATCAGTAAATACTTTCAAATCCAAATTTCCTCCAAACTTATACAATAAACCATACTCTTCAGTTCCTTTCAAATATCTCATTATTCTTTTGATTACCATCATGTGATTTTCTCTTGGTTTTGCTGAAAATCTTGCTACAATACCAACTACAAGGGCAATATCTGGCCTAATATGAACTACATACTACAACTTTCCAATCATAGATCTATACATTGTTTGATCTACTTCTTTTGATTCATCTTCCTTGGTAAGTTTTAATCTGGTACACATAGGAGTCCCGACTAGTTTACAATCTTCCATTCCAAAAAAATTCAATATCTCTTTGATGTATTTTGATTGAGTAATGTAGATACCATTTATATTCTATTGAATTTGAAGATCAACAAAAAATTTGATCTCACCAAACATAGACATTTCAAATTCCTTGTTCATTTGTTCTGAAAATTCTTTGCACAAATCATCATTCCCTGTGAAAACAGAATCATCTACAAATATTTTTGCCAAGACAATCTTATTATCTGGTCCTTTCTTAATATACAAGATACTATTATCATTAGTTCTTTGAAAACCAATCTGAATAAGATAGTTATGCAATCTTTCATACCATGCTCTAGGGGCTTGTTTCAGACCATACAATGCCTTGTGTAATTTGCAGACCATGTTCTTCTTATCTAGATCAACAAAACCTTTAGGTTGTTCAATGTAAACCTCTTCATCTAGTATACCGTTGAGGAATGCTGACTTGACATCCATCTGATAAACTTTGAATCCTTTGTGAGCAGCATATGCTAGTAAGGCTCTGACTCCTTCCAGTCTTGCAACAGGAGCAAAATTTTCTCCATAGTCTATTCCTTCTTCTTGAGCATATCCTTTGCATACTAGTCTAGCTTTGTTTCTTGATACCTTACCATCTTCATCCAACTTGTTTCTGAATACCCACTTAGTTCCAATCACATTTTTGTCTTTAGGTCTAGGTACAAGAGTCCATGTCTTGTTTTTCTCTATCTGCACTATCTCTTCATTCATAGCTTCAATCCAACTATCATTTTCCAATGCATCTTTGACATTTCTAAGTTCAAAGTCAGCAAGTAAACAAGTACCTTTCAACTTATTTCTTGTCATGGTTTCTTTAGATTTATCTCTAATGATCTGATCTGCTGAATGATGTCTCCTGACATACTTAGCTAATAAAGGTTCCTTGCTTTTTGAATGGACTTCATTATTATCTTCTTGCATGTCAACTTCAGGTTTTGTTTGTTTTGGCTCGGTAGATATGTGCTCGAGTTTTTCAAACTCGGTTTGAACTTCCTGTAACTTGGTTACAGATGACTCAGAAGTAGAAGATTCTTGATTCTCTGATGTAACTGGTACTATATCAGGTTCACTGAAGACAAACCTTTTATAGTCTTCTGGTTCCCTTTTTCTTTCTTCTTCAATCCTTTCTCAAACTCATCAACTTTCACATGTGCACTTTCTATGACTTTGTGAGTAGATAAGTTCAAACACCTATATGCCTTACTTTTGCATGAGTATCCAAAGAATATATCTTCATCACCTTTCACATCAAATTTTCCTTTTCTAGATTCTTTCAAAATGTAACATTTACTTCCAAATACTTGAAGGTAACTTACATTAGGTTTATAGCCATACCATAATTCATAGGGGGTTTTGAATGAGTCTTTCTTCAGTTATACTCTGTTCAAGGTATAAACTACAGTGTTGATAGCTTCCTTCCAGTATTTGATAGCAATGTTCTTTTCAATCATTAAATTTCTTGCACAATCCATGATGGATCTATTTCTTCTTTCAACTATTCCATTTTGCTGGGGTGTTCCATGGGCTGATACCTGTCTTTTGATTCCTCTTTCAATGCAAAAGTTATTAAACTCATGTGAAATGAATTCTCCACCTCTGTTTGACCTCAAGCATTTTAATCTTTTCCCTGTTTCTTTTTCTACTCTGGCCAAATACCATTTGAACTTTTCAAATGCTTCTCATTTGTTTCTTAGATACATGACTATCATCATTCTTGAGTAATCATCAACAAAAAGAATGAAGAACTTTTCTCCAGTATAGCTTTCAATTCCAATGGGTCCACATAGATTAGTATGCACAATTTCTAATATATCTTTAGACTGATAGTTTTTTCTTTTAAAACTAGTCTTTCCCATCTTTCCAATCTGACAATTTTTGCATAGACCGACCTCAGGTTTCTTTATGTTAGGAATGCCTCTAACTTTCTTGAAAAATCTTATCTTTACCAGATTATCAAAGTTTACATGACACAACCTTTTATGCCATAACCAACTTTCTTCAACTTGAGCAATGAGACATGAATATTCACCTAGTTCAAGATAGAACAAGTTACCTTTAGTTTGAGTACCTGATCCAATCAGCTTTCCTTTTCCATCCAGTAGTCTTGCTTTACCATGCACAAATTCTACTTTGAATCCATTATTGAGTAGCTATGCCAAACTTAACAAATTATGCTTTAGTTCTTTTACCCAATAGGCATTATCACATATAAGTTCCTTGGTTAGAGAGATTCTTCCTCTCCCTTTTATACAACAAGGTTCATTGTTACCAAATCTTACACTACCACCATCGTAGTCTTCAAAGTATTCAAACTTAGTTTTGTCACCAGTCATGTGATGAGAACAACCACTATCTATGATCCATGTATCATTTTTGCTCATATGAGAAATGAGTGTCATTTCCTCATCATTATTAGATTCATCTTTTACAGCAATGTAGACAATTTCATTTTCTTCTTCATTATTAGAATCATTAGAATCTTTAGCCGTAAAACATGTTTTCTTACCTTTATCCTTGAATGATTTAAAATCTTTCTTTCCATTCCATTTGTGATCTTTTTCTTCATCTTTATTCTACTTGTTTGGACACCTAGCAGCAATATGACCAACTTCTTCACATGAAAAATAGATTAGAGGTACTTTACGTTTGTATTTTCCTCTGCCTCTAGAATATTTCCTTGATAGAAGGGCTTAAATTACTTCAAGATCACTGACTGAACTTTGGTTTGATTCATCTTCACTTTTTGACTGAGATTTCTTTTTTCCTTTCTCCTTGAGTGAAGGTTTTGCTTCAAATGCTGATTCAATGTTCTTGGAAGTTGGAACATAGTTATCAAAGTTTTCCAGTTCAAATAAAATCAATCTTCCAATTATAGCCTCTAGATTTATCTTGTGATTTGCTTCGCATCTTCTTTCTTGAATTGCAAAAATTCTGATCGCATAAATGGAAAGTAGAGTTCTGAGAACTTTACTTATAACTGTCTCTTCACTGATATCTCCTCCAGAAGCTTTGATTGCACTAACACATGCTTTAACTCTTTCAACATATTTTGCAATGTTTTCATCCTCTCTCATCCTCATTTGATCAAATTGTCCTCTTAGACTTTCTGCTTTGGCTCTTCTAACATTATCATCTCCTCCATAGATCTCTTTCAATTTTTCCCACATTTCAAAGGAAGATTTGCAGTCCTTGATATCATTGAATTTTTCATAAGTCAAAGCAGATGCTATATCTATCATCATAATGTTGTGAGTCTTCTTTTTAGCAATATCATTGACAGATAGTGTACCAGCTAGTTCTGCATATTTTTCATCAAGGTATTTTAGTCTTGTATCTCTAATAGAAGCTAGATGAAGTCTCATCAACCCTTGCCATGCTGAGAATTTATTCCTGTTAAGCCTTGGAATTTCCCTCTTGTAAGACATCCTGATCTTTGGCTTAGATCCTTGAAATCTTTCCTGCAAGCACCAAAAGCTCTGATACCAATTGTTGAAAATAGAGATGGAGTAACTGAGAGGGGAGGGGTGAAACAGTTACCACAAAATAAATCCACAGATCCTTGAAATCTTAAAATAAAATTGCTGCTGACACTCGGTAACCATACAAATAAATGTTGAAACTAGATAGATGTTATGCTAAATTTTTAAGCATTTAAAGTGGTTAACATGCATGCATAAAGAAATAATCATGAACACAAGAGACACCAAATTTAACGTGGAAACCCAATTTGGGAAAAACCACCAAGTAACTAGTTACCAATTTTCACTCTTCTGAAGTGAGCCCTGTTAGGAGCCAACCCTGTTAAAGGTTACAAAACACACTATTAGGTGTGACCTTGTTAGAGGATTTAATCACCCTGTTATAAGTGGCCTTGTTAGAGGTCTTTAAAACAATTCAACTGAATTGTCACCTTGTTAGAGGATTTACAAAATGGATGTCAAACCAACTCTGTTAAGAGGTTTTCAATCACTGTTACAATGATTAGAAAGCAACAATGAAGTGATCTAAAATATATGCATCTTATCTTTCCTGAATACATATCTCTGTTCTGCTTCACTAGATCCTTATTGATCAAACACAATTTTGCAGCTTCATAAGGATATCTAATCCTTCCTCAACATTCACTCATATATCCTCTTATTCATACATTCACACTCTTATGCATCCACACACTTTTTTTTTTCTAATGAATTCACAACTTGACCTTTCATATGTACCTTTTAGATTGTCAAGTCGGCTCAATTACAAGTTACAACAACTAAAAAACATTAAATCAGTCGGCTTCACAAGAGAATTAAACTTAATTCTTTAGAATAATAAAATTCTTTGCTGCCCGACCTAGCTTGGTGACCATTGCTCTAGAATGGTATTTCCAGTGTTAACCAAGTGAAGCTCGATAAAAATTGAAAACCTTGTAACTTTCTTCAGAGATCGAGTTAACTCGATAAAAATTGACCTTCCTTCATTTACCGAGTGAGCTCAGTAAAAGCTAACTTTCCTTCGCTTACCGAGTGAGCTCGATAAAAGCTAACTTTCTCTTTGATGATCGAGTGAACTCGGTAGACATTGAACTTTCCCTTTGTTAACCTTGGGAGCTCGGTTAACATTAACTTTCTGCTACAAGATCCTTTGATGCCCAAGTGAGCTCAATAAGAGCTAACTTTACTGTGTAATGTACAGGAATGTTCAGCAGACACTGTAAATTGCTTTGCCGACCATTTGAGCTCAGTAGACTCTGTCTGATGGTTGATATGACATTTGTGTAACATCAAAGACAATACATAATTAAAAATTGTATCCAATAGGATATAAGGGACAACTAAGAGAATTGAGACCAACAACTTTCCACATGAAGGTTGATCAAGACAACTCAAGTACAAAGAGAAAAAGACTTTGTGATGTGTTGAAAACTAGAAAAATTATATTCATTGCATCAACTTGTTCATTTTGTATCCTTGGGAGCTGCTTAACATTTATTTTTTACGGCCTAATGATGCCTTTCAATTTTCACCAAGAGACCTATTATTAGAATTTGTTCTTTTTTTTTTCTTTTTTTTTAGTTTCGCAACTGGAAGATGGAGTTGATTCCTCAAGATATGCCAATGAGTTCAATTCTATAGAAATTTCTTCCTTATGTTCACCAATCATAATCCCTTCATAGAATTCAAAGGATTTTACAAGAGCATCATCATTGTCAAATTGATCAAAGATCAGTGGTCCATGCTAGTCCCAATCCAATAATTCAAGATAACTTGAGGTGATGTCATCATCAATGTTGAATGGGCTCTAGTAAAAGGTATATTTATTGGTATCCAATTTAGTAGTATCATGGGGTCATGTTCAAAAGCTAGAGGACTTGGATCCTAGAATCTTTCAATCCAAGATGGATAGATGGTTTGAGTGGTAGGTGGAGTTATAGTAACATGTTTATTCTCCACAGGTAGACTATTAGGGTCAAAAAAGATACAATCAAGTGCATAAGGACTATCAAGATCATCGAATTTAGTATGGGTATCTTTAGATGCCTTTTCATCATTCAAAACATCCATAGTCTCACATGAGGGTATCTTAGTACTAGGAGGACCTATTCGCAATGGCCTAAATTGAAGCCCCAAACTAGGAGGTCATCCTTTTGTAGTGATAGGCTAAATTATCCCTTGTTTATGAGATCCATGACCACTACATCCATCATAGCCTTCTTTCTACATGATGGTAAACCTAGGTCTATACTTGTTGTAAGATATTGGAGTGGGTTCTTGTTCTTTGTTAACTTTCTTGATACAGATAGATTTATTATCATAGACATTTTCTCTAGGTAGGTCATCTCCACTCATGAAATTGGTAGAAGTGGCATTTTCTATACTAATCTTGGGCTTTTGTACTGGTAGTAGGTGTGGTTTACCATAAGATTTGGGAGAAAGTGGTAACTTCTGAATGTGAAATACTCGAGACATAGAGTATTCTCCATAACCTCTTTCTTCAATCTTCTACTTTTGCTTGATCCTACTGAGGATTATATTAGGGTCCACATATTTAGAGGAATCTATGAGTTGTGCTTCATTTTTTACTAGGACTTTTTGTGTAGGGCTTCCTCTTAGATTAATACAAAATTGAAAAGGATCTAGTTCACCAGGGATAGAAATCTCCATGCCATTATAGAGAACTTAAGACATTGGTGATATGTAGATGGAACTATTGTCGTGGCATGGATCCAATGGCACCCCAATATCATATTACAATTCATTTTAATATCTAGGACTTTGAATAATGTATTCTCTTTAATAGGACCAACTATCATAGGTAATACTGTGTCCCTTAGAGAAACATTCACCATCATTAGATGCCTTTATTGTGATCCTACATGAGGCATCAATTTCATCTTCAAAGTAACCAAGATCTTTGATAACTTGCATGACATAAATATTAAGTCTCGCTCCACCATCTATTTAGATTCATCTGACCTTAGCATTATGGACAAAAACTTCAAGATAAAAGGGATCATTGTGGTTAAGTCTATCTTAGGGAACATCATGAGGTGAAAAAGTGACATGATGTGATGCAAAAAGGTGCCATATCATGGCTTGAAGCTAGAAAACATTAATGTCAATAGGAACTATAGATTCTTTTAGTGCTTGGTCAAGGATTTTTTGATGTTGAGGGGATGATCATAGCAAATCAAGAATAGATATTTGTGTGGGGGTCTTTCCAAGTTGGTCAACAAGGTTATAATCAAAACTAGCTAGAGGTCTAGAGGAAGCTACAAGTCTAAGAGGAGCAGAAGGTTTGGAAGGATGTCCTGATAATGTAATTTTGGTGTGATGGGTAGTAATAGGACAACCTAGATCTTGCTTCTTGATGGTAAATATGGACAAATGTACATCAATATCCTCAAAAAAATTGATAGTATAGTCATATTCAATGTGAGCATAGTTAACATTGGATTTTGCATTTTAATTTGAACCAGAGGCCTTCCCTTTATATGGTTCAACAAAGGATTTTTGAAAATGGTGAACAATATTGGAGGATAATGATGATGGATCTACCTCAATCAATCCTTGGTCTATCAAGTCTTGAGCTGCATGTTTAATTTGAATACAAGAAGTTATCATATGTCCTTTTATTCGATGGTAATCATAGAATTTCTTTTCATCCCACCAAGAAAGTTTTACTATTGGTTCATCTTTGACTTCTGGTAACTATAAAAAGTTATTTTGGATCAATTGTTGTAGGACAACATCAAGTGATGAACCAATAGTGTAAATTTTGCATCATTATATCTGGGAGGTTGTCTAAATCAATTCTAAGCTAAGGTGTTAGAGGTTTATGTTTGGAGTTTTTTCTAAGATGTAGTTTGTGTGTTTTTTTTACTAGGACCCTTGATAGTGAACTTGGGTTGTGAAGTGCTAATCATTCAAGCATCAACAATACCATCATTTGTGACATTCATGTTTTTAGAAAAGAACTTTTCTTTAGTAGTATATATGTTTTTGTTGTTGTTATCCTTATTCATCTTTAGGATCCCTTTGCGAATAAGGAAAACTTCAATGGTAATTCCTTTTTTCATTAACTAAGAAATGATGCTAGGACTCTTGATCTTTAGTTAATACATCGGTTCAAGAACTAGGTTCTCAATGCATAAGTTTACTTTTTTTTCCTCAAGGATATACATTGGAATTTGAATGGAAATATTTCTCCAACATAGTAGGAATTTCATAAATGTTTCTCCCATCTTTGCTTTGTTCCACATAGATCAGATAATGTTACTTCATTTGTTATGTTAAAAGAAAAATGGGATATAAACTTTTCTACCAATTCACTCCAAGATTTGATGTTTCTAGATAGTTTAGAGTACCATTCTATTTCTAGTCCACCAAGGCTTCAAGGAAATAATCTCATAAGATATGTTTGTTCTTGACCTATTTCCATACAAGAGGCACAAAACTCTCTAATGTGGTCAAGTGGATTTCCTTTTCCTTGGTATTTATCAAATCTTGGTGTCTCAAAGTATTTTGGAAATGGAGGCATGTATAGACTTTTATTAAAGGGATTAGGACATAAATATTGTTCAATGTATAAAACTTTCTTACGTTGAAATTCCAATACCTCAACTTTCTTATTCAATTGTTTGAGTTTTTGGACCACCTCATCATTAGGCATAGCATCAAAAGTTCTCTTTTTCCCTTTTTGATTTTTGGTTGATCTTTTACTTCGATGAGATTCATGTCGACTATGTTCTGGTGCATCTAAATTTGAAGCATATGGGGATGCATCACTAGGTGAGAGTGGTATGTTAGTACCATGGATATGAAACGGTTGTTGTTGTGGTTGTGTCATTTGTTTTGTTTTGTTGTGGTAATTCCATTTGTTTTCGGATCTCTAAAAATGTATGATATTGTTTTTGTGGAGGTATTTGTTGAAATTGTTGTGGCACATATAGTTGTTGTTGGTATTCTTGTTTCTTTGCTAATTGTTGTTGTTGTGCCATGTGTCTTTATAATTGTTCATTTTATGTTAGTAGTTGTTGGTCAAAAATTTCTTTTTTTTGTTGGTACATAGAGTGTATGTCATGTAGGTTTTGATTGTGTTTTGTAATTGGAGGATTCAATGCTTGACTCATGTGTTATTTTTGTTTTTTTTCTTGCTTCTTTGGACGCTAACTATATCTTGAAGGTGCAAATAATGTCTTAAGATATTGAACCTTATACTTTTGAGGCTCTAAGGTGTTGCCTTGGGCAACATATTTACTTGGTTTTTGTTGTCACAAAATATTGAACCCTTGTCCAAAGCTCTTACCTAAGGACAACCTTGTGAAACATCAAAGAAACCTCCAAGCTGTGGGACTTGAACTATGAGGTTGAGTCTCTAGAGAAGGAAAAATTTCTCTACTATTAGGATGCACTTAAACTACACTTGAAGAGAAACGGGAGGAGTATGTGAAAGCAACTACCTAATCTATTCTAAGGAGGTGATGCACCAAAATAGGGTGTTCAATCCTACCTTTACACATATATGCATAGTTAACTAGTTATAACCTCAAAGAATATAGATCTAGACCTTGCTTACTCTAACAATGACATGTAGATTAGACAAAAAAGGAATGCTATAGGAATAAATTTCACTCAATATCATTCAAATGCCAAAATAGATACAATCATGAAAATTACAGAATATAGACAAGAACATTAACCAAAGGCAAAGAAGTCTTGCACAGTGTCTTAATGGTTGAAAGTGATATAGCAGAGAGTTACAATGACTCAAAGGAAAAGGGAATTTACAATTGGCATGCAAAACATGCCAAGGAAAACAAAGAAGAATCTCCTACTGAGAAGTTACAAAAAATATGCTTTTATAGCTTAAGCATAACTAGATATTTTTGATAGAACCACTACATCCAATGACTATTGCAAAAAGTAGAAAATATTTGATCATGGTACCAAACTAGATGTTGGCAATTCACTTTTCCACCAAAACAAAGCTCTAAGAGTTCAGGAACAATGCTTATTAACTTTTGACTAAGTAGATGGATCAATGGGCAGTTATGGAGTGTTCCTTTTCATTTATCAGACCTAGGGAATGATGAAAGTGGTTACAAGAGATCAAAAAGATTGGATCCATCATTAATGAGCTTCTTCTACTATCATAAATGTGCCAAATCAATTGTGTTATTTGGTCAACTAGAATCAACCATCAAGACTTGCATCGTGGACCAAGCATCTTTTACCATTCTAACACTCCATTTGATGTAGGAGCATCTAGAGGTATAAGGGCAATCCTGTGTCACCCAAAAAAAAAATGCACTTAGACTTAGTTTTCTGTTTCATGTGTTTTCATTTCTGGATACCCATTTGGGTCAAATAAAGGTTCCAACTCTCACAGTTCCACTATTAGTGTTCTAGGATAGAGTATTTGAACACCTTGGGATACGTGTAAATGCCAAAAAAATAGGAGTATGCAATTGAGCCATCATTTTGGTGAACTAGAAGGTGTAAATTGGTCAGATGATTGTAATTGTAATTTAGAGCATTCCAAAAAAAAGAATTAGGTCAAAAGGCCCCATGGTTTGAAAGTTATCGTAGTTTTTTCAGTTTTTGGAGACCTCCTAAGAATGCTTCAAAGTTAGGTTAGGGGCATTAAATGACCTTGAATAGGGCCAAATAATGGGGTACTAGTGAAGTTGGTCCATAGGGCTATAGAGTGCTTTGAGAGCTTTTTGGAAATGTAAATAGTTCGTCAATTAGAGCTATGGTTCAAAAGTTTGGTTACCATTTCTGGATTCTTCTAAATTTGTGCCGACTTCTAATGTGACTTCTGGAGCCTTCTATTTGGTTGGCGGATGCCAACTAGCACTTTCTAGAATGTATTCCTAATCCTTAACCCTTCGGGGTCTATTTAAGAACATTTATGGCATTGTAAAAGGCAGTTCGGAGTGGAGTTTGAGAGAGGGTACTAGGAGAAGAATTTGCCTCCAGATTTAGATTATTGTAAGCCCATAGGGTATGTTTTGGAGTCTATTTCTCTGCACTAAGTGTACTAGCATATTTTCATAGTTAATAAAATTTTCCCTTTCCTGTTGTGTCCATTCTGTGCTTTGGTTGTGTCCCCATCACCATTGGTAGTCAACCTTATATCTTATGTTTGAATGCCTATGATCGCAGCTTTGCCACCACCCTTCTTCAATAAGAGTTCTTTCTTGCAAAACTATGACCAATTGGTTATTGCTACTTCACAACCTACCCTTGATATCTTTCATTAACTGTTGCAACCTTGTGAAGATGGAGATCCTGACTGCATTCACACCATAGCCACTTTGACCCAAAGTTCAAATTCTAACCTTACAACCAAGTGAAACAAATAAATTGCTTGATTGTAACTCTAACCATAACTTCCTTCTTACATGTTGCGATAGTATGCTAGCTATAGATTTGAAAGATCTAATGGTGTGAAATGCATCCTTGAAACACTAAAGATTTTTCCCTTACTGCACTTTCATGACTTAAACCATAGTATGCCATTTTCTAGTGGGAAGGCATTTTTGGCTAATAGTTTTGTTGCAATTTTTTTTTATGTTTAGGTTGTATGCTCTTTGGTTGAACTAGCATAATATCAATGAGACTCTCCTATTTTAGTTCAATCGATGCACTTGCAACTATAGTTGTGGCTGCACTAGATGTATCCATTGTTGACCCCATATTAGTTGACATTATCATAGTTGGTAATGCTAAAAGAAAAGGGGGACTTTGTTGAGTTTCTTCCAAAAAAGGTATGTTAGGCATTCTTTTTGTATAAGTGTCCTTACATATCTCTTATTGATGAATCATTTGATTAAGGTCAACCTTTAGTGTTCTACTAGGATAACTTTGTGGGACTTTATTGAGATTATTTGCTATTTGAAGTGTGGGAGGTGCATCAAAAAGGGGATTGTTATTGATTTGTCCAAAGGTAGTTCTTTGTGGAACCTCAATGGTTAATTCTTTTTGAGGTCTTTTAAATATTACCTTTGTAGTTGATGGGTCCAAAATTTGTTTTGCTTTGTCTAAGTATAAGTTGATCATAGGTGGAAGTTCTTCTAAGATTAGATTGCCTTGCTTCTTAGAATTATGCTTTTCCAATCTAAGATTAAATTTTAATACTTCTTGAGCCATAATGTGTTTGATGTTCTTTCAAAAATATTTATCTTGAAATGCTTTTTCCATTTGTTCAATAAGTATTCCAAACTCTTCATCAAAAGAGTCATCATATGTGTTTTTCTCAGTTTGCAAAATGTTTAAAGGTTGCATTTGTGGGTTTGAAGAATGAAAGGTACTTGTGTTAAGTTTGTCAAACTCAAAGGAACCGCTTTGTTTGTCTTGGGGTGTTATAGGCACAATTTCATTCCCTAGTTACATAGGGAAAATTATAGGCGCGAAGTCTAGTGGGACCAATTGGACTAGTCCATATGAAGGCGAAGTGTTAGTTCGAAAATCCAAGTTAATCTTGTCATTTGAAAAGGATGAAGTGTGTAGTGAATTTCTTGTGAAGGTAGGTTGTTGAAATACTTTGGTGTTATCCATTCAAGGCTACATGCCTATAGGATCAACTTGTTGAGGTTGTTTTGTTTTTTTTTGTCTTGTCTTAGGAGGTTGTTGTGTTTTTGCTTGCAATGTGGACATAGGTTGATATTGACTTTGTGGTTCTTTTGATAATTGAGCCCTTGTAAAAATTGACATGATATCCTAGTATGCACCTAAGTGAGAGGAATGCATGCAAACTAATGTATTCAAGATTTATTTTTGATTTTTTGGGATATAAGTTAGGAAAATATAACAAAGATATGATTGTGCAAAGCTTTAAAATGTAAATGTTGTTTGAGTTTTTACTAAGGGTTGTAAATGCAAACTAAGGCATGGTAAGGTCTAAATGCATGCTAATGTTTATTGAATTTTGGATTAAGGTATGAAATGTTTTTTTTTGGATTTTTGGAATTTCTAAAATGCAAACTAATTTTTGGAATTTCTAAAATGCAAACTAAGGATATGTATGCAAGAAATGTTTGGATTTGGACTTGGATTTATGCAAAATGCAACTAAGGGATTATGTAAAATGATTTCTTTTTGGATTTTGAATTTTTGGATAATGAAACTAAGGTTTGAGTATACAAGTATGCAAAGGGTTGATGTTGTTGGGATATGAAGAGTTTTGCAAACTAAAATGAGGGATCAAAATGAGGTTTATGCAACCATGGTTATGCAAAATAAGGATGAGAAAGCTAAGGATATGTAGACTATAGTTTGGAAAAAATGAGGTTTATGCAAAATGTAAAAATAAGGCTATGCAAAATGTAACTAAGGATATACGAAGGTTCGAACTAAGGTTATGCAAAGGTTTTGAATTTTGAAGAAAAATACCTTGAAAATATTAATCAAAGAGTCTAACTTGGTAAGGATGAGCAACAGATCTTGACTAAGAAAGAAAGATCAAAAGGACAAAATGATAAAAAGGACCAAGTCAAATGCATCAAGACATAGATAAAATTTGACTCAAAAGAAGAATGATAAAAGATAAATGATAGAGACCAAGGTGGAGATCCTTTACTCATCTATACAAGGAAATGCTCTAAGACCCATATTTTGTTCAAATTTTTCTACCAAATTATAAGGTCCTAGGTTCAAAATGAGGAGTAAAGTGAAGATTATGAGAGATATGCAAGGACCTAGGTGCAAAGAAAATAAAAATGGAGGATATGCTATGGTCAAAATGAGGACTAAGAAATGCAAAAAATATGCAAAAGACTAATGGAAAATGCAAGGAACCTAAGTGCTAAATGCAAGTTATGAGAGGATCAAAATGAGGACTAAGGACAAAGGGATGCAAAATGAAAGTGAATGATAAGCCATGCAAGATGAAAATGAGTCCTAAGGGTCATTCCATTGAATACTAAGGCTACAAGTTTCCATGTTTGCAATTGTTTCAAATGTCGACATGTGTATGTTCGCAAGAATGTTTCAAATGTCTCAATGTGTTTTTGTGGGAGTGGAAAAGTTTTTTGCAGTTATCTTGATTAATGAAAACACTCATGGAAGACATAATAAACATAATGGTTGTTGTTAAAAATGAACAAGCACACCACAACCTAGGCTGAAAGGATTGTATCCACTAAATTCTCACTTGAACCAAAGTTTAGCTATGCTTATCCAAAGAAAACAACCTAGAATCTTGGTAGCATAGGCTCCCCCTTATAGTGCACTCACTTTTCAGACATACTAAGATCTACTTCCCAAGGGGCATCACTTCCCAAGGGACTATTGTCTCTACTAAGGATTGCGAAAGTGTGAGATGTCTTCATGGCCATGGGTGACCCCTTGAACCAGCGGATAGAAGGATTTTGGTCACTACAACAAAATTTTTTAGTTTGGGACACTTTGTTCACTAGGTGGATGATAAACTCTTGTAGGAGGTCTCCCAACCCTGAGAATTCGGGTTTGAGGTACCTCTAAGGGTACTGGAGGAGAGCTATAACCTAGCCATACTACTAATTGGGCATTACTCACAATCAAACCTTTATATAGTGGCTAGAGTGGAGACCTGGCTTTGGCTTGTTATTGCTTTGAAGTTGTCCCTTGGCATATCCAATATATTGGTCCAAGGTAAGCTTCTCTAAAATAATTATACATAGTTCTCTTATACCCAAGATCCACAAAGACGAGGGGAGAGGATACGTCTATATAACCCTATGGGATTTTGTTAACACTACTAAAATGCCAAACATAATAGAAAAGTTTATTTTAGATCACCAAAACCAGGTGCTCTCTAATCTACTATAAACCACACACAATGTTTTGACAAACACACATGGTCTTCGTCATACACTCTGCATCAAATTCATTCGTAGTTTTTAGCATTTGTCTTCATCAATCGAAAATATGTCTCTTCCCTGCACAGAAAAAAAGAAGAAAAAGATTAGAAAGATTAGATACAACTAAAATTAAATTAAAATAATCTAAATAATATCTAATCTAATAAAATAAATGTTAATCTAACAAAAACTAAAATCTAATTTAAATTAGTCCAAAACTAAACTAACTTCTTAAAAAATTAAAAAAGCAAAAAAAAAAATCTAATTTAAACTATTAAAACTAAGAGAAAACAAATCTAATCTAAATAAAATAAAATAAATTTTAACTCAAAAGATCTAATCTAAGGAAGGAATCTAATTTTAATTATCAAAACAAACTCTTACTTAAAAAAACAAAAAACAAAATTCATAATACCAAATCTAATTTTAAATCTGATATCTAAATTTTAAATTAATTAAAATCTGAATTTAACCCCTTCAAAGAAAACAACTAAAAACTAAAACTAAAGTTATTACTAAAACTGAATTATTAAAGAACCAAAATCTAAAATCTAAGAAACATAAACAACTTTACTAGCTCAAAAAGGAAGAAGGAAAGCTAGGAAAGGAAAGTTAGAAGCCAACGTAGGAAAAAAGAAAGACTTTGTAAATTTGTGTCTTTTAAATTCTAAACGCACAAATATGGTTTCAGCCCAAACCATATATTCCCGAAACATGTAGACAAGCACACATTTGTGCTATTTAATTGGTAACGCCATTAATTGATATAAAAGTACAACATGCATAAATCTATAAAGGTGAAATCTGGAAATTACTATGATAGAGAGGTGAAATTAGAAAATTATGATACAATATGACAAATTATGACAATGTGTAAGAATTATGCATAGAAATATGTAAGAAAAATGAAAGATGAAAGTGTAAAAAAAATGCATAGAAAGATGTAAGAGGTGTAAGCTAAAAATTGGGAAAGTGTAAGAGTAGGAAATTTTGAATTTTAAAAATTCATAATTCTTTCTAAAATGGAAATTAGAAATTATAAAATAAGAAAGATAGAAAATTGTGAATAGTAAATTAGAATTAGAATTTAGAAAATTAGGAATTCCTATTATCATAAAATTTTGCACCCTTGCATGAAGTTTTTACCTAAAGGCAATCTTGTGAAACATGGAAATAATCTCCAAGTTGTGGGACTTGAACAACAAGATTGAGTCTGTAGAGAAGGCCGATTTCCTTATTATCAAGATGCATCTAATCTACTTCTTGAGAGGAAAAGGGAGAAGGAATGCATGAAAGAAAACTACCTTATCTAATCTAGAGGAGGTGATACACCAAAATAGTTTGTTTAGTTAGATCTCTGCCTAACAATGCACTATTCATCAATATAACCTTAAAATACATTGATTCCACCTTTGCATTAACCCAACAATCACATGCAGATTAGGAACCAAATGAGATGCTACAAGGAAGGAACTTCACTCTATGACATCCAAAAAGAAAAAGTAGATAATGTCATGTAGATTGAAGAATAGAAACAAAACATCAATAGAGGCAAGAAGATTCTGCACTAAATTTAATGGGAGAATGAGGTACAACAGAGAGTTTCATTCATTCATAGACAAAAGGAAATTTCAGTAACAGAGCATAGAATACTACTGCTAAAGAATTAGAGAAAAAATGATTGACCATAGAAAGAGTCACAACACTTTCTTTTATAGTTAAAGCATAAATGAGATAGCTTCTACCCTAAGGCAAAGCTCAACCACTACCATTAAGATTGCAGAGAAAAATTACTAAAAATCTAAGGGAAAATCTAATCTTGGTACACATCTAGATGTAGAAAAATTATATCATTCACCAAACAAAGCCTTGGGAAGATAGAAATGATGATCATTATCATTCTGACTAGATAGATGGATAACTAAGCAGCAAGGGGATTGTCCTTTACATTTACCATGCATGGAGAATGCAAAAAAGGTGGTTGTAGGCAATCAAAGATTGATTCGTCATTAAAGAGTCACTGACTTGTGTTCTTTCTTACGCCAAATCAGATATATCAGCAAGTCAAACAAATTCCACCATCACCTTCACCACATGGCCCAATGATAAAAAAAACATTCTGCCACCCTTTTTAACCTTCTAACATTATGTTCACTGCTAATTGCCCTTTGTTTGAAGCTTCACCACCCAAGCTTGCTAGGACAGATGTTAACTACTTGTTATGTCAAAAAATATAGAATCTTTCCATAGTGACAAAATAATAACCCTCAATCTGTTTTTAATGTGATGGTGGAGAAAATACAAACACCTTATGAAATATGATCGGCCCACTAGGACACATGTTTCATCATCGCTATCTCACTATGTATATTCATCATGCAACTTTCCATAGTGACAAAGCATCATCCATTGATCTCAGAAGGTTGGACGACCATGACAAGATACCCTTTCCCTTTATGTTTATATCTATAGCAAATAGGAACCTAACAATTGGAGCCTCATTCATGATAGAAAATCTTTGGCAAATCCTTGCATGGGCTAGTCCTACCACCTCCATGTGTTGAGTTGTCATTATGTCACCATGGCTAAAGATCTAGTGACTTTCTATAGTGACAAAATGATAGTTGTAGATTTACCTTGAGATCAATGGTGGACAAAGAAACATTAAGAAACTGGTCTACTTTTGTAAAGCACAAATAAAACTTAGACAATTGTCCTCTTGTTCTGACATATCCATCAGCCACAAAAATGAAGTGGCTCACTGGGATGAGTGGCATGCTATTGTTATGTCACTATTACTAAAGATATTGCATTTTCTATAGCAATAAAATGACAGCCATAGATTTATCTATAGATTTACGGTTCTCAATATTTTACTGATTACTGCACATGGCTTGAACCAAGAGGCCCCACCTATACATGGGTTACATTCTCATTATGTCACTATGAATAAAAATTGAGTAGCTCCTCATAACGACATAACAACATTCATTGATCTCTTTAAATTGGATGGTTGAGAAGATGCAGGCCCTTTGAGGTGTTTATAATGTGAAACAACTTGAAGACTTAGGCATATGACCTAAGTTCATTATATCTTTTTCACATGTCCAATATTTGAACTTTCAAATATCTGATCATTGGACATTAGTGCCACCCAAAAACTCAATTTTTGGTGGGAGGGGAAAATGGCTAACAATTCCCATAATTCATGAAAATAGAATCAATTAATTAATAAAGATTAATTAATTGAGAAAGGTTAGTAAAGAGGAATAATTAATAAGAGGAGATGAAATTAAATGATTAGGAAATAGGAATACACTATGGGTTATCTAATCCTATAGGATAAATTAACAAATTGATTGGCCAAGACGATAAAATAAATGCAAGATAAACCTATTGAAGGATCATGATGAAAATGAAAATGAAATGTGATGATATTGGATTTGATTAAAGCCATGATTGAATGAAATAAATGATGCTAGATGAATGACATGAAATGATGACTTGCCAAGGACACATGACAAGGGTTGATGACAAATGACATTGATCATAATAACATTAATAGGCGTAGTCAATGCTATCAATTTGATTCAATAAGGACATGATTAGACATTGAAGGACTCAACAATGTCGAGGATAAAATTGATAAATAATGATGATATGCCAAGGATACATGACATGTATTAATGAATGTTGATAAGACACTTAAGGATGTAACATTGTGTAAAGGATCGATGATGATAAGATGAAATTGAAAATGTTTTGAATTAATTTTGAGATGATCTACGTTGTGATTGAATGCTGATGAAGTTGGCCAAAAGATCAAAGTTAGTGAAATGAGAAAATGGGACAAGTTAGGATGTAAAAGTGATGAAAGAGTAGGTACAAACCATTTGTGAGTGTCTACAAGAACAACCTAAAGGATTTATGGACCCTGGATAAGAAGAATATGATATATAAACTGAACAAATCTCTACATGGATTGAAACAAGCCCTAAGATCATGCTATGAAAAACTACACAATTATTATGTGAGGATTGGTTTTGAAAGGACAAATGATAACAATAATCTATACTTGAAGATTGCTATGAACAATGAGGTCCTACTATCTAAAATTGTTTTTGATGGCATTATATTTGCAAGAAAAGAAGCATTATACAAATCATTTGTTGATGGAATGAAGAAGGAATTTGAAATGTCAATGTGTGGTGAAATTGAATTCTTTGTTGGTCTGCAAGCATATCAAATGAAGTTTGGTATTTTCATTACTTAGTCTAAATATATCAAGGAGATACTCATTTTTTTGAAAAAGAAAATGTGTTGAAGATAACGATTGATGAGTTGGATCATTTAATTCAAGAAGAGGATTAGGTAAATGATCTAAGAGATGAATTTGACCAGAAGATTCTAGAAAATAAGGAGATTGTATAGATACAATAAACTCAATGAATTAAATCATGAACCCTAAGATCTATGGTGATAGTGAAAATGAAAAAGGACCAGGGTATGTGTAGGATCATGGTCAACCAAACTTTGGCCTTAAGTGGCAGTGAAAAATTAATAAATTAGGGTTATGTCAACTTGACACATAATTTTAAAGTGGTTCTAGACTTTATATCAAAAAGTTGTAAAAAAATAATCTGTAGGAAATTTAATCTAGTTTCTCAACTACTAGGCCTTATTTAGAGAAAAAAATATTTGATTGGTCAAAAGTTTGGATTTTAATGCAGTACTACAAAAATCTCAAGGTGAAAATAAAAAGCAGATGTATGTGTGACCACCTTCATCAAAATGAAATGATAATATTTTTAAATATATTTATAGATATAAAAATTAGACTCATGCGCAAATGTGATGCATATTTTTGAGAATTTTTATTTCAAATAAATAATTAATTATGAATTTTCTACTATATTATGTTTAGAATTAAAAAAATCACATGTCTAACCACCTTAACTATTTCAAAAAAATTCAAAATTATTATTATTACTTTTTTTCTTATACTAGTTGAAGCATAGAATGTGACACATCTTTTGGATTTCACAAATCTTATACAGTTTAAAAGTTATAGCTATTTTTTAGTTAGTATGTCAATCAATACTTTGTAGCTAATTCCATTGAAAAATAAGTAATAATTACTTAACTCATAATTTGACAGACATTATATTGATGGAAAGCTAAGAACATTCCCAAGAAACCATTTTTGTTTCATCAAATTTGGGTGAAAAAAAGTTGTTAGCTACATCATTGAAGTCAGAAATACACAAAACACACTAAAAACACATTTTTGGGACATTTTTGGCATTGACTATGGAGGATTGGCATCCAAAGAAAAACCAATCCTAATCAGGTACCCATTCCCAAATCAGGTATCCATGCCCAAATCAGATACCCATTCTCAAATCAGATACTCTATTTTTCTTAGTAATTTTTTTTTAAAATTATCTATTTTTAAATTTATTTATTTTTTAAATTCTTTTATAATAGTATGACCCCTTTTTAGGATACTTAATATGTTTTTAAATTGCTTTACGTCCTTTAACCATACAAATAATGGTTCCAAAGGATCAAAAGGGGTCATAGGGTACCTTTTGACACTCTTTAACCCATTTAATCACAATATGTGTGCTTATGGTTCCTAAGACCCCTAACCACATAAATGATGTGATCTAATGACTCAAAATGGCCTTAGAATATCTTATGACCCTTTTTGACCCATTTAATGACATTAAGTGTGCTTAGGGGTCATAAGATACTCTATTACCCCTTTTGACTCATTTGTACACATAACATATATTGTTGGGACCCCTAGGAATGTGTTTTCTTATTTAATGAGTTAAAGGGGTCATAGGGAACTTTATAATCCCATTCAACCCATTCAAACACATAATGTATTTTCTTTAGGACCCCTAGGAACATATGTGGTCCTACCCATTTATACCCATATAAACGATTATAATATGTCCCTAGGAGTCATAGGACACCTAAAGACATATGTTATCATGAAATGTGTCGCAAGGGGTCATAGGTTATCCTATGACCCCTTTCAACCCATATAAATGATTATAATATATTCTTAGGTGTCCTAGGACCCCTAGAGACATATTTTATAATGAAACATGTCGAAAGAGATCATAGGTTATCCTGTGACCCCTTTTGACCCATATAAAAAATTAAACTATGTTCCTAGAGGTCCTAGGACCCTTGCAGACATATGTTATATTGAAATGTGTTGAAAGGGGTCATATGTTATCCTATGACCCCTCTCATCCCATATAAACAATTATAATATGAACCTAGGGGTCTTGCAACCCTTAGAGACATATGTTGTAATGAAATATGTCGAAAGGGTTCATAGGTTATCCTATGACCCATTTCAATCCATATAGATGATTATAATATGTACCTAAGGGTTCATGGAATCCTAAAGACATATGTTATAATGAAATGTGTTGAAAGGGGTGACCTATATAAATTATTATAATATGTCCTTAGGGGTCCTAAGATCCCTAGAGACATATGTTGTCATGAGATGTATCAAAGACCTATGACCCCTTTCAACCCATATAAATGATTATAATATGTTTCTAGGGTCCTAAGACCCCTAGAGATATATGTTGTAATGAAATGTGTTGAAATGGGTCATACATTTTTCTACGACCCCTTTCGACCCATATAAATGATTATTATATGTCCCTAGGGGTGCTATAACCCCTATAAATATATGTTGTAATGAAATGTGTTGAAAGGGGTCATAGGTTATCCCATGACCCCTTTCACTCCATATAAATGATTATAATATTTTTCTAGGAGTCCTACGATCCCTCAAGACATATGTTGTAATGAAACATGTCAAAATGGGTCATAAGGTTATCCTATGACTACTTTAGACCCATATAAATGATTATAATATGTCTCTAGCGGCCCTAGGACCCCTAGAGATATATGTTGTAATGTTTTTGTTGAAAAGGGTTAGAAGTTATCCTATGACCCCTTTCAACCCATATAAATAATTATAATATGTTCCTAGGGGTCCTAGGACCCCTAGAGACATATATTGTAATGAAATGTGTCAAAAGGAGTCATAGGACATCTTATGGCCCATTTTGACCCATATAAATGATTTTAATATGTCTATAGGGGTCCTATGACCCCTAGAGACATATGATGTAATGAAATGTGTCAAAAGGGGTCGTAGGTTATCCTATGACTACTTTCAACCCATATAAACAATTATAATATGTCTTTAGGGGTCTTGGGACTCCTATAGACATATTTTGTAATAAAATGTGTAGAAAGGGGTCATAGGTTATCCTATGACCCCTTTTGACCTATATAAATGATTCTAATATGTTCATAGGAGTCCTGAAACTCCTAGAGACATATATTATCATGAGACGTGTTGAAATGGGTCATAGGTTATCCTATGACACTTTTTGACCCATATAAATGATTATAATATGTTCCTAGGGTCCTGGGACCCCTACAGACATGTTGTCATGAAATGTGTTGAATTTTGACCTCTATAAATGATTATAATACATCCCTAGGGGTCCTAAGACCCCTAGAGACATATGTTGTAATGAAATGTGTCAAAAGTGGTCATATATTTTCCTATGACCCCTTTTGACCCATATAAATCATTATAATATGTACCTAAGGGTCTTGGGACCCCTAGAAACATATGTTGTAATAAAATGTGTCAAAAGAGGTCATAGGTTATCTCATGACCCCTTTCAAACCATATAAATGATTACAATATGTTCCTAGAAGTCTTAGGACCCTTAGGGGCATATGTTGTCAAGAAACATGTCAAAATGGGTCATAAGGTTATCAATATGAGTCTTTTGAACCCATAAAAATGATTATAATATGTCTCTAGGGGTCCTAAGACCCTAGTGACAAATGTTGTAAAGAAATGTGTTGAAAGTGGCCATAGGTTATACTATGATCCCTTTCAAACTATAGAAATTATTGTAATATGTTACTAGGCATCTTATGACCCTTAGAGACATATGTTGTAATGAAATATGTCGAAAGGGGTCATAGGTTTTTCTATTACCCCTTTCGACCCATATAAATAATTCAAATATGTCCCTAAGGGTCATGAGAATCCTATAGACATATGTTGTCATGAAATATGTTGAAAGGGGTCATAGCTTATCTTATGACCCCTTTTAACCCATATAAATGATAGTACTATGTCTGAAAGGGTCTTAGGACCCCTAGAGACATGTTATAATCAAATGTGTCGAAAGGGGTCATAAGATATCCTATGACCCCTTTCGACCCATATAAATAATTATAATATGTCTCTATGGGTCCTAGGACCCCTTGAAAAATATGTTGTAATGAAATATTTTCAAAGGGGTCATAAGACATCTTATGGCCCATTTTGAACCATATAAATAATTATAATATGTTCCAAGGGATCCTACAACCCTCAGAGACATATGTTGTAATTAAATGTGTTGAAAGGGGTCATAAATTATCCTTTGACACCTTTCAACCTATAGAAATGATTATAATATGTCGTTAGTGGTCTTGGGACCATTAGAGACATATGTTGTAATGAAATGTGTCAAAAGGGCTCATAGGTTATCCTATGACCCCTTTCATTCCATATAAAAGATTCTAATATGTCTTTAGGGGTCCAATTATCCTATGACACCTTTCATCCCATATAAATGATTATAATATGTCTCTAGAGGTCCTAGGACCCCTAGAGACATATTGTCATGAAATGTGTCGAAAGGGGTTATAGGTTTTACTATGAATCCTTTTAAACCATAGAAATGATTATAATGTGTCCCTAGGGTCCTATGTACCCTAAAAACATATGTTGTAATGAAATATCACCTCTTTTGACCCATATAAATGACTCTAATATGTCCCTACGGGTCCTAGGACCCTTAGAGACATATGTTGTCATGAAATGTGTCGAAAGGGGTCATAGGTTATCTTATGACTCATTTTGACCCATATAAATGATTATAATATGTCTTTAGAGGTCCTAGGACCCCTAGAGAAATATGTTGTAATGAAATGTGTTGAAAGGTGTCAGAAGTTAGCCTATGACCCTTTTTTACCCATATAAACAACTATAATATAACCCTAGCGGTCCTAGGATCCCTAGAGACATATGTTGTAATTTAATGTGTTGAAAGGGGTCATAGGACATCATATGGCCCATTTTAAGGTAGATAAATGATAAGAATATGTCTTGAGGGGTCCTACAACCCTTGGAGACATATGTTGTAATGAAATATGTCAACATGGGTCATAGGTTATCCTATGACCCCTTTCAACCTATATAAATGATTATAATATGTCCCTAGGTTTGTTGGGACCTCTAGAGACATATATTGTAATGAAATGTGTTGAAAGGGGTCATAGGTTATCCTATGACCCCTTTCCACCTATATAAATGATTCTAATATAGCCCTAGGGGTCCTAGAAACCCTAGCGACATATGTTGTCATAAAATGTGTCAAAAGGGGTCATAGGTTATACTATGACCCCTTTCAAACCACAGAAATGATTATAATATGTCCCTAAGGGTCCTATGTCCCTTAGAGACATATGTTGTAATAAAATATATTCGACCCATATAAATGCGTCTAATATTTTCCTAGGGGTCTTGGGACCCCTAGAGACATATGTTGTCTTGAAATGTGCCGCATGTATAATCCCTTTTAACTTATATAAATGATTATAATATGTCTCTAGGTGTCCTAGAACCCCTAGAGACATATTTTGTAATAAAATGTGTTGAAAGGGGCCATACGCTATCCTATTACCCCTTTTGACCTATATAAACAATTATAATATGTCCTTAGGGGTCTTGGGACCCCTAGAGACATATGTTGTCATGAAATGTATTGAAAGGGGTCATAGGTTATCCTATGAGCCCTTTTGACTCATATAAATGATTATAATATGTCTCTACCAATCCTAGGACTCATAGAGACACATGTTGTGATGCAATGTGTCGAAAGGGGTCATAGATATTCCTATGATCCCTTTCGATTCATATAAATGATTATAATATGTCTCTAGGGGTCCTGTACCCCTAACAATATATGTTGTAATCAAATGTGTTAAAAGGGGTCATAGGTTATCCCATGACCCCTTTTGACACATATAAATGATTATAATATGTTCGTAGGCATCCTAGGATACCTATAGACATATGTTGTCATGAAATATGTCGAAAGGGGTCATCAAATTATCCTATGACCCCTTTTGACCCATATAAATGATTATAATATGTTTTTAGGAGTCCTTGGACCCCTAGAGACATATGTTGTCATGAGATGTATCAAATGCGGTCATAAGTTATCATATGACCTCTTTTGACCCATATAAATTATTATAATATGTTCCTAGGGTTCTGGGACCCCTAGAGACATATGTTATCATGAAATGTGTTGAAAGGGGTAATAGGTTATTCTATGACCCCATTTGATCCATATAAACGATTATAATATGTCCCTAAGGGTCCTAGGACCCCTAGAGATATGTTGTAATGAAATGCATCGAAAGGGGCCATAGGATTTCCTATGACCCTTTTCAACCCATACAAATGATTATAATATGTTCCTAAGGTTCATGTTCCCCTAGAAACAATAGAAATGATTGTAATATGTCCCTAGGGGTCCTATGACTCCAAGAGACATATGTTGTAATGAAACATGTTGAAAGGGGTCATAGGTAATCCTATATCCCCTTTCAACCCATATAAATGATTATAATATGTCCCTAGGGGTTCTAGGACCCCTAGAAACATATGTTGTAATAAAATGTGTCGATAACTATGACCTTTTTTGACCAATATAAATGATTATAATATATCCGTAGGGGCCCTAGGATCCCTAGAGACATGTGTTGTCATTTAATGGGTCAAAATCAGTCATAGGTTACCCTATGACCTCTTTCAATCCATTTAAACACATGATTTATGTCCTTAGAGTTTTTATGACCCCTAAGAACATATATTTTCATATAATATTTTGAAAGGGGTCATGGGGTACTCAATGACCCATTTTGACTCATTCGAACACATGATATATTTTTCTAGGGTTTATAGGACCCCCATCAACATATGTTATCATTTAATGCATGAAAAGGGGTCATAGGGAACCTTGTGACCCCTTTCGACCCATTCAATCACATGATGTATGTTCCAAGGGTACATAGGACCTCTAGGGACATACATGATGTGTTATAATGGGTAAAAAAGGGTCATAGGGCATGTCATGGCACATTTTGACCTATTACATGAAAAAGTATGTTCACAAGGTTTGTGGGACCCCTAGGGACATACATGTGTTCCAATGGGTTGAATTGGGTTAAATGATATATTATCACCCATTTTGACCCTTTACATGACAAAATATGTTCTTATGGGTTCTAAGACCTCTAGGGACAAGCATGTTGTGTTGAAATGGATTGAAAGGGGTCATAGGATAACCTATGACCCATTTCAATCAAATACATGACAAATTATGTCCCTAGGGATCCTAGAGCCCCTAAGGACATATGTGTTGTGTTCCAATGGGTAGAAAATGGTAATAGGGTATCCTATGACCCCTAGGAACATAACTCTTATATTCCAATGGGTAGAAAAGGGTCATGGGGTATTCTATGACCCCTTTTGACACATTACATGAGAACATATGTTGCTAGGGGTCCTAGGACCCTTATCATCATGTTTGTTGTGCTTCAATGGGTCAAATTTTGACCCATTACATGATAGCATATATTCCTAGGGGTCCTAATACCCTAGGGCCATACATGTTGTGTTGCAATGGGTCAAAAGGGGTCATTAGATACCTTATGATCCCTTTCGGTCTATTACATGACAACATATGTTCTTAGGGGTTCTATGACCCCTAGGAACATATGTTGTTATGTAATGGATTGAAAGGGTCATAAGATACCCTAGAATCCTTTTGACCCATTAGAACACAACATATATGTCTATAAGGGTCCTAGGACCCCTAAGAACATAAGTTATCATGTATTAAGTTGAAAGGGGTCATAGGATACAACATAACCCATTTCTATCTATTAAAACACAAAATATATGTCCCTAGGCATCCTTTGACCCTTAGGATGATATGTTGTCATATAATGGGTCAAAATGGTTCATAGGGTATCCCATGATCCATTTGGACTCATTGGAAGACATGTATGTCCCTATGGGGGACCCCTAGGAACATACATCATCATATAGTTTATTAACTTAGGTTAGTAATATATATATAATATATATTAATAATATATACGATATATAGTTATATAATAAATAATATTTTTATATATAATAAGTAATAACTATATATAAATAATTATATAATAAATTAGAATTATTATTTAATACTATATAATAAATTTTAGTAAATATGTATAATAATTGGTCCCCCCAATGATGCTATAACTATATTATACTAGGACTTGATACAACTTAAAAATTGGTCCCCACTCCCTTTACATTTGAATTTGTCGCCATAATTTGGGAACATAAACTAGATACTCATTCCCAAATTAAATACCTATTCTCAAATTGGATATCCATTCTCAAATCGGATACCCAATCAAGCAAGGTATTAAATTTTTGGTTTGGTACCAAGATGGGTGGGAAAAAAGTCAAAGTGCATTTTGAAATGATTTTAGCCATTTTAAAACTACATGTTTTTCACATTGCCACTTTTTGGTAAACCATAATCCTGCACATACCCACCAAGATTACCTTTTTAAAGAGGTACAGAGACAAACTTTAGTATGAGTGTGAATGACATATGGGACGAAGAAAATAGAGTAGAGAACCTATGTGTGTTTTGAGTAAGATGGGACAAAGCTACTATTGTGGTATTCAAAACACATGCCCCATTCCTCACCAAGAATGGGGATCCCCTACTTTTTTTGACTCCTAGACTCATAGTTTGAGAGTCAGAAGAAGAAAATCTAGTTAAAGTTGAGTCAAAATTCCAAAAGAAATTAAAAAAAAAAAATCATCATCACACACACCCTCGCACATGCACCGAGGCATGGGGCATGCAATGAGGCAAGGATTATAAAGCTCTTTTTTCCCACCCTCCAACCTCATTCTTCTCTCAAGTTTCATGTTAGAGGAGCTAGGGTGAGTTTCCCCTCGGCCCCACCTATCACACTAGCCGAATGTGCACATTGCATGGGCTCGTGGACTACGTCACCCTTGGGCAGGCATTGTAGCATCACTCTTGGGTGCACGTCGAGTGTGCTGCCCTTAGACTCGCACACTGCACCACCAATGGGCAAGTGTTGTAGTACCGCCCTTGGGTGTGTGCTAAAGTGCCTCCCTCGAGCATGCACAGAGCATGTTGCCCTTAGGCGTGCGCACCACGCTACCCTCAGGCACACGCATCATACCACCCTTAAGCAGGCATTGTAGTGCCACCCTCGAACATGTGTTGCAACTCCTCCCTCGGGTGCATGTGCCCGGTGCCGCCCTTGGGTGCACACTGCAGCTCCTCCCTTGGGCGCGCGCAGAGCTACCCTTCTTTATTTTTTATTTTTTTAATGTTGTTTTAAATTTTGAAAAAAAAAAAAATTAAATTAATTTAAATTAAATAATAATAATAATAATAATTTCTAATAAAATGAATAGGTTCCCAAAGGGGACTTTTTTGTTCTCTCACTTGCATTTTTCTCGCTATGCAATTACTGATCATATTTTCTTTCTTGTGATGCGTAGCTAACACAATCAAATGGCATCCATATATGGATCAACAAAAAAACTAGTTGTTTATAAATTTTAAGGCATGACCCCAAAATCAAGATTACATGATGACTATGCTGAGATCAAAGACACAGACCTTGGACACACAGACTTGGGAGAATTCCTAAGAGTTTGCAACAGTTCAATAGAAAGGTCATCCTTGAGGTCTACATTAATTTGATCTAGATTAGTGAATGCAGCATCACATCCTATGTCAGTATAGTCAATTGAGTTGATCATGACCCTATCTCGGCATTTTGTTCTTGATGAGAGGGTAGTTAAGAGTGTCACTGGAGAAGTGGTTTTGGATCTGTGACCTAACAACATCAAGAGAGTCTTTCATCTACCTAGAGCCGATCAGTTCATCCAACTCTCCTATGAAATAGCTAAAAGATTGTATAAAGATTATCACCAAGAAGCCATTGACATCATACATTCTTTGTACTTCATTGAGAAGCCACCTCGGGGAAAGATAATTAGAAAAGTGGATATGAATTGAGTATACATGAAGGATGACATCAGATACTCCATTATTCTTTTGAGCAGAGTCAATGCTTACCTACAGTAGGTTATCTCGCTCCATTTATGGTCAACTTCATTAAGACTATTAGGCATGCAAAGATACCACTAGATTGGGCCACTACACTTAGTGAGAACTTGTGTGATTAGTTGAGGATAGTAAAGGACAAGAAAAAGTTTTATATGACTTCTTACGTGGTGTATCTACTTGCAACAAAGGCAACCAACTATCCCAGGTTGTACAAAAGGGTAGTATGTAGGACCCTAATGCATGGCCATATATAGTTTATACTCAGTTGGTATAGAAGAAGCTCTCACCATAGAGCAAAGAGTATAGGATTGTAAATGACGCTTTCATCTTTGCCATCATTCAATTCATAGAAGGGGACTATGGGAAGAGATTTTTTGAGGAAGCTAAGGCATAGATCACATCTCTTGGATCATATTTCATCTAGTTCTGGACATTTACATACATTCGGGTAGGTGGTACATCTATCAATCCAAAGAAACTCCCAAGGTACCCAAGTGACAAGTTGGTCCTAATGGAAATATCCCAATAGATTGAGTTAGCTTATGACAAGATCAAAAGACAATGGAGAACTTGTTGGGATTGGCCTTTTGTAATAGGAGCATATCAGGTGAAGAGAAAGCATGATATCCTGACTTTTGAGTGGGAATGGGAGAACTACCCTCTTGAAGAGTGTAACTCTCCTTGTCCATTCTTCGACAATGTTGGTAAAGTGGAAAACTTGACAGGAAAGGAGTTCTATCATGAGGATGCAATTGAAGATCATTGGATGAATGCCACAAATGACTATGATGTATCCATCAAAGACTATTGTAGGATGACTTTATATCTAGTAGAAAAGGCTCTCCATTTGACCATCCTTAATGAGATAAGGTTACATGACTCCAAAGAACTTCTAGATCCTCTATTCAATATAGAAAAAGTTGGTGAGAGACCCATTCTAAATGCAAAAGTTGATAGAGAGGAAGGAGATGATATTAATCATCGAGTGAGACATGTCATTCGAATGACAAAGAGTTGGATCAAGAAACCCTTTCCACTTGATCTAGTTCCTGATACTATAATTTTCCATGCACATGCTTGCCCAAAAAGGAGTAAGGGAAGGAAAGTCACAGTTCCTATTTTTGTGCTCTAGTCTCCTATTAGGCTAGAGATGGTCTACCAACTTGATTGCCCAGTGGGATATTATCCCCCTCCTAAAAGGAAGGGAAAGATGAAGAGAGCCTCTCCTTAGAGGATTCAGATGGAGCATGTTGAAGAATAGGTCTCTTCCCAGCAACATGAATCAAGTCAACAAGAGCCCCTAGATAGTGGAGCTTCTCATATCGAGGTTGAATTTCCATTGCCTCCTATTTTGTCAAGTCAACGAGAAGAGGGAGAAATTATAGGGACCTCCATTCCTCTAATGCATGAAGAACCACTTCTCTGATGGTTCCATAGAAACAAAAGAGGATCATGGTTAGAATGAACAAGAGGTAAAGAGTCCATAAAATATTAGTGCCTAATCCATCTATTCTTGAGACCATTCTAGAGGAAGAATCAGATAAGGAAGAAACAAAATTAGATGAGGAGGAGGAATAAGTGCCTCTACAAAGGAGAACTCAGCTGGAAAAAGCCACAGAATTGGAAAGAAGGAAAATTACCATGAATACCCTACCACCCACCCAAGCAGAAATGGTAGAAATCTCTTTTGCAGAAGATGAAGTGTAGTGATGGGTGAATGAGCAAAGGGAGCAAGGTGAAGATGTTCTCTCCATCTCAGATTTTGATTTCATGCCTATGGGTGTAGAGTTAGTTGGATATAAGATCAGAGACACCCCTATAGGTGAACTTCAGTAGCAAGATTGGATGCAAATGCCACTAGAGACACAAGGTACTCATCTCACTCCTGCATCTCCACCATAGGTCATGATGGTAGATAAGGGTTCAGTCACTCCTCCACTTCTGAGTTCAGAAGAGGAACATGTTCAAAAGCAACCATCATTACAAGAGAAACCAAAACCAAGGGTTATTGACGAGCCATCAAAAGAGGCATAGATAGTAGAATGTGCACAACAACCTTCTTAGGAAGTTGAGGATCAAACTCTGGGATCTAGAAAGACTGAGACTATAGAAGAAGAGTCCTCACAACAACAGACTCTGAGCAAGAGTGATACAGGGAAGGAGGTAGTTGAACAATCCCTTCATCATCTACAACCAAGGCTATAGAGAGACATATCCCAAGATGGTTTCAGAAAGAAATAATGAGAAGTGCCAAGCATCAGTTCCATGCTTCAGAGGATGAAATTTGTGATATTGTAGAGATTTTTAACAAGCCTAAGTCTCCATTACATTATGCAACACCATTTGTGTTTGTCACTACTACATAGAACCAAGACTTATTTGCACAAGTGTCTCACCCTCCTGAAGATATAGATGCAAAAGCTGTTAGTCTTGAGGACTATGAAGTGAAATATATTATGTTATAAAAGCCTACACGGGATACATCTTGACAGATGATGACTATGGGAGTCAAAGAGGTTCTCAGCCACATGGAATAGGATGAGACTAAAATCAGAACACTTTGAAGGCAAGTTGAGATCCTAAAGGAATATCTAGCATAAGTTATTGGTCCTCTTGATTCTGAATGCCTTGAGGAGACTTTGAATACCATGATTAGAGAAGGGGAATGTGTACGACTCAATCCATTTTTGAAAGCTTTTCAGGATTGATGAGATAGCCTTGAGGATAAGGGTGTCACTATAATCATAGGAAATTTGAAGTTTTTGCATGCTACATAAGAGAATGTTGATAAGATCATGGTAATTTTGAGGCAGGACTTCAGTATCATGGATAAGGTACGCATATGGAGCAAAGATTTGCAAACTCTACAAGCCATAAAAGGGAAAAGGTACCACATTTTGATTAATGTATATACCAGAGAAGAGTAAGACATGATAGATGATTGGATAGAGAAGATTGTAGATGGAAATAAAGTGATAGAAATGTTGCATGATGAGATACATAGGCTCAAGGACCAAGCCTCAGAGAAAATTTTGGAAGCCAAAAAGTTGTACATGTAGAACAAGATCTAGTATGCAAAGAACATTAACAATAAAAGAAACATTCACAAACTAAAACTAAATTCACATATATGCTTAGACAAAGAAAGCAAACAAGAAATGCAAACCTCAAAAGAGAAAACACTCCATGCTTCCTTGATTTTGTAGACGTGTCCTTTGATGTGGATGTATGCTCAATTGCTTGCCCAATTGCTTCAATGGTGGAGATGGGTAATGGCAAATTGGTAGCTTTGTGAGCTCTCAATTTGGCATTATAAGGGTAAGATTGATGAATTTGGTTCTCAAAATAGCATAGTAACTTTAGCTCAAAGATTGTTGTTGAAATGGCTTGGGATGGGATTTAATTTATAGGCCAAGGGGTAGAGGGATGGAGGGATTACATGCAAGGATGGGGAGATGGTTAAGGAGGGCTAAGATGCACTCAAAGGGGAGCACATGGATTGTTCTTGTTTAGCACCAATGGGAAGGTGACACTTGTCACAAGGAGGATGACTGTAAAAGGATAGGGTAAGGGGTTGGTTAAAGGCATGATGAGTGGGGTTGAGTATGTAAGAGGGATGTAAGAGGAATGAGTGTGGAAGAGGGAAGAGTGTGGAAGATGGATGTAAGAGTCATGAGTGGGCTTGTAAGAGTCTTTTATGGTTTGTAAGAGCACTCATGACTTGGTGGTTGGGATTTTTGAGGGGAGACTTTGATTTGGTTTAGGAAAGTCTTAAACTTGTTTAGGGAATGTGACAACATTAAGGGGTGGATTAGACTTGGGTTTAGGATTAGATTAGGAATGTTAGAGATGTGCAAGTGGATGGCATTAATGAGGGTGGGTGAGTTAGTGGGTAAGCTTGGTTAGTATGGGTGGATGGGGTGGATTAGGCTAAATGGAGGATTAGGGATAAGTTAGGGGTTTTTGGATTTGAGGATTTTATTTATCAAATGGATTTATTTAATAAATGGGGATTTTTGGAATTAGATAGAAGAATAGGATTTAATTGATAAATGATAGGTTATTTGATTTATCAATTAGGACTATAGATGATTAATTAAATTAATCATCTAGGGGATGGCAAAGGATTAATTAAATAGGAATTTAATTAATGATGCCTTTAGAGATGGCTAAATTAGATTACCAAAGCAGTATAATCAAATTTAGGTGTCTACATTTTTCCCCTCTTTGACATAGTGTTGAGACAACACTATTTCAAAGAAGTTTGAATGAGGATGACACGAGGAAAATGTTTTAGCAACAAGGTTGCCCCAGTCTCAGATAAGAAGGTGAGAGACTAGACTTAGATGATGCCCCCTCAAGAAGGCAGTGGGGAGAGAAATGAGGCTCGACGACTTCTTCAAAAATACAAGAAATTGAGATGAGCTGAGACACAGGTTGGCAAAGAGAAGGGGCTGAATTAGCTCAAAATCTCACTACGGGAGAATGATAAAGGGAAATCAGAGGCACAATGGTAAAGCAAGCTTAAGACTTTCCAGGATTGGGGGGAGGATGGAGGAGCGGAGCGCTATAGAAGGGAATCTATTGAAGCTTTTTGAGCGAGGGGATACTTCAAAGAGAAGTACCACCATGTAGTTGAGCACTAGATTTGCTATAGGATTGTTGGTTAATTGCCAAGGTTACCAAGAACATCAAGGCCTTTTCACCAACCGTCCAGAGCACTGACAAACTGACTCAAAAAAAACACGCAAGGATTGCCCTAGTATCACACATGAATCCTAGAGGAAGCAGCGTGGAAACGACACTGGGTAACCCACAAGTAGAAAAGAAAAACAAAATGAAAGACCTGATCAAGACCTTACGCTCTGATTGCCCCATTCGCAGCTACCATGATATGGAAGATCGTGGCAACCTTGAGGAGGGAACAAGGAGATTTCTTGGAAAAGATATTTCAAGACCCAAAAGGGGAGATCCCAAATCAACAAAAAGCAAATATCCAAAAGAGAACTGTTTGCCAACGAGATGGGTAGGACGAGGTACTAACGGACCAAGATCAGACATGAGGAAAGCTATATCCTGCAAGGACCTATCGGAGAGCACCTAAGCTGGTGGATTTGGATGAGTGATGCGTCTGGCAAGCTGAACCAAGAAGGATAACACTTTGGTGATAGGAAATCTAGCTAAAGGATGCATTGAAATAGCTAACCAAGATGTGCGATGTGTGCAAGATGCTGATCAAGGATGAACTGACATGAACGCTAGATAGATACAATGGTACTAAGCTAAAGAGGATGTACAAGCTGATGGACCAAGATATGTTACAAATGTACAAGTTTGTTCATGTTTTGGTTTTTTGTGAGATGGAAATGTTTGTGAAGGATGGGATGTCTATAATAGTTGATAGGTGGATAGGTAGATGGTTTGCGAAAAGCTTAAGTGAAAATGGGGTTCTTTGTGTGCATGTGATAGGATACAAGCTAGGATACAAGATTATTTACAAGCTGGAATATGGTACAAGCTTTGGACAAGATTCAGATATACAAGGTATGGTACAAGATTTACAAGGTATAATACAAGCTTTGGTACAAGTTTTTACAAGCTAAGGTACAAGATTTTACAAGTTGTACAGGAGGTATTTACAAGCTTTATCAGATTTTGGATATTTGGTTGGAACACCAAGGGAACAAGCAAGTGTTTTATGAGATAGTAGGTGGATGGATGAGGGATAGGATAGTGATAGATAATGGATTAGTCTTTAGTACACAAGGTGCTTGAATTACCAGGTTTTCACCAAGGTACCTATCCAAGGCACTTGAATTGCCAAGTTTTCACCGTTGGACGCTTATTTCTCTTTACTATTTTTTTGTACTTTTCAAAAGATGGGTATACCAAGGATCTTCAAGCATAGAACTTCTTGAGATGAATGATGTTAGTGGGATCATTCAAGAGTTCTCCTTCTGGTGTAGATAACTGATAGGCTTCGGAGCCAAAGGAGGTGGTAACCACACAGGGACCAAGCCATGTAGGTTCAAACTTGCCTTTCTTTTCTCGATCTACTTGGACTTTCATGTTTTCTTTGAGGACCATGTCACCTAGCTGAAAGTGTCATGGGAAAAACTTCTTGTTGAAATTCCTTATGAGATGAGTTTGGTAGACTGTGAGATGGTCATAGGCTTGTTGTCTCTTCTCATCTAAGAGATCTAGCTGGGTGAGTTGAGCTACTCTATATTCTTCATCTGATATTTTCCCTCGCAAAGATATGCATAGTGAGGGAAGTTCAATTTCTATAGGTAATACCACTTCGGCACCATAGACTAGGGAGTATGGAGTTGTTCCTGTGGATGTACAGAAGGAGGTTCGATAGGCCCATAGAGCTGGATTTATTTGTAGGTGTCAATCGCAGCCGGAATCATTGACAACTTCCTTTAGGATTTTGAGGAGGGTTTTGTTAGTTGCCTCTGCCTGGCCGTTACCTTGTGGGAAATATGGGCTAGAAAAGCGGTGATGGATGCGGAGGGAAGTACATAATTCTTCCATGTTGAGATTTTCAAAGTTACCTCCATGGTCAGTGAAGATGTTGGATGGGATGCCAAAGCAGCAAACAATGTGGTATAAGATGAACTTGGAGACCTAAACTCCTGTAGCTGAGACTAGGGGGACTACTTCCACCCATTTAGTGAAATAGTCTGTAGCTGTTATTATCCATTTATGTCCATCAGATGAGAGAGGTGTGATAGTTTCAACTAGATCAAGGCCCCAAGAAGGAAAAGGCCAAGGTGGTGCAATAGGCTGGAGATCTTGTACTGGAGTGTGCACAAGATTTGCATGCTACTGACATGGGAGACACTTTCTAACAAAGTCATAGGAGTCTTCTTCAATGGTAGGCCAATAGTAACCTTCTCTAAGGATTTGTCGTGCTAGGACAATACCACTCATGTGGGCACCGCAAAGTCTGGAGTGTACTTCTTTTAATGCCATTGCGGCCTCATTTTCATCTAAACATCGAGAGAGAGTATTGTGATAACCCTGACGATATAGGGTATTGGCTATGATAACATAGCGGGATGATTTTCGAATGAGGTTCTGGCATTGGGTACATGTGAGGTGACGGGATATGATACCATCATTAAGGTAAGCATGAATTTCATGGTACCAAGGGGATCGGGGACCAACCAAGATACAAACACAGTTTGAATCCTGATTCACATAGGCAGGTGTGAGGAGCTGCTCAACTAAAAAATCATACTGTGTAGCTTCTTGGGGAATTTCCAAGAGTGAGATGATAGTGGCCATGGCATCTTCTGCCTTATTCTACATTCGTGGCACTTTTGTAAACTGAAGCTTTGTAAAATGCCGGGTCAGTTGATCAACTAGCTCTTTGTAGGGTAGTAGATTTTCATCTTTGGTTTGATATTCATTTAGGACTTGCTCGATGATGAGTTGAGAATCACCAAAGACTTGTAACTCAGTGATATTCCATTCTGCAGCTATCTTTAATCCTGCTACAAGAGCTTCATATTCTGCTATATTGTTGGTGCTAGGGAATTGTAGCTTGAAGGCTTTTGGAATGTAATCTCCTTGAGGTGTAACCAACAATATTCCTGCCCCTGATCCATGAGAGGTGTATGAGCCATCAAAATAAAGTTTCCATGGGGGTTGTTCTTTAATTAGATAGATATGCTCATCTGAAAATTCTGTGATCAAAGGACATGCATCTATTAGAGGTGCATCAGCTAGGTGATCTCCTATAGCTTTCCCTTGATTTCCTTTCTGTCCACATACTGGATGTCAAACTCACTTAGTAGCATAACCCATTTTGTTAGCCATCCTATGAGTATTGTTCTAGAGAGCATATACTTGAGAGGATCAATTTTTGAGACTAGTTGGATGGTATGACTTAGCATGTAGTGGCGAAGCTTTTGAGTTGAGAAAACAACTGCCAAACAAGCTTTTTCCATAGGAATATAATTGAGTTCATAACCAACTAGGGTTCTACTGATATAGTAGATGGCTCTTTCTCTATTGTAGTCATCAAGCTGTGCTAGAAGTGCCCCTAGAGAAATAGGTGTTGCTGATATGTAGAAGATCAAGGAATGACCAGGAACTGGTGGAACCAAGATAAAGGGATTGGTGAGATACTGCTTGAGTTGATCGAAACTGCGTTGACATAAAGGATCCCACTTGAAGTTCTCATTCTTCTTTAGCAAATGTGAAAATGTTGTACACTTATCTGCAAGCTGGGAGATGAAGCGTCAGATAGATTGAAGCTTTCCCTGAAGAGAGCAAAGCTGTCGCTGTGTCTTGGGAGGAGGCATGTCTAAGATAGCCTTGACCTTTTTGGGGTCGATCTCTATACCTCGTTTAGAAACTATGAAGCCTAGAAGCTTGCCAGATGTGACCCCAAAGAAACACTTCTTGGGATTTAGCATGAGATGATATTGGGCTAACCTATCAAATACTTTCTCTAGGTTAGCGAGATGATCCATGAAGGTGTGAGATTTGACTAGGATATTGTCCACATAATCTTCCAAAATTCTATGGATAAGATAATGGAAAATGGCTGTCATAGCTCTTTGATAGGTAGCCCCCGCATTCTTTAGGCCAAAAGGCATCATGGTGTAGCAAAAGGTTCCCCAGGGGGTAGTGAATGTTTTCTTATGTTGATCCTCTTCTGCAATCTTGATCTGATTATACCCAAAAAATCCATCCATAAGGGATAGAATTTCATGTCCAGCTGTAAGATCTACAATCATATCTATGTTGGGGAAGGGAAAATCATCCTTTGGACAAGCTTTGTTAAGATCTCTGAAATCAGTGTAGATTCTAATGTCACCGAAAGGCTTAGTGACAGGGACCATGTTGGAGATCCACTCTGAGTAGTCGATAGGTCGGATAACCTTAGCAGCTAACATTCTTTCTAATTTAGCTTTTACCAGTAATGCCACCTTGGGGTGCATTTTTCTAAGCTTTTGTTTGACAGGCTTGATCTTTGGGTCGACTACAAGATGGTGAACTACAAGCTTTGGATCCAATCCTGGCATGTCCTGATATGACCATACAAATGGGCCAATATTCTCTCTTAAGACCTCAAAGAGAAGGTTGGCTTGGTCTTGTGATAGGGATGCAACAATGTGAACAAGTCTAGGGATCTCTAAAGAATCGATGTTGACTTCTCTAGTATCCTCTATTAGAATAGATGACACCTCTGGACGATTATCTTGAGGAGGCAATACTAAATCCTCATGTTCTGCTTGTGGCTCTGGATTTTCTTGCTGAGGGGCTTTCTTTTTTGCATTAGCTAGTCCTAGTTTCACCTTAGTTCTAGTTTTGGGTGCATCGAAACTAGGTTGGGGATTTTCTCCAAAATACCCCTTGGGATCTAGCTTATAGATATAGGCAAAATCTGGCTTTGTCTTCTTGTGAGGTGTTTTAGCTCCCATGAATCTTAGAAGTGCTTCCTCTGATGTGAATTCATCAATGTGTATGATGCTTGGTTGGTCCCAATCTATGAGTTGTGGATGAGCGAGTGGTAGGTCAATGAGATGGATGGATAGTTGTCGAAGAACAGAGTCTCCTAGGAAGATTTGGTCTGGGATATCATCGTAGGCTCTCCTTTCAACTTCCTCAAGAATGTCTTCGATTTTGACAAGGTCGCGGTGGATGTTCGAAAAAGTGTGACCATTCTTGTTGGTGCCCCCAGTTGTGGGTATGCCAAAGCCAAGACTTGACTTCGTTTCCCACTTATGTGCTTCGATGGGACATTGCATGCCCCTTTCTTCTGGTCCTAGTCCACCACCTTAATAGTTCCATTTTTTAGTGATGAGCTTATGTTCTTGGGGATACTTCTGGCTGAAGTGATCAAGGCGTGCTAGATTTCTTAGAGGTGCATCCTTATGTAACCAATTGTTGATATCTGGAGTGAGCTCCTCATGAAGAGGGGTTTTTGAGGATACAAAGGTTTTGGGCCAAACTATTTGTATCAAGGAGGTGGAATCTCTTTAGTGTTGTGATATGTTGGTCGTCCATGGGTATGTGGATCAAGTGGGATTGCTCTGACAGAAAATTCATCTGACAGACTATATTCTCCACAACCTTTGTTGTTGATCTTTACGGTAGATAGGGTGGAGGCAAGGATGGTTTCTGCATCATTACAAGTGTGGGATGAGCTGGCGATGGCTGTGTCGATGTCTATTCTAGGGCAATGGTTTTTATATGAAGCTTCAACTGCATTGCAGTAAGCAAAGGGTTCTGGATCAGCATGGATGGTTACCTCAGTGCCTTGATGCGGAAATTTGATGCACTGATGGTAGGTGGATGGAACGGCCTTCATAGCATGAATCCATGGGTGACTGAGGAGGATGTTAAATGGTAGGTTTAGATCAACAACATGGCAAACTGTCTCTTAGATGACTGGCCCAACCTTGATTGGTAGCAAAATAGTTCCTTCTATGGTTCTTTCCAAGTTTTCATAAGCTTTGATGGTGATAACTTCACTGATCATATCTGCCTCAGTATACCCAGCTTGTTTTATGAATTTTAGGGTGCAAATGTTCAAGGCTGATCCATTATCTATCATTACTCTTTTCACAGTAAAATTGGATACCATGATGGCTATGTGAAGCGGAAGGGTGTGATCTGGCTCAACCGCGAGTATGTCGGTGTGTTTGAAAGATAGGGCACATGAGGATGAAAGGTGTCCAACAAGATTACAAAAATTAGTAGTGTTGATATCTGAAGGGACACGAGATTCTATGAGAGCCCTGTCAAGGATGTCTTTGTACATAGGACTAGTGCAGAGAAGGTCTAAAATGGAGATTTGGGCTAGCATGTTCCCAAGGTGTTCCAAGATATTGTACCAGCTTTTTGATGGAGCTGATGGTGCTAATGAAACTGGTGGGCCTGCGATGTTAAATCGTGCTCTTTGAGTGGTAACTGTACACTCATTGTTTGGTCCTTGAATATTGATAACATTGTCAGAAGGCTCTTTCTCATATATACAACCTATAAGGCTACCATAGTCTATATAGGATGAAGTGTGGTCATTGTTCTTCCCATGCTGTTGGTTTGGCTGGCAGTTGTTGGTGTTGTTTTGGATAGGTGCTTTTCTAGGATTTTGGTTGTTGTGTGGAGGAAAAGAATTTTGATAAATTTGTAAGCTTGCATTGGGAGAGGTTTGGGCACCAACGGTGATTTCTTTCCGATCAATGAGGTCCTGCACATAATCTTTCAGTTTCATGCATCTGAGGGTGGTGTGACCGTTTACCTTATGGAACTTGCAATACTCATTGTCCTTGTACTAGCTTTGGATTGGCTTGGATCAATTTGCTGGGTAGGAAGAAATTTGATGAGGTTTTTCTTAGCCAATTTCTCAAAAATGACATCCAATGGCTCACCAAGGGGCGTATAACTTTTCTAGGTGCGGGTTGGAATCTGGGTTTTTTCCCTGCAGCTACATTGATGGCATTAGCTTGATTGTTAGACCCTTGAAAGTTGGGTCTTGTATTGTGGTTTTAATAGCTTTGGTTATTCTGTTGTTGGTAATTGATAGCTTGTTGGTTGTTTGTTTGATATGGTGGGTTAGACTAGTTTTGAGAAGGATCAACAATATTCACATGTCTAGTGTTAGTAACCCCATCTGTTGCAACATGCTTGTTTTTGTTCCAATACCTAGACTTATCATTGGAATGTGATTGATTTTGGTTGGCCTCTTTGTAAATCTTGACCACACCATCTTTAATGAGTCCTTGCTCAAGGATCATTCCTTTCTCTTTGATATCCTTATAGGTCTGCAGATAGTTCATGGTCATGTAGTGAGCCAAACTGGGATGGGCATTATCAATAAACATTTTTACCACATGGCATTCTTGCAAGGTGTAGGATATGCAGGTGGTAAGGGTTTGCCATCTTTGTAGGTATTCGACAAGGCTTTCTCCACCTTTTTGCTTGGTGTGGACAAGATCAACTATTGATAGCTCTGTTTCAACAAGATGGGCATATTGGGCTATGAATGCCTCAGATAATTCAGCAAATTTTTTAATTGTGCCATAGGGGATTCTGTAAAACCATTCAAGAGCTGGTCCAGCCAAGCTTTTGGGAAAAAGGTGCAAGAGGAAGACATCATTGTATGCCACATCCTGGCAGTGCATGTAAAATTCTTTGATATGTGTGACAGGGTCTCCTTTTCCTCTAAATTTGTCAAATTTGGGTACCTCAAAGTGTTTGGGAAATGGTGTCATGGTAATGGCTCTATCAAAAGGGTAAGGACACACATTCTCAAACTTGAATGTCTTCAGATCATTCCCTTCTTGGATGGCTTTCAGAGCTGTCTTCATTTGCTCCCATTCTGAATTGATAGGCGATGGCTGGGGTGCCCCCAATGTAGGAGTGCCTTGAGGTAGGTATGCGCTAGATGGGGCCATCGAATATGGATGGCTATGAGGGATTTGCTGATAGGGATTGTACATTGTTTGGGCAGCTGCATGGTGGATGACAGGTTGCTGAGTGGGAGGTGGCGCATATTGCTGCATGTGCTGTGAGGCTTGCTATTTATATGGGATTTGAGGTTGGGATTGAGGAACATAAGCTAGCTATGGGATAAATGGATTTCTTTGTGGGGGTAAGGTATAAGATGGTTGTGACGCTTGGGGAAAGGATCGAGGGGCTTGTGGGGTTTGACCAATATATGTGGGTTGTGCCCCCATTTGGGATGGTACCTACAAATAATTGGTGGTTGGCTAGGGTGGTGGATTACCTCCCAGGAGTGGCATTGAAAAGTAGTTGGTAATAGGGGGTAATGGATTAGTTGATGGTGGAGGTGGTGGGAATTGAAAGCTTGGGAATGGAACTGATGGGGTTTGATAGCTTTGTGGTTGGATTTGGAAGCTTGGTAGAGTGGTAGCGGGAGTTGGGGTCACTTGCGAGCTTGGCAGAAAATTGATAGTAGCTTCTGGGATTTGATAGCTTTGTGGAGTGAGGGTAGTAGCTTGTGGATTTGTGGCTGATGGTATTGAGCTCCCAAGACCTAATGGAAATGATGGGATTGTGCTTTGGGCTATGCTGAACAAGCTGGGGGTGATGAAAGGTTGATTACTTGGCCCCATGGGTGGCATCACTATTTTATATTGCTGAGTTTGGCCAAAGATGCTAGCACTAATTTGGGAGATGGGTGGATTTGGAAGGCTGGGTTGGGGAGCAGTAGCTGCAATAGTGAAGGGAGTGAACGGTGAGGTGTTTTGGGTAAAGGGGGTTTGGAGTGGAGAGGTATGAACCAAGGATGGAGTGGTGGTGGCTAGGTTGGCTTGCGCCATGGAGATTTCAACTTGGGTGGATGATGGTATGTTTGGGTTTGTTGGATCATATGGATTGGTTGGAGGCTCTTCTTTTGGCATATATTGAGGATAATTTGGATCATAAGAGCCTATGGGTGGTGGCAGCTACCCAAATAATGGGTGAGATGGATCTGATAATGGAGGGGGTCTTCCAAAGTCAAAGGTTCCCACATTGTCCCTTCGAAAATTAGCCATCATTGTCTCTTTGTTCTTGTCTATAATGGCGTTTACCAATACTGCATTTCTTGGTTGGTTCATGAAAGCTTCAATGTCAGTAGGTGATGGCATAGCTTTCTCTGGGCTGAAGGATGGCTGAATGCTCAAGGGGGGTGATGTTGTTCGATCCAAATAATAGGGCTCCATTGTTTCTTTCTTCTTGGCTAAGCGAGTGACGGGTGGCATGAAAAATGCTCCTAGGGATGAGATACAATAATGTTGACGGATGCAAAAGGGGGAAGGCTTATCTATGCAAATGATTTCCTAGGTTGAGGCAAAGTTATATGACAAAACCTAAGCAGGATTGGGTTGGGGATTCTAACTTCAAAGATATGTTGCCAAAGCACAAAAGGTCTGCTTTCCTATGTACAAGCTTGGTGGTGATTGTGTCAACTTAAGGACAGACTGATGATCCTTTAGGAAGAGCACGAGATTGACCACTTGTGGATCCCAACCTTTAGCTCAAGGTGATGAGGGATAACAAGTGACAAAGCTAGATTACCCTAGATAAAGCTCTGTCAAAGGGATAACCTTAGTGAGATTGGTGGATTTGGAAGATTTTAGGAATGGCAAACTTTTGGCAAGGTGACAACAAATTTTGAAGGCTTGGATGTGAAGATTTTGGATTGCTGGCTAGATGGTTTGGTTCTAAATGAGATGGATGAGCTAATAATGCTTAAGGGGATAACCTAAGATGGCTGGATTTTCTACAAAGATGACTCTAAAGTGAAGCTTGTCCAAGAAGATGTGGAGAAACAAGGGTGTTTAATCATAGAAATCATGCCTAGTTGGTAAGGCATAGGTAGGATTAACTCCTGGATGTTGGCTAAATTTGATGGTGTGCTCTAACCAAGCCTCTTGAAGTTCTTTGTCAGTAGCTTTGTCCTCTGCTTTGTGGAGTTTGGCAATTCGTGGGCTTGGTGTTATTTTTTTTCTCTTGGCTGAAAGTTCTTGGTATGCTAGAGATGGCTTGAGTTTGACCTTGTGAAAATTTTGTTTGTGTTTGGGTTGTTCCGACATAAATTCTTGAATTTTCTTGGCTTTAAGAGATCTCAGTTGTTTTTCTTCAACTTGTTCAACTTCTAAAATAGGCAGTGACTATGCTAAGTTTGCCTTAAGCTACGATTGACCAAGTTTGGAAAACATTCATTGAACAAGTAAAATAAAATCAAGCAATAGATAGGAACACCCAGATAGAAGTTTGTGGTTCTTAGAATGTGATACTTGCACCGAGGAGTGTGTATGTTCTACAAATTTTTCGATCAGTCACTTCAAACACATTAACACCCTAAATGGTTTTCTGCAAGGTTGACAGTTGGTTTAGCTAGGGAGTCCTTGATATATGCAAGATACATGAGGCCCAAATCCATAGATGAGACCAAAAAGATGTCACACAGCCGAGAGGAGCGGTAACCCACTTCTCCTCTTTCACTTCTCAAGGGTATAAAGTTCCTTGAGGCTTAGCCCGAGTGACAAAATCTTGATCCCAAGAGAGGTTTCTTTCGATTCACCTCCTGATTCTTATACTCTATTGGAACGCTGGAGTTGAGGTCGTCCAAGGGGTGATGAAATCCCCAAGCAAGCCTCCTAAAAAGAAACAAGGTTTTGGATCCTAATCTTAAGCACCCAAGATGGCCTTGAAAGACAACAAGGGGAGAGAAGACTTGGATGACCTTAGGCTAAAAAACACGCTTGTTCTTTTATCAACTAACTCTTATGTGTGCTAATCTAGACTTTGCAAGCACTCATGTTTAAGAGACAATGTTCAATTCCAACTTGAAGCACCAACAAAAGTAAATCGATCGAAGAATGCAAACAATAAGAAGAGTTAGGGTCAACAGAAGCAAACTCGCGTGCTCGGAGGCCCTCCATGTCTAGTATCACTTAATTTTCTTTAAGGCATTCAAGATTGAGTGTGAGTTTGTTTTAAGCCCAAAATAAAAGTGTGTGAGATTCGATTTCAAGCGCACGCCCGGAGGCTCTCCACGTTAGTTGTTGTTCAATTTTAGTGCCCAAACTTGAAGTGTGATCGATTTAATCTAGAGTTTTGGTCATTTAAGAATTTTGATAAAGTTAAAGTAAACGTTCAAAGACCAAGTGAGTTAGTTAGATTGTGGAACATTTAACACCTTTTTCAAGTAGACCCATCCCCATAAATGGCGCTAAGATTGCAACCAATGGTTGAATTGATGGGTGATTAGAAAAGAGGTGAGTCCAAGGAACTACTCAAATTGATTTTTGCAAATTTGCATTTAACTTAACAAAGTTTCTTAATTGTCCAAAAATCAAATTTTGCCCAAATTGCATGCAAAAGAGAGATTTGTTTGTTCTTTTTAATGCACCAAATGAAGTGTTTGATATTGCAATGGTTAATTGATCCTTGGAATTCAAGATTGGATTTGTTTTTTTAAGCATGCATTCCAAGAAAAAATAATTTTAATTCATGGCATTCAAGAGTGTGTTTTGAGCAACATTCATTCAATGGAAAATGTGTTTAACCATTCAAGTTCATTTTATCAACATGCATTCAAAGACAAATGGTTAAACATTCAAGTTCATTTTTTAGCAACATGAGAACCTGCAAGAAACATGGTTAGTGGTTCCATATGTGCTCCAACCTGCAATGAGACAAAAAAAAAAGCAATTTAGTTAGTTACCCAAAATTTTCAAAAATGAGAGCTTAACTATGGGAAAAAAAATTTAACTTTTTTTGTTATTTTTCTTACGTGTAAAAATTCTTAAAATGGTTTAAATCCTACGGAACCACTAAAAGTGCAACAAAGACAGACGAAGATGACAGTTCATCAAGCACAGATGCCAAACTACAAAGACGCTGATCTGCGGAGACGCTAATCTATTGAGACGATGGCAGTAGTGGAGACAACAGTTTAGGTTGCGAAGATGACAAAGTAGTTGATAGAGGTTTTGATTTGCGGAGACAACAGTCCAAGATGCATAGATGACAGTCAGAGATGCTAAACTGTGCAGATGACAATTTGGTTGCAGAGACGACAGTTTGCAGGCGCAGACGCCAAACTGCGGAGACGACACTGCGCGAAAAAAAAGCTGAAAAACACAAATTTTTTTCAGAATTTTTTTTTTTTTGGTTATTTTTAGATTTTTTGAGGGTATGTCTTCTTCTTAAGTGCGTTCTTTAACTTGCAGAAATAAGAAAAACACCGTACAACTCACTCAAACAACAAGAAACATTAGATTGTTAGAAAAACAACATATAAATAGAAATTGATGATTAAATGACCCATAGTGGGGTCCCACCGAGCGTGCCAAAATGTAGAACAAGATCTAATATGCAAAAAACATTAACAATAAAAGAAACATTCACAAACTAAAACTAAATTCACATATATGCTTAGACAAAGAAAGCAAACAAGAAATGCAAACCTCAAAAGAGAAAACACTCCATGCTTCCTTGATTTTGTAGATGTGTCCTTTGATTTGGATGTATGCTCAATTGCTTGCCCAATTGCTTCAATGGTGGAGATGGGTAATGGCAAATTGGTAGCTTTGTGAGCTCTCAATTTGGCATTATAAGGGTAAGATTGATGACTTTGGTTCTCAAAATAGCATGATAACTTTAGATCAAAGATTCTTGTTGAAATGGCTTGGGATTAGATTTAATTTATAGTCCAAGGGGTAGAGGGATGGAGGGATTAGATGCAAGGATGGGGAGATGGTTAAGGAGGGCTAAGATGCACTCAAAGGGGAGCACATGGATTGTGCTTGTTTAGCACCAATGGGAAGGTGACACTTGTCACAAGGAGGATGAGTGTGAGAGGATAGGGTAAGGGGTTGGTTAAAGGCATGATTAGTGGGGTTGAGTATCTAAGAGGGATGTAAGAGGAATGAGTGTGGAAGAGGGAAGAGTGTGAAAGATGGATGTAAGAGTCATGAGTGGGCTTGTAAGAGTCTTTTATGGTTTGTAAGAGCACTCATGACTTGGTGGTTGGGATTTTTGAGGGGAGACTTTGATTTGGTTTAGGAAAGTCTTAAACTTGTTTAGGGAATGTGACAACATTAATGGGTGGATTAGACTTGGGTTTAGGAGTATATTAAGAATGTTAGAGATGTGCAAGTGGATGGCATTAATGAGGGTGGGTGAGTTAGTGGGTAAGCTTGGTTAGTATGGGTGGATGGGGTGGATTAGGCTAAATGGAGGATTAGAGATAAGTTAGGAGTTTTTGGATTTGAGGATTTTATTTATCAAATGGATTTATTTAATAAATGGGGATTTTTGGAATTAGATAGAAGAATAGGATTTAATTGATAAATGATAGGTTATTTGATTTATCAATTAGGACTATAGATGATTAATTAAATTAATTAGGTAGGAGATGAAAAAGGATTAATTAAATAGGAATTTAATTAATGATTCCTTTAGAGATGGCTAAATTAGATTACCAAAGCGGTATAATCAAATTTAGGTGTCTACAGTACAATGATGCATGCTTGGACATCTTTGAGGATGAAGAACGAGAGAAGATATTGCCAGTTGAGGTAGTCATGGAGAATTTAAAGAAGGCTTTAGAGCAAGCATTTAGTGATGAAGACATCAGAAAAACCTTTAGGACAGAGGAAGCATTGTTAGAGTTGGACACCAAACTCGAAGATTTTGTAGAGACTTGAATTGAGGTGGACAACTATAGAAAGAAGGTCAAGGAAAAGTATGAGGCTTTAGATCTTCTAGATGTAGCTAAGATTACTTAGATTATAGAGAAATTCAAGGGAGAATATCCAAACATAGCTTTGGGGTGAAGATGAACAAAACCCAGATGCTAGAATTTCAATTTTGACACTTAGTAAAATTTTGAGATTTTGACCCAGTCAAGGTCCTCAAGTTCGTAGCTCCACAATTCAAAGGTGCATTGACAATTGACTACTAGTTCCAAAAATAACACTTTCCATGCATTGGGAATGCGTTTTGATGGCAAGTTAACTCTGAAACATGCTGAGTGAAGGGCTAGCTTCTATTTTTTGCACCTTCATGCACTTCCACTTCAACTGATGGCTTCCTCCTACTTTCTTTCTCATGCTTTCATTGTTTTTGACATGTAAAGGGCTCGTGCATCTAATTAATGAATAAAAGATAGATGGAATCCCTCTAAGCACTAGTTAGATTGTCAATTTGCATATATTTAGTTTTTTTAAATGTTTTAAAAGTATTTTGTAGCATCAAGATATCTCTCACTCTCAAAAAAAATTGAGAAAATGATTTTTTATAAATACCCATTGTAAAATATAACAAGGGCCGCCATTATTATGCAATAAAATTATGCTTTTGGTGGTAGCATTCAGAGTGTGGTTATTCTTGCCCGAATGTGTCATTGTTTTGTGGATTTTATTCATGAAACTATGATTGAGCCAAAGATTTATTGCATTGTTTCTGGTTGTGTGATCTCTTAGTTCTAGTGTTTTCTACAGATATATGAATTCTGCTGACATAACAAGCTTGAGAAGAGATCACCCGATTGTGTCTGCATAGCCTTTTGCCTTGCATGAGTGCACTTTCCTTGGCCTTGTGATTTAATGAAGAGTGAAATATCATTCGACTTGTTAAAGATTCTCACCAACGATTGCATTAGTGGATTCTAGGAAGCACTACTCTTTTTTTCATTGGTTTCCTACTGATTTCTTCGAAGGTTTAACTCACAGCATGTTGTGTTTTGTAGCTTATGTCCATTTAGGAATTTCAATTTCAAGTTATTTTGATTTCATGTTATTTTCTTTACTAATCCCCTATTAGAATAGGACCTCATAGTAGCTACATTGTTAGAGCTGCATTCATTGAAAAATAGAAAATACAAAAAATATTGTTCTCTTTTGGTGTGATATTTTGAGATAGCAAATAGATTTACTTTGATTTCGAGATAAAAGAGTTTTAGAACTAGCAAAGGCTTCTTCATGAACACTCACATTTATCTTCTATTGAGAAAATTTTGGTACATTGCAAGACAAATACTAAACCTTGGAGTGGATCTTTAAAAATATTTTCTTTTCAAGATAAGAATTATGCAATGGATTCCTATCGTCTACTAAGGTTGATAAGAAAATCTAAGTAAAAGGCTTAAGTTTTTTGTGAAGAGAGGAGTGAATGCTTGAATGGTTTCCAAGAAAATCAAGGATAAAGGTGATGGAGAAGAGTTATTAGGGAATCAACATATGAACTTAACAAAATTTTGAAAGTGCAAAGTGACTTGTAATCAAATAGATCAAACCCTACTATTTTCTTTCTAATAATTGCAAACAGTTTCTATTGAAATCCTTTTAATCAAAGGTTGACCTAACAGTCATTAAGGACTTAAAAAATTGTTTAAATCCTTTAACAAGGTGACATTCTAATGGAATGTTCTAAAGTCCTCTAACAAGACCACTCCTAACAGGTTGATTAAAACCTCTAGCCAAGTCACATTTGATAGTGTGTATTGTAATCTTTAATAGGTTTCGCTCCTAATAGGGCTCACTTCAAAAGAGTGAAAAAGAGGTGACATGTTGTAGGTAGTTTTTCTGAAATTGGATTTCCACATTATATCCTAGTGTCAAAATTTTATTGAATGTTTTATGGTGTTTTACATTTATATTTTTACATTTCTCAAAGTCTTTTATCTTAGGACAATGAACAATTAGTTAATATTTTTATTCATATTATAGTAGAGATCAAGTTACAACATGTTAAGAAAAAAATTTGATGTTTAAATGTTTGATTGTTCAAATGGTACTTATGGACCTTGAGTAATTGATCCACCCCCCTTGGTGTAAGGAGAGATGAACAACTAGGGCCAAAGGCACACCCAACTATCCAAAAACCTTGTTTTGTACATGCAATGAAAGAAAAATATAGAAAACAACACCAAGGAGAGAGAGAGAGAGAACAAATAATTTTATTCCAGTTCATCAAATGTTTAGCATACATGCCCACCTGTAAGGCCTTCTAGGTTATGACCAGATGCAAAATATAATCCTAAGTTCTATCTTTAGCTTCAAACTTGCAACATCTACTCTAACTCCTAGTCCTCTAAGTTCCACCTAAAGATATAACCAAATACCTCTACTTATACTTTCTGAAATGACTTACACAAGATTCTAGAATATTATATCAAAGAAAGGCTGAGCTCAAAATGCTCAACACTCATCCCTAGACAAGATCCTATCATTAAATTCACAATCTAAATTAAGTACAAGAGTCAACTCCAATGGAGAACTAAACATAAAAAAAAATGATGAAAGAAGGACCCAAGCATTTAGCAATAATGAGTCCACTTTGCACATGAAGGATCACTTGGTCAACACATGAACAACTTAGTTCACTCTGATCGAACTCAGTCATCAAATGAACAACTTAGTTCATATTGAAGAACTTGGAAAGGTCTAAAAAGAACTTGGTTTGAACTTTCAAAATGAACAAAATTGTACGATTAAAGGCAACCTAGGTTGCTCTTACATCAGACAACCAAGATTGAATGAAATGATGCTCCTGAATCATGCAAGTGTCATAACCATAGCTAGATCCAGCTTATATTGATAAATTCATGTAGCATCTTCAACTAGTCTATTCTTCCATTTCAGAAAATACTCATAGTAATCTTTTCCTCACATGCTCTTGCCAATTCTCTAATCCAATACATGTTCAACCGCTTCAATTTTCTTCTTAAGATAATCATTTGATACAACAACTTCACAGTTTGACTCATCATACTTATGTAAAATAATAATATTGAATATAGGAGATATAGCCATGCCATTAGGTAACTCAACTTAATAAGCATTTCCACTGTCAAACTTAAGATCTTACAGGGTCCAAACTTCCTCTTCTTCAACTTACTATATGTTCTGATATGAAATCTACCTTTCTTCAAATGAACCATCACCTCGTCACCAAATTCAAAAATATTTGATGTATTCTAGACTTATGAAAATTCTCCTTATACTTCTAATTACTTTGTTACAACCTCAAATTTACTTCTTTATGCAAAGACTCCATAAAATCAATAAATTCTTTCCCTATAACACTTCTCTTTTCTACACTAGAAACATACCTCAAATCTGATATTTATCAAGGCTACATTCCAGTAACAATCTCAAAAGGTGTTTACCCTATAATCCTATTCATAAAATTATTATATGAAAGTTTATCTTGCACCAACACTGGCTCCCAATTATTTGGTTTATCTCCAACTAAACATCTTTAGCAAATTCCCCAAGCTTCTATTCTCAACCTCTATCTGTACTCAACCCACTTCATATGTCTTTGATTCAATTTATGTTCACTTCCCAAGTACTGTAAAGCTTTATGATTAGTATATAATATAAACTCCTTAGGAATCAAATAATGTCTCCACTTCTTCAAGGCTTGGACAATAGTATAGAACTCTTTTTCATATACATAATACTTCCTTTTAGCATCATTCAATTTTTCTTTAAAAAAAGCAACAAGTTTACCTTCTTAACTCAACATAGCTCCTATTGCATTATCACTTGCATCACATTCAGCTTGAAATACCTTATTCAAATCAAGAAAAGCCAATAGAGGTAGTTGAGTAACCTTTTTTTTTTTCAAAGTATCAAAATTCTTATTAGCTTAGTGTGTCCACTTGAAATCCATTTTATCTCCCCTCATTGTCTCAGTCATAGCATTACAAACATAACTAAAATTCTTAATAAAATTTATGTAAAAAATAGCTAAACCATGAAAAAATCTTACCTCACCCACATTCTTAGGTGTAGGCCATTCCAAAATTGCTTTAACCTTCTCAAGATCCATTCTCAAACCTTTATCTAAAATCACAAATCCTAAATACACAATCTCCTATTGGATAAAGGAACACTTTTTCAAATTAATCATCAACTTTTCTTCTTTCAATTTCTACAATACTTGTCTAACATGCTCAAGATGTTCTTCCTTAGTCTTACTGAATATCAGAATATCATCCAAATAAACAATCACAAACTTACCCAAAAATTTCTCGATAACTTCATTCATTAACCTCATGAAAGTACTAGGTGAATTAGTCAAACCAAAAGGAATTACCAACCATCCATACAAACCATCCTTTGTCTTGAAAGTAGTCTCCCATTTATCACCTTCTCTAATTTTGATATGATGATAACCGCTCTTTGAATCAATCTTGGTAAAATAATTTTCTCCACTGAAATAATATATTATGTCATCCATCCTCAGCATAGGAAACCTATTTTCACTGTGAGCTTGTTAATAGTTTTGGAGTCAGTACACATTCTCCATTCTCTATTCTTCTTAGGTGCTAATATAGTAGGTACAACACATGGACTTAGACTTTCTTTGATCTTAAGAACTTAATGAATAAGTACATGATCAAGTATATCTTCTACAACAATATAGTTATACTCATTCAACAAATTGACAATTTCTTCTGGTACTCGGTCCATACTACCAGCTTCTATTGTTACTTGATTTCCACTAGTTGTTACTCAGTCACCACTACCTGGTAATTGGTTAACACTATTTTCTATCACTCAGTTATGACTAGCATAACTCAGTCTCCTCAAAATTATAAAAAATCAAATTTGATTAGTCTTCACTTCTTTTTCAAATTGCTTTCCATTAACCATGAAAATTCTCATAGTAGTACAATTAACCTCATCTGGAATTTAAATTAAAGAAAACAATATTTTCTTTCTCCCATTCACCCAAAGAGAATATATTGACATTAAGGTCAATTTTTCTATCATTGACTCAACACTTAGTCAATTGGTTACATTTCTATTGAGCTCTACAAAGGCTATTGAGATTATCATTTACTTTGAAGTGTTAACTAAGTGATTCAATTGTTCCCAAGATAAGTAGTTATAATACAGTGTCTACTGAGCACGTGAGTTAGTTTGTAGTGATTGCCAAGCTACTCATTTTTTATCAAGCTTTATAAATAATGTATAGTGCAAATTGAGCATAGTTGAGGCTACCGAGATAGTTAGTAGAAGTGAAGAAGATCATAGTGTTAACCGAGCTTTGTAGTGTTAACCAAGTCCAACAGTGTCTATCAAGCTCATAGGGTTAATGAAGTGGATCTAGTGATGATCAAGTCATGCATCATCAACTAGTGATCCAATTGCTATTGAGTTTCTTAGAGTTCACTAAGTCACACAGTGCTAACTGAGTTGAAGCTACTTGGAAGTGATTGGTATAGAAAGAGCTTCAAGTTCAACCAAGTGCCAAAGATTTCCATGTGTTGAAAATGTTTTTTGTATATCAAAACATCACCAAGTTTGTCTTTAGAACATGAGGTACAGCAGTTGGGCTGACTTTTTGAATTATGATGAAATTGGTATTGTAGCTGAATCTAGTAAGTTATGATTTGGATTGGTATATATAATGCATTATATCATATTCGAAAAGAATACAAAAAATGTGAATCTAGTATATGATGAGTAGACGTGTGAATTAAAGAAACCTATAAGCAGTATAAGGGACAACAAAGATTTATCTATCACAGTTAGGTAATCATTGTAATACAAGGAATCTCAACTAGCAAATTAGAGTTTTAGATTAGAGATCAGCCATTGGTTCATCCTAATAGGTGCATTAGTCCAATCCTTTAATAGGGTAGACTTAATAGTCTTTGCTAAAACTCTTAACTGAGTAAATATTTCATTGTATGTTTATAAATCCTTTAATGAGTTGGACCTCATAGTCCTTATTGCTCCAAATAGTGTAGATCACTAGAGGTGGTCGATTGTAAGCCCTAATAAGTTAAATTTATACTACACTACTAAAGCTTGTAGGTATCATCCCAACCCCAGTTTTACTTTCTAATTGGAAGGTTTTTGGGTCACCATATCTTGTGTCAAAGTGTTATGAATGTATTATTTTCATTCTTTCATGCATGCAATTAGATCATAATGTTTTATTTTCATTCTTTCATGCATGCAATTAGATCATAATAGTATATGAAGGATTAATTGGTGAAGTAAGATAAAGTTTTATTGGTTCTTGATTCACCCCTCCCCTTTTAGTAACCTTGCCTACCTTATATTTCCAACAATTGGTATTAGAGCTCTTTGGTTCACACATTAGAAGTTTAGTAGCTTGAGAAAATATCAGATGCAATGGAGGTATACAAGCTAGATAAGGCTATTGGAAATGAAAGGTTGGATCTTGAATTGGGTATTGGCCAACTAAAGAAAGTAAAGGAGAAACTCTCTCAATCATTGAAAAGAAGGAAAGATCTTGCAGTACAAATGAATGACAATCTTTACACTAAAGAAATAATTGAAGACAAATTTTTAGAAAGAAATTCAATCAAGCTGATGAAGCAATCAAAGACCTATTAAAAAATAATTCCAATCTTCAAGAAGAAGTCAGAAAGATAAAAAGAGAACAAGAAATCCAATTAGTCAAATTATGTGAAATCATGGAATAAAAAGACAAAGCCAAAGAAAAGATAGAAGAAAAGAAAAAGAAAATCCAACATCTATCACTTCAACAAGTAGACTTCATTGATCAACTCACTAATGCAAATAAAGAGCTTATGAATCTAAGATAAGAGAATGAAAGACTACAGAATGATCTCAACACTAAAAAGTAGACCAATGAAAGAATGATGAAATCTTAGGAAAGCATGAATCAATTGAATTAACAAAGTTAGTACAAACATAAAGGAAAAGTTGGAATATGGTACATGGAAAAAGGTGAATCATCTCAACAAGGATCTCAAAAGAATCAAAGACCTACATGTAATCATTGTGGTAGGATATGTCATATATCAAAAAAATGTTAGATTAATGGTAAAGCTAAATTCAATCGAAAGTGTTATAGTTGCAATAAGCATGTTCATAGAGAAAGTGAATGTAAAGAGAAACCTAAGTTTGAAGATAAATGTCATAATTACAAGAAAAAGGGACACAAATCTTCACAGTGCAAAACCAAGCAGTGGAACCCAACAAAAAAAAAATTATGAAAGCAATATTTTGATGGGATTACAATACATGGTGTAGATGTCACTAATATGGTGAATTTGGGCACATTGGAGAAAACTTTGTAAACCATCATATGAGAAAAATAGATACTACTAAAAGATGTTCTATTTTTACAGAACACAAACATCCTACCAAGAACTGTATCAATATAGGTGGAATTAAAGATGAAAAGAATACCAAAGCTGACAATATCAAAAAGAAAATGAGGCAATAATGGGTACCAAAATCTCTAGAAAATGAAAACCAAGATCATGAATTGAATGACACCCAAGTCAATGAGTTGGGTGGTCCAATCATTTGAACTTAGTTTCTTATGGAGATCATTGTAGCTATGATTCAAAAGAATAAATCTAATACTAGTTCCAGCCAGCAATTAGAATGATCCGATTAGCATTTAAGATGTACAGGGATCACCGAGCATGATGGAAGGAAGGAGACGTTACCAAGAAAGGTTGGGTCACAAGACCTCATTGAGAAAGGTCGGGTTACATATTGTTGCAGACTCAAGTTGGTAGTTCCTACTAAGTGATGGTGACTCTACGAAGTTGTAGATGTCTCTCAAGAATTAAAGAACAAGCTGAGTGGAGGATAGCCTATCACCAAGTGAGTATAGAGTACGAAGCTTTAATGACAACTGAAAGAATGGAATTCATTAAAATGAAGAAATCAAAGGCATTATTTCACTACAAATTTCTAGAGCTATTTGTGAAGAGTGAATCCAAATCCCCCAAGCGATTTAAGTGTTTGTTGTTGAAGAATTATTGAATTTTTTATAAACCCTACCAAGCATGACACATTCATGAAGCAAAGAAACTAAAGGTTTTGAAATGTCAATTTGTGGAGTCGACTGCAAGGCACCAAATTTGAGGTTGAGTCTAGCAATTGCAGAGGCACTTAATCCTACTGGTGCAAAATCTCAAATTCTACCTAAGGTATTACTTGTGCATGAAATCTATTCCTTTTATCAGTGTTCAATCAAGGAACTCAAAACCATGGAGATGAATGAAGAATTTAGGGAATTGTGTGTGGATGGTGCATTGAAACCTTAACATCAACATTTGAAAACTATTGTCACAAAAGCTTGCACCTGTAATGTCCCGTTTAGGACATTTTCTACTTTTCTCTGATTTGTATAGATTTCATTAGATTTTCATCTATTTTACTTCTTTATTCCCAAAAGCTTTCATGATAATTCATATCTGATATCCTTTTTCCATTGATATTCTCATATATATATATATATATATATATATATATATATATATATATATATATATATATATATATATATATATATATATATATATATATATCCAACACTTCATAGGGTTGTGTCTATTTATTAATATTAATATATTTAATAAGGTAGTTATATTATATTTTTATAATAGTTATATATAATTGTATATTAATAAAATATATTTATATTAATAATATATGATTATAGATTACAACAATAATATATGACTATATATTATATATTATTATATTATATATGATTCATAATTAAATATTACTTTAATATATATAAAAGATATAATATCATATATTATTTCCGTACCTAATATGTACTAATTATCTATGGCATATAAATATCTAATATATAATAATATTCATAGATATATTTATATGTATAATTATAAATTATATAATATAATATATGATTAATATTATAAATTATATCTTATTATAATATTATCAATTATTAATATTATATACTCTTTATGTATAATTAATTTATAGACTAAAATGGGGATATCACAACCATCCCCTCTAGAATTTTCTTGTCCTTAAGCAAAATCATTCACATACAAACTATGTCATAGACACAAAATGTACTTGCATTCAAAAGGCCAAAAATATTTATGAAATATACATTGAATGAAAACACGAAGCATACACAATGTAGATAGATCATGAAAAAATGAAGTAGACACGATGTAGACAGATGAAAACACAGAGAAAACATGATGCAAACACATAAGACAGACATTATGCATTTCCTTAATTGTGAACCTACAACCAAAAAAAATCATTAGTACACATTATATATAAATCAATCCCTTGATAGGGTATTTATAGTCTCAATCCATTTATTAACTCATCATTTTCTAAATATGGGAGAGGAACCATAATAGGGTGCCCTATTACCCAACCAATGGGCCTCACTGTTCTCCCTCATTATCGTTACCTCTCTCCGACCATTATTTCCAAGAAGGTGCCTTTGTATGATGTACCCTTAGATATCCCATCACCGAGGCCTTACCTAGTACCCATAGGCTTTATCCAGTACCTTGAGTGATGTCACCCAGCCCATTCCACCGCAGGCCTTATCTCGACTTGGAGAATCATGATCTTAAGGTGATTCTATCAACTATTTTTCAATAAGAAGTCTATTAAAGCATAATCTTTGAAATATCAGATAGTTAATCTTATCATTCAATTATAGGAGGAGAAACCATAATGGGGTGCCCTGTTACCCAATCAATGGGCCTCACCATTCTCCCTCATTATTGTTATCTCTCTCCGACCATCATCTCCAAGATAGGACCTTTGTATGATGTACCCTAAGATATCCCATCATTGAGGCCTTACTCGGTACCTGTAGGCTTTATCTGGTACCTCGAGTGATGTCACCTAGCCCATTCCACCACAGGCCTTATCTTATCTTGGAAGATGATGATTTAATTTTATTACTAACATTATTTGATTATTATCAAATTGAAAATCAATGTCATTTCCTTGTAACTATTTGATTAGAATCATTGATTGTAAGTATTTAAACTATTCAATATTCACCACAGTAAGAAAATGTGTCAATAATAACAAAGACACTAACAATTATTTCATAATCTATGAAGAAAATATATAATTTACCTCATTATCTTATATGATTGAAGTGGAAATTTATGAGTATGAAGTAATCTTCATATTCACTTAAGATCTTCCTCTTGTATAATCCTTATTAGTGCCTCCTTACCTCACTCTTTCACAGGATAGATAAATAGTGATGTGATGGATACCAATCCTCCTCCTCCTATGAATGCTACCTAGAGGTGGAGGTTTGACAATTTATTTTCTTTGGATCCCCATTCGCATGTCACTTCCCTTTTAGTTCCTTATTTAAATTCTCTCCTCAATCTGGTCTATGTTAATGATAAGACTCTTTCTGATTTGATTGATATTTGACTTGTGTTAGAAGTTACATGCCAATATACAAGGGATAAAACTATCTCCTATTGGTGTGAATTCATATTAGGTCAATATATATTAAGGCCAATGGTATGGATACTTTTAATCACTATACTCCTCAGTTTCCAAGATATTAGTTTGACACTCCACACACATTACAGTCATGCCGATAATCAAGCCTCTTGTATATGCCTCCATATATGATTGTTGACTGGGCTACGCATGCTGAACTTACTAGCCATCCAAACCATGCGACTCCAATCGAACCAATCACCCACATTCTCAATGGTTGTATGTAATTTAAAATTATACAAGTGATGGATGTCTTTTGAAGGCATCAAGATTCTAAGAGAATTTTTTTGTTAAGTGTGATTTGCTTCTTGGGGTGACAATCATATTCTTCTCTTAAACTTTGGAGTTAATAAGTCAGAATGGTAAGTCTGCCAGAATCCAGATTAGCCAATCTTCTGTGCACAAATATAGCATCTTCAATACAAAGATATAAGTATTTCAGATACATTTCTTACTTATCTTCCATTCATGGCTAGAACAATTACGCTCTCTCCAGAAGCATTATTAATCCTAGTTATATCTCATATGCCTACTGTAACCATGAGAAACTTCAATCTTGTGTGCAAATCATGGGGAACAGAATCAATCCAGCGAATTCAATTGAGTATCCCTCTTTGTTTGCAGCTAGCTTTTCTCATAGGAGATTTGAATGCATGTTTGCAAGGTCCTATTACATTCCACAATTCATTTGGCTATGAATATGATTCCAAAGGCTTTACACAGGGCAACTCTATTATCCATTAAATACTATGACAGAAGTGCAACTGTCGAACTTGAGGTAAAATTGGTTGGCTATTTCTTATTGTAATACCCTCTATAGTCATGCCATAGCTTCCATAGAATCTTATTTCCGTGGGCATATGACTTGGTAATTTTCTTCCACCTTTGCTGCTATCTTGGAGGTGCTATAGTTGTGCTATTTTTCTCATGAGAGATTTTGTACGGGACATCATACATGGATTCTAAGCACTACTCCAAGCTCTCTACATTAAATCTGCACCTTTTATTAAAGTCTGTCTGAACAAAATCATGGATACAATCTACCCATCAAGTAATTGGGAATAATATTTTGTGATCTACTCCTTTAAGCTCTCCATCATCCTTTTGTAGATATGTCCCACAAGCTAGCAGATTCAACGTTCTGATACCACTTGTAATGTCCCATTTAGGACATTTTCTGCTTTTCTTCGATTTGTATAGATTTCATTTAGATTTTCATCTAATTTAATTCTTTATTCCCAAAAGCTTTCATGATAATTCATATCTGATATCCTTTTTCCATTGATATTCTCATATATATATATATATATATATATATATATATATATATATATATATATATATATATATATATATATATATATATATATATATATCCAACACTTCATAGGGTTGTGTCTATTCATTAATATTAATATATTTAATAAGGTAGTTATATTATATTTTTATAATAGTTATATATAATTGTATATTAATAATATATATTAATATTAATAATACATGATTATAGATTACAATAATAATATATGACTATATATCATATATTATTATATTATATATGATTCATAATTAAATATTACTTTAATATATATAAAAGATATAATATCATATACTATTGTCGTACCTGATATGTACTAATTATCTATGGCATATAAATATCTAATATATAATAATATTCATAGATATATTTATATGTATAATTATAAATTATATAATATAATATATGATTAATATGATAAATTATATCTTATTATAATATTATCGATTATTAATATTATATACTCTTTATGCATAATTAATTTATATACTAAAATGGGGATATTTTAGTATATAATTAAAATACGTACCCCTTGTAAATATATAATTTATATATATCACAACACCCTTGCCTAATGTTTTTACCTAAAGGAAAACTTGTGAAACATGGTAACAATATCCATGTTGTGAGACTTGAACAATGAGATTGAGTCTTCAGAGAAGGTTGACTTCCTTACTATTAGGGCACACCTAATTACTCTTTGAGAGGAAAATGGAGAAGGATATACATGGAAATCAAACTACCTAATCTAATCTAAAGGGATGGTACACAAAAATTGCTTGTTCAGTAATATCTCTACCTAACAATGCACTATTCATCAATACAATCTCAAATACACAGACTCAACCTTTGCATTAACTCAACATTCACAAATAGATCACAGACTAAATGAAATGCTACAAGGAAGGAACTTCACTCTATAACATTCAAGAAGTAAAAGTAGATACTATCATGCAGATTGAAGAAAGAAAATAGAAACACCAACAAAGGAAAGAAAGTTTTCCACTAATATTGATGGTAGAATGAGGTATAGTAGAGAAATATATTCATTATAGAAAAAAGGAAATTACCATAAAAAAGTATAGAATACTACTACTATAGAATCAGAGAAAAAATGGCTGACCCTAAGAAGGGTTACAAAATTTTCTTTTATAGTGCAAGCATAACTTAGATAGCTTCTACCCTAAGGCAGAGCTCAAAAATTGCATTTAAGGTTATAGAGAACAATCATCTAGAAATCTAGAGAAGCTTTGATCCTTGTACATGTCCAAATGTAGGGAAATCATATTTCACCAAAATAGAGCCTTGAGAAGATAGAAATGGTGGCCATAATATCTTGACTAGGTAGATGGGTAAAGCACAATAATGAGAGGATGAAACTATATTAAATAGAAATGATGAATGCATGGAATTAATTGTAAACTATCAAGGAGATCAGATTCACTATTAAACAGTTGTCTATCTTCATTCTCGACATGCCAAATCAAATATATTAGGAAGTTAACCATATTCAACTATTGATCTAAACCTTTCTTGATATTTAATTGGTTGAAGACCCTTTTATTTTCTAGCTCGGACAAGGGAAAACCCTTTTATATTATGGTCAACTCAGGATCCTACAATGTTATGATCATCAAATGAGGTCCAAACCCTCATATCGTCTTCATCTTGGAGACAAACCCTTACAATTTTATGATCACCCTTATATCTCATGATCGAAGGAACCCCCTGTGATCCTTATGATCTTACAATTGTTAACCTATCATAACATCAAGCCCTCCTTGAACCTCTTTTTACAATCCTTCAACACACCATGGCATTACGATCTCACGATAACATGAACACACAACAACAACTTTGGTAGGGGTAGTGGGACCATCAATTTTCCTTTAAGATCTTTTGATCTATTATCTGTAGTATGGTCACGAGACCCTTTAACTTTCCTTGCAATGTTACAGGCACAATTATCTTGACCCTATGATCTTACAATCATAGTCTATCATAACATTGGCAGCATAAACTTTAACCCTCATGATCCTATGATCATGGTCAGCTAACCCCTTTTTGTGTCCTTGGCAGTCTCTTCATTTACATTTATGATCTTACAAACAATGGTTCATTGTAAGATGAAAACACTTCTTTGTCTACCTCTATAAATGGAAAAGTCAATCAACCTTTTCCTCTTCATTCAATGGATGACTACTCTAAAAAATGTCCTTTTACCTTTAAATGTCCTCTATGATCTTATGATCATACAACAACATGAAAACATTAATATTTGTAACTTCAAAAGCCCAGAAAGTGATCCCTAAGATCTTATGATCATCGATCATTAATAGCATCAGAACACCCTATCTCTTGTTTCATAATCTTATGATCCCTTTGATGCTACAATGATACAATGCTATGAACATTCCAACTAGAGAAACTAGACCCACCTAGACATGTGTCTGAAGATCACTTCCCCACTTTGACTAAACCTTGTGCATCTTCAAAAAACATGTATACACCTGTCATTATTCAATTGAGATTAGATGGTCATGATGAAAATGGAAACCTCTTGAATAGCTAGAAACCTCAACCAATTTGAGCATGCCACTCATCACTATTTCTTACCTCTTCTTATTTTGTGGCCCATCCTCTAGATCTAGCCCCATAATTCCTTGTGTCACAATGGGGCATCCTTGCAATGGCTAAAGATTGTGCACTTTCAAAATGTATTCATATGCCAGTCATAGATCCTTTGAGATCCAACAATCAAGATTAAACACTAAAATTCTCTCTTCGACCCCTTGCAATTTGATGATCTTATGATACCATGCTTTTATGATGCTATGATAACTAGGTATCATACCATTGGTAGCTCCTAGAATTAGGTTCAGAATCTTACACCAGATCGTAAGGTCATAGCTTAGAAAATTGGTCATAACATTGTAACTTTGACTTTTCATCCTTGTGATCTCATGAATAGTAGGAACTAAATAAAATGAGCCCACCTAGACACATGTCACAATGTCACTATCTCAGAATTGCTAAACATCTTGCATCTTGAGAAAGATAGAAAGTGACATCAATTGATTTATCCTAATCTAATGATCTCAACAAAATAACTGCCCCCACCAATCATGGTTGGCTACCTATTGACCATTTCATAGCATCAAGCACTTAATTCAACTTTATGATCACTTGACATGATGATACTATGATCATACAATCTCATGATAAAATCCTTATCGTAGCATCTTAAGCTGGAAGGTTACAAGCTAAAGTTGTTGTTGCACCAAAAGATTGACCTATTAATGTCTGATACAACCACTAGACTTATAGAACATAGGAGGTGGTTAAGCCATGTCACAAATCTCAAAGGGGAACATTGGTAGTTAGTCCAATAATCCCCCCTAGCATTACCCGAGGAGATTTAAATTGGTGACTGATCTCTAATACCACTTGTTACAAGCTAGAGTTGTCATTACACCAAAAGATCAACCTATCAATGCCCGATAGAACCACTAGACTTATAGGACACAAGAGACACTTAAGCCATGTCACGAATATCAAAGGGGAACATTGGTGGTTAGTCCAATAGACTTTCCCTCATGATCTCATGATAAACAAACTTATCTTAACATTAGAAAACTCCCTCATCCCTTCTACGATCATCCAACCACATGATCCTTCAATAACCTGATGTTGACTTGTTAATAATTGTAGGATCATTACTCAAAACCCTAAAGGATAGAACATGAAAATATAATGGGTTTAAAGACTTAGGGATATAAGGATAAGACTAAGGTTCTGTGTATCCCTTTTATGCATGGCAATTTCAATTCTCAAATATGGATTGTTGGACATGCTTGGTAGACCTAAAATTCAAATTTTTGGTGGGATGACAAGAATAATTAACAGAAACCAAGGGCTTGACACATATGTCTCATATGCCAAGAGACTTTTAGGTCTAGTGGATGAGATATATTTTGAGCCATGTACATAATGGGCAATTATGGTTGGAACAACCTATTCAGATAATGAAGAAAGTGATTCATAGAATCATTGGGCTTCCAATGATAAATAAAGAAAAGACAACAAAAACCTTAGTTTAGGTCAAATTATAAAAGAAAGCTCTTGCTGAGTGGGATGGAAGAGGTATGAATATTAGTGGTGTAATAGAGATGGACCTAAAGTTCAACATTCATGTTATTGCACACAAGATTTACTATTCTAGCAGATTAAACAATGTGTCATGTGAAGCTGTCAATCTTGCATATAAGGTTGTGAAGAATAGCCTATCATTCAACCTTAATGAGTTACTATTGAACCAAATCAACAAAAACATGGAGAGCATTAAAGGATCAAAGAATAATCCATGTAATTTCAGATCTCTTTTAACATGTTTATTCTTCTTTGTTCAAAATTTCTTCCCTTCTGAAGGTACATTAGTATGGATGAAATACATTCCTATTTTATATCAAATTAATGAGTACGTAATAGAGGTGGGTGAAAATTTTGATAGCATCATGGATAATTATTTTGAAACTATTATCTCTAAAAGTTTTTCCTCGACTTAATTCTATAATTTTAAGATTCATTCACTTCGACTAACATGGAAACACTCCTAGGTAGTAGGAAGTACCAAGGTTAGGAGTGAATCTCCAAGTTATAGGTTGCTTCCTTAATATTTTTCACCTATTTGCTTCTTTAGAAATGAAAATAAACTTGAGAGGCTAAGGGATAGATGGATTTATTAAAAATAAATGTTAAATGTAAAAGGGGTGATGCACCAAACATTAATAAGAGGATATTGCTAGACTAACATGATGAAGCACTTCTGAATAGTTGAAATAAGCACAATATTGATCACTAGAAACTCATACATAAGTATTTCATAAGAAAGAAAAGACTTTAGAAAATATGTTAAGGGGAATGCTAACATTCATAGGTAACTATTTGAGATAAAGAATAGATTCACAACTCATGACCTACATGACCACATCCAAAACTTTATTTGCAAATAAAATTGAGACATAGATTCAAGGATTTAGAATAAATCACAAAAGTTATATCATACTAGTAATTTGAGCAACATAGATACAATAAGGACTATTGAACTATTTCGTTATTTAGATATCAAAGGTCTTTCCACAACATTCCTCTAGACTAATTGAAAACTAAGTGATCTATAGAGAAAGCATGAAGGATCCTTATGAAATCTCGACAACACTATTTTGCATAAATACTTCAAAATTATATCTAGCCGACTACCCTTTTCCACATCTTGGAAATCCTTATAAAGAAAAATATTGCAACAAGCTTTAGATGGGAGGAGCATATGTGAAAAAATCTTGGTAAAATACTAATATCTTCAAAAAATTACATTTTACATCATCTGTATTCAGGTAAAAACTAGAGAGATTTTTTAAGATATTTACTAGGTGATATTTGTTGCAAGGACCCTTTAATTGATTATGTTCCTTCCACTCCCTTTAGTCATGAAATTCTTTTCTGGTCCTGATTAGAAATGTTTGATGATTCATTTCTTGGTTTTGGATTTGTAATCAATTTTCAATACCTTCAGTCAAAACTAATTGACCACCTAGCAAGAGCCACATGTCTTTGTTTCATAGGAAGGGTTTTCCACCTTACAATGTTAACTCATGGTTATCAAAAATATAATGTGACCATGCAGTAGGGTTGAATATCAACTATTCTTTGAATGAATATATTGGATAAACATATAATATACTTTATCAACCAGATATAATGAAACTCATTAAAAAATTGCCCCACCATTTTCCTTTGATCATTCAACCATCTAGAGTTTACCATGTGTCAAACTTTGACTTTCCTTTCTCGACTCTAGCTCCACCCTCTAGGCCCACTAGGATACATGTCTACTTTTCCTTATGTTGTCATGATTAAAACACTTTGCAGCTTTCATTAGTGACATAATGATATTTGTTAATCTTGGGAAGATCAAATGACTATGTTGGGACAAAAAATTATATGCTTCATTTTTAGTCCCATTTCAAAATTTGATAAATCAAGCCCCATAAATGGTTGTATAATTGGCTATACCTTTAAAACCCTTAAGGTGTTCAATGTTTCTGACACCTTTCATTCAGTTTTCCTAAATGTTCCATGATGATAAATTGTCATTCTGAGTTATTTGACAAAGTCTTATTTTGAACCAATCCTAAATTTGCTTTCTACCTCAATTAATATGTAGAATCTATACAAGAACCTATTACTTTATGCAAATTTTCCACATCTTTTGAAATCCTTTACCCCCTTCTGAAATTCTTTCTTAGGGCATGCCTTTTAAACCTTAGGCAGTTATGAAATAATGTTTTGTTAAATCTATTTTAAGTTTAAAGTAATCATGGTTTACATGGTTTAAAATCTAAAAGAGTTTCATTTCAAACTTACCATGCAAGTCTCAGTGATCGTTGATCTTGTTCAGATTGATAGACCCTGCATTCTCGCATTTTCAAGATGTGAGGCTATTACAAAATGCGGGGCATCCAGAAGAGGGCATGTAGCATAGTTTGATTACGTGGGTCTGAAATAATTCAAAGGTTGATTCACTGTTGATCTTGGGTAGATCAACGAATGCTGCTTGCCTGCAAGATGAAGATGAGCATGGTTTAAACAAAGCAGGCAAGCGCCCTAAGTGACATCTATCCCTTGTCAAGACATCAGGGGTTTGTGTATGAATGAAGAGGACAAGTTATGAACATCGTCGATTTGTGAGAGATCAATGGATGAAGCATACCCACATTTTCAAGATGCACAATAGATAAACATTGCGTGAATGCCACCTTGCAATGCATGGCACAGTGGGACCAAGCATGGAAGTGACAATATCATGGGCACAAAAATTTTGAATGTTGCAGTCAAGTTTGTCAAAGCTTGTGCATTAAAAGGTGATTTCTCATTGGTTAGGATCATTTTAGTGGGCCGCCAAATATAGAAATCTTGAATCACCATCAATTTAAGCTAGCATCAAGGGCTAGCATTTTCCCTCATTAAGGAATTTCAATATGTTTTTAATAATGCGGGTAAATAGGTTGTGGACACGTATCACAATTGACCAAGTCACGCCATTTTGAAATGCCACATGTTTTGTGATAAAGGAACAGTGCAATGGTTATTGAAGAGTTTTCCATCAACTATTGATCTTCTTTAGATCGACAAAGGGCATTGGCCCACTTTATCAACATGCAAGGAGATTAAGGAAAGTAGGAATGCATCATAAAGACATGTGTCCCCGATGATATCAAGTCCTACCTTATGAGCTTACACAAATCTTTCTCGGTCGTTGATCTTAGTAAAATTAATGCCCAATGCATTTCTACTTTATGAAGATGCTCGCAAGATAAGAAATGTGGGAATGCGCAAGCCTGACACATTGGACGGACTCAGGTCATTGATTTAATTCAGATCTAAGGCTCTTGCACATTTGCATTTCCTAGAAGCAAGAAGTGCCAACTAAAAGAGGAATTACACACATGGCTAATTATGATTGGGTTATTTTGGACTAGCTTGTCTAGTGGATTTTGAAGTCATCATGTTCAAAGCTTTGACTTGTAAGATCTTTAGGATTGATGGTGCATATTTTACTATTGAAGGTGGTGTCATTTTGCATATTAATGAGATTTGAAAACCTTCATGTGTAAAAGTGAAGAATAGAATGTAATAGGTAAGATTTTCCCAATTTCAACTTGTGCGAGTAGAAATTCATGAGTCACCTCTGAATAGAAACAATTATTGCTAGGATTGAGATAAATTTGGCAGGAGTGTCAAGTAGTTGGCTCAAGGATAAAGTGCAGAGTTACAGAGATAAAAAGAAAAGGCTTCAGGTAAGTTTGTATACCATAGTCTCTATAATTTTCAATCTTGTGTGATTTATTCAAAAGATGATTCTAAAGATGTTGTTACAAAATGCAAGGAAGTGAGAAGAGGGCACGTAGCACAATTTGATTACATGGGTCTAAAATAATTCAAAGGTTGATTCACTGTTGATCTTGGGTAGATCAACAGATGCCGCTTGCCTGCAAGATGAAGATGAGCATGGTTTAAACAAAGCGGGCAAGCACCCTAAGTGACATATGTCCCTTGTCAAGACACAAGGGGTTTTTGTATGAATAAAGAGGACAAGTTATGAACATCATCGATCTATGAGAGATTGACAGATGAAGCATACCCGCATTTTCAAGATGCGCAATAGATAAACATTGCGGGAATGCCACCTTGCGATGCATGGCACAGTGGGACCAAGCATTGAAGTGACGATATCATGGGCACGAAAGTTTTGAATGCCACAGTCAAGTTTGGCAGAGCATGTGCATTAAAAAGTGATTTCTCATTGGTTAGGATCATTTTAGTGGGCCGCCAAATATAGAAATCTTGAATCACCGTTGATTTAAGCCAGCATCAAGGGTTAGCGTTTGCTCACATTAAGGAATCTCAATATGTTTTTAATAATGCGGGTAAACAAGTTGTGGACACGTATCACAATTGACTAAGTCATGCCATTTTGAAATGCCACGTGTTTTGTGATAAAGGAATAGGACAATGGTTATTGAAGAGTTTTCCATCAACCGTTGATCTTTAGATCGATGAAGGGCGCTGGCCTGCTTTATCAACATGCAGGGAGATTAAGGAAAGTGGGAATGTGTCGTAAAGACACGTGTCCCCAGTGATATCAAGTCCTGCCTTATGAGCTTACACAAATCTTTCTCGGCCGTTGATCTTAGTCAAATTAACGACTGGTGCATTTTTGCTTTATGAAGATGCTCGCAAGATAAGAAATGCAGGAATGTGCAAGCCTGACACATGGGACAGACTCAGGTTGTTGATTCAATTCAGATCTACGGCTCTTGCACATTTGCATTTCTTAGAAGCAAGAAGCACCAACTAAAAGAAGAATTGCACACATGGCTAATTATGATTGGGTTATTTTGCACCAACTTGTCTAGTGGATTTTGAAGTCATCATGTTCACAACTTTGACTTGTAAGATCTTTAGGATCGACGGTGCATATTTTACTATTGAAGGTGGTGCCATTTTGCATATTAATGAGATTTGAAAACCTTCACGTGTGAAAGTGAAGAAAAAAATGTAAAAGTAAGATTTTCCCAATTTCAACTTGTGCGAGTAGAAATTCATGAGTCACCTCTGAACAAAAACAATTACTGCTAGGATTGAGATAAATTTGGTACGAGTGTCAAGTAGTTGGCTCAAGGATAAAGTACAGAGTTACAGAGATAAAAAGAAAAGGCTTCAGGTAAGTTTGTATACCATAGTCTCTGCAATTTTCAGTCTTGTGTGATTTATTCAAAAGATGATTCCAAAGATTTTACTAAGTCTTAGGATGTGGATAGTGGAAGGATTGCTTGTTAAGAGTAATTTGTTTTGGAGCACTGATAGTTTGAAAAATGATTTATTTATTTTCAAAGGATGGTTCGCAAAAGGAAAATGGTTAGCTTCATATGCCTGTGTATGCTTTTTTGATAGAGGAAAGCTAGTAATTAGGTGTCATAGTCAAGTCACCAGGATGGTAAGAAGAACAAGGAAGAGACTTGGTAAGCTAACAACCTATTCAGCAGTAACATCATCTTTTAAACAAATTTTCAAAACATCTTAGTTTGATGCCAGGGTAGGAGAAATATTTGAGACCTTGTGCATAGTTTTGGAAGAGGGTGAAGAAGATTTTATACCCTTGGGTGTAGTCTTTTTCATTTTTCTTGCGTGCACCCACTTTTTTTGTTAGTGGATGGCAAAATTTTGGCAAGAAGTTGGTTAAGCAAGTAGATGTGGCTAGGGATCAGAGGATCCCTATTTTGTTATTTTTAATAGCCACATTATTTTTTGGCTTCTATACTGCATGCTGAGTAATGATTCTGTTATTTCTGAAGCCTGGCATGATCAGTAAAGAGTGGGAAGTAAAGATGATTCTTATTTAGTAGTCATCTTGACAAAAACCATGAGCCTAGGTTGGTGCATAATTTTTAGAGTTGATTTATTCATTGATGGGGAGGTCTTAGTAGTTGCGCACACAACAAATCAGTGGTAGAGCTGAGTTAACAAAAAGTTGTAATAGAAAGAAGCCTACAGGAGAATATTTGATCTACGCAATGTTCTGTAAATCATTCTTCTTCTTTTTCTGGTATAAACTTGTGATATCTTTTGTAAGGGACACTTGTCAATTCTCTATGCCTGAAGCTTGTTGCATCTCATAGTATTTAAGTGAGATCCTAGGGCTAGAGAGAGGTTGGTTGGTTTGTTTTCTATTTTCCAGTTCTTGGAGCTCTGCTCAGGTTGTGAAAGCCACACACCCAGCATATCTTGTATGAATAGCATTTGGATTTTATAGATAGTTCTGATACAGTAGTGTGATCTTGTATCATGTTTTATGCATTCCTTATGTACTTATTTCAAAGAGATAAATACAATGTGCAGAAGGTTTTGAATTTCAATATAATTTTGTCTCCTTTCTTATTGAATTTGTAATTTTATATGTTCAGGAACAAAGAGCTTGAACCTATTTATAATTGTCCAGTTGTATGTTTGAGGTTTTCTTGCCTTTGACTCAAAGAGTCATATAATTGCTTGTGGTTTTAGAAAAGGTTGCAAATTCATTAAGAAGGATGTGTGAAAATATGGGGTTATATTGGATATTGTTGTCTAATTCATAAAGTGAACAGACTGAACATGAATGTCTCAACATATGCCATATATTGATTGATGTTCAAGGATGCGTAATTTTGAAGTATAGGATTGCCCTAATGGATAAGGCACTGGTCATTTGTAGGATCATTAAATTTTTTTTGCATATTGGACATCATGTCTTTTCCCAATATAAATCAATCATTTTCCCTTCATGTTGAAGTGAACATAAAAGTTTAAACCCTCAGTTTATGAATAATATAGGTTTGCACCTAGCTATTGTAGAATCTATGTTGTTTCATAAGCCATCAGGAGAAATAAGGGTTTTATCTGCTTCGTAATAGATTTATTTTATGCTTTGATAACTTGTACCATATAAAGAATCTATAGGTCCACTCACCTAGGTTTTGCAAAGCCTGAAGAAGAAGAAGGGCCATGCCTTATAGTTGGCTTGGTGTCTGAATGGGCATGTTGAAAATGGGAGTTAGCTGCCCCTAGATGTGTTTTGTTCTCATCAGGGTAATTGGAAACGGGTAATGTTTTCAAACACCAACAAAATGGTGACTCTACTGGGGGATGTATTGAATTAGATTTAAGACAAACCTTGAGAATTTGAAAAGAAGAGATTCAATACGGCAGGAGAAGTGCATTAAAATGTTGCAGCAGTAAGTTCTCTGATGTTCTTTGCAGTTTTCTTACTCCAAATCATGCACCCCAGTAAGTTTTTATCCATTTGCAGCAATATTTTGCAAGGTTGAATACAAATTGTATTGCCAAGAGTGTTTATCTTTAGTCATGTCAACCAGTTGTTGTTATCAAAACACTATTGTAATTCAGAGTCAGAATTGGTTAAAGATGTTTTCTCTCTTTTAAGTGTTTTTAAAGTTTTGCAAAGTTTTACAAAGTTGACAATTCAGTTCAGATCTGTAGTGTTATGAATCATGTTTAAAATATTTCTCACAATAGTGAGTGGGGACTCTATCTAAAGGATCTCTGAAGCATTGAAGATCAGTGATGTATAAATTATTTTCAAGAGTTTTCAGTGGAATCAAGCAGATTTGAAAGTTAGGTGAATTTGCAAGCAAGAAGAGAGATATATTATAAGTTTTTGACTAATAAGTCTAGAAGTGTTATTTGATTTGTTATTATAAAAGTCTCCAAAATGATAAAAAATAAATCACAGTATTGATTTCATTTAATTCTCCTCAAGGAGGTGGAAACTCTGTAAGGTTTGATCAGTGGTGTGAGGAATTCGGATTAGCACCAAGCTAATTAGCAGATCAATGGTTTCATGCAACAACACTAAAGGTATTCTCATTTTCATGTATTTCCTTTTCATGAAAATTGATTATGGAAAGTGTATTCTCCATCCAGTGAAGTTTCAGCACTAAAAATAGGATAATAGTTTTAAGTTTCACACATTTCACTAGATTTGTCTCAGTTGGTTGTTTTTAAAGTTCGTAAAATGTGTTTGAAGTGTTCATTTGGTAGAAGGTTGTAGTGCCTGCCCCTAGTTCACATTTTGTTATCATTGCTGAACTCTTTTAGAGCTAGTTTTATGTTGTTGGTTAGCAGTATTGTTTTGAGATTATCAGATATTGTGCTATGAATTCAGTTGATATGTGATGAGATTACTTAGACTCTACATTTTATGTATGTATGATGATTATTTTTAGTATTCACAATTATTGATGATGATTATTACATTGCTTTCAGTTATTAATGATGATTAATAAGATGATTTATTATCATATGTGTTTTCTTATGGATACTTACCCCATACTTGCATATGTATGGTGTGCGTGTTTGCTTTGTGTGTTTGCTTTTGTATGGCGTGTCTGATGTGGTTAAGGAAGGGAGTCGTAGTCACCTGCTAGTCAGGATCTACACGACGCTCCACTTCTTGCCATTGTCTATTTAGTTTAGTATATATTGTGCTTGTACATGCATGGTTTTTATGCAGGTTGTAGGTACCGGGTATCGACTTCCCTGAATTGTCAGGATGAGCATACCCTATCACATTATCTCAATGATAAGAGAGGGGAGATAAATTCTCAAGTCCAAATCTCAACCCTTTAAGCCATTTGTTCTAATTGAAAATTAGGACAAGTATCTGAGTTGAGTACCCTCCGAATACGTTGGATAACGTAATTCGTGATATAAACCCCTTGGTTTGATTTGTATGTATTTTAGCTATGACGAATTTTTCGTATTTTTACCTTTGTGAGTCTTTGAAGTATTTTTTATTAATTAAGCCTAATTAAAAGATTTAATTAATGGTTTAATTAAATGCAAAATTAATATGGTATTTTATTATTTATTTTATTTAATTAATTGAGAAATTAATTAAATAAAATAATTAAATTGGAAGATAAAAGTTATAATACTAAATTTGGAATGTAACAATATTTATTTTAACAATAATATATTTGGAGCTCATTTTTAAATAAATGACTAAATAATATTACTATTAAAGCTAATATATATTTTAGCAATAAAATTTTAGAAAATGAAATTTAAAAGTGGAAAATATATTTTAAATTATTAAAAGATTCTAAATCTCATATGATTAAAATATAAATATATTAAGATTGAAAAGAGGAGATATTAAAGTTAGTGCATGAGACTTAATAAATAAATTAATTTGAAAAGAGTAAAGTAAATTGGAGTTATAAGCTTGCGCGGGAATTAACATGTGTCAACAACACGGGGGTTAGTGCATCAATTAAGCACAAGGTGTCTACAATTCTATGACTCATCAAAAAAGAATTAGAAAAGACCCATGCTTAGTTGGTGACACCTTTCAGTGGTTTCAAGAAGCATTCCAAAGGTTTCTTGAGAGCTCTTGATATTCAAGCATTCATAAAAGCTTTAAAAAAAAGCTTAATGAAAGCTACAAGTTTAATGAAAGCTACATGCTTAATGGAAGCCACGAGTCATAAACAAAGATAGAAGTTTCAAAGCTTACATGCATGGGAGAAGATTCACATGCTCATATATTTTCTACTTGCTTCTACGCTCTTTCTAGCACCTCTAATCACTTGGAAGATTCGATCAGCTTGGATTCTTGGAAGAATTGCGAATGATGGAGAAGGAAAAAAATTTCTATGGACTTCTGAGGCATGACAAATTAGCATCAGTGTCCAAGTGCACTCGTGATATTCTCATATTTCCTTTGCACTCTTTCTCTTCCTGTCTTCATCATATCTGTTTAATGTGTCTGAATATTCTCTGTGATTGAATTCTACTATTTGAAATTGGAATCTAGATATTTTATTTGGATAAGAAGAAAACAATAGAAAAAAATCCTAGATCCAATTAAAAAGAAATAATTAGATCTTAATCGGGTTTGGGTTCGAATTTATATTGTAAATTAGAAAGATAAGATTTGAAATTTAAATAGAAATTTTATGGTGAAAATTTGAATGATTATATGTAATCTTTCTATCAATTATATTTTTAAATGCCTATGAACAAACCCTTTTATGGTTAAATTTAGAGAACAATTATTTTAATAGGAAATTCTTAATTCATCACAAATTGTCCTGTCGCTGCCTCTTGGGTAGACCTGAATTCAGTCATTCATAACTTTTTATTGAGATCTAATTTATTCGATTGCTTCAGTCAGAATTGGCGCAACTTGGCCCTCTCCAACATATTTAAATTTCAGCCTGATCCAACGGTTCATTAGAGAGATATGGCCGTCGTACTGGGACTGTTTTATTCAAGAACAGATGTCTCTTCATCTTCCATAACCAAGAGTTCTTTATGCTTAAACTTCACAAAAATAATATATCAAAGTAATATAATCAGAATTTAATAATTATTTAATTAGTCTAAAGACTAATAAGAATGTTCTAAATGAATTAATAAAAAATTTTAATGGAAAGTTGTGGATGGAGGTGATGGATAGAGATATTGAATTAATAGAGAATGGATGACTTTTAATATTAATGTTAAGAGGTGGTAATTTATAAAAGTGTTTAAAGATGATTATTAAGAGACTCAAATTTTAATGATATTGGATTTAGATTTAAATACGAATTATTATACTCACAAGGAGTCATAGTTACATTATAACATTGTTATAACATAGCTACGCTTTGAATTATTGATATGTCTTAAAGGTTAGTTAAATAATAACTAATGGGACTTATGGAAATATAGTTTGATGAGTTTATTATTTATTAATGTTTGTTGGGTCTAACAAACTATTAATAAATAATGGTTTAAATAGTTATCAACAAATTTGATTAGAGATAATCTAGTGGAGATTATTTAATGAATTAAAGATATTATTGCAATCTTCTCTTATTAGAATCTTATTAATATGCATTAGTTTTATATGGTCTATTATCTAATCTAATTAAATTAAATTAAATTAAGATTAGTTAATAAGAAGTGTAATTAATTATTAGTCAATCTAAGTAAATGGACTAAAAGAAAATAGATTTTAATATAGTTTATATAGTGGACTTTTTATAATGTATATTGAATACTATTAAACAATTTTAGAGTTGTTTAATGAAGATGATAATGTTAAGAATTTGAAAATTATTCATGTTAAAATCTACAATGAGTCTTATTGGTTTGATAGGGATTTTTTCAAAACAACTATTATATAGACAAAACATTATTAGAACAATCAGAAAATGGAGTCTGATGGTTGATTTTAATATTGATTAAATAATTGTAAGATGATAATTTATATTATGTTGATTTAAATTTAGAAACTCTAAATGATATTGGATTAAGATTGAATTATTATGTTATTGGTTAATACGTTTGAATACCTTAATGGTATTAAGAGTTAGCTAATGAAGTTCTATGTAAAAGTTCTCTAGATTGATTATTTATAATTGTGATAAGTTTATTATTTATTAATGTTTGTTGGGTCTAACAAACTATTAATAAATAATAGTATAAATAGTATAAATAGTTATCAACTAATACGAACAGTGTTACTCTAAAGGAGATTAGTTAATGATTGAAGTACTGTAAAATATATTAATCAAATTGAATTGGTTAATAATTTGGAAGATTATCAGTTAACTGAATCAACGTACATAGGGAAAACTTATTTGAGATAATAATACTTGGTATTGAAGATTTATTATAACTTTTTATTATTAAAATATAAATGAGAACATTGTTGCAGAATGATGAATGTGATCTATTAATAAGATTCCCAATATAGCTTGTCATTAAATATTAGCAAGCTATTATTATTATTGAACTATGAACCTGAATATTTGTGTGTGGCTGACCTTTAGTTATTAGTCAACTAATATTCATTGGGTTGATGGTTTGGTTGTGAAATTATTAATTAAATCAATTAACTAGAGTTAATAGGATTTAGTTAATAATTAAGTTATGTAATAGAGATTTAATTGATATAATTCTTTTAATGAGATTGTAGAAATATTAATATCAAGTTGATAGGTCTTATTTTGATGACTTGAATAATGACTTTAGATATTTTAATAGTGAAGACTTAGTAATATATAATTGAGAATTATTAGAACGATTAAAGGTTAAGGATTGTGAACCGATATTAATTGATCATTCTAATAAAGTTATAATCTCTTATTCGAAGAATGATAATTGGTCCTCTTATAATATAACGAATAATGATCCTAGAAAAGTTGAAAGGTTAATTAATTAGAATGTGGATCATAGTTAAATAAAGAGAAAAATTTAATTAAAGGCCAATAAGTAAATACTTATCCTTAAGTTATTCTTAGAATGTCATTCTTAATAATGGAAGGATAATGCTATCGGAGAACAAATGGGTTGACTTGTAGGTCAAAGGATGAAACTTAGACATTTAAAGTATACTTGAAAATAGAAACTGAAACCCCTACACTTGAAAATGAAAAAATGAAACCCTTACACATTATTCAACTATGTGAATATAGTAAAATCAAAACATGTGTTTGCATCGTGTATTCTCTATGCTTCTTGTTTTGGGTTTTGGGTTGACTAGCATTGACCAGTCCTAGGTTGTGACCAGAGGCTCGGAGGTTATGAGATGTGATGGCATGTTGATCTTATTTGGTCTCAATTTTTATAAACCCAACCATGGTTATGTGATCGTATGCTCTTTGAAATGTTTGTTATTGTTCATCAGTCTTCATGTGTGAAGCTAAGATGTATGTGTATGAGACACTTGAGCTAATCATTTTTGAGTCATCGATCAGTTATCCTTGGATTGCTTTGTAGTCGCCATGATGGGACTAAAATGTGAATTTATTCTTGATGATGTCATGTTGTGACATGTTTGACTCAACCATTTTGAAGTCTTCGATCAGTATGATATTGAGATATTCTTGGTTGCTTGTTGAGAACCAATGAATATGGTGATTTATTTTGAGATATATTTTGGTTATTGAGATCCAATGGATACTAATGATTATCAGTGATGCCTTCAGTTGCCAATAAAGAACTGTTGTGATCATGATTTTCTATGGATGCTTTTCGGATGCTCATGGAGATGTGATGATTCTTATCTTGGAGATTTGATGATTCTTATTATGGATAGTTGATGCTTTTATCATGGATATTTGATGATTTCTTTTTTATGGATTTTCTTTATAGTCGCTTGTACAGGACTGTGGTGATTTATGATTCCATGAGCATTAGGGTAGGTAATCTACTTGTAGTGTCAGGAAGTGGCTTGCAATGGGGGCCAAGGCCCTAAGTGGCTGCCAGGGTAACTCATTGTAAGTTTGGTTAATAAGTGATAACATTTACACACTAAATGGGGATTAAATAAACCTAAAAAGATAATTATTTTGATGTTCTCGCCCATGCCTTGAGCACTTGTATAGGCTAGGATGGGAGTAGTGAGAACGCATGGTTGCGACTTTGCATTCCATAGTATGTCTCGTCAGTATGAGAGGATACTAGTGGCTGCATGAGATCTATATGGACCCGTGGAGTTTAGCTAACTGCCAGGGTAACTTGTACGAGATAAATGCGATGACACCTTCTTGCTTGCAGAGTATGTTTCCTATATGTCATTGTTGTGACTCTGGGAAGTAGATGTCTGTTTTGTGATTGGAACCTTTGATTTAGTATACTTTTAGGATTCCTGGAATTTAGCGATTTGTGCTATGTGATTTTGTTAGCCTGTTTGGGACTTGAGACTATCTCCTCAACACAGTGGGAGTGGACCACTTAGGTTCCACGCGGTCAGGTGGTAGTGTATTTTCCACTCTTATCATTTGAGATCCGTTGGAGACACCGTGGCTGGAGCATTCTTGGTTGGTATTTATCTTCATTATGTTCTTGGAGCATTATGATAGATGATATACCTTATGATGGATGTATTTACTGGTATGTTTCTTATATTGATGATTTTCATAGGTTAGATGATGGTATCCTATGCTTTACTTCACATGTTAGTAGGATGTTTTAGGAGTGACATTCCTACTATGTTATAGCCGATGATCTCTTCGGTGCTTTGGGATGTTACGCACAGAGGGATGGCTAGGATCCACGATGGTCTAATGATGCTATTAACAGTTGGGAGGAACCGTGCACTTAGTTTATTTTGTTTGATCTTTATGATAGATGTATATGTCTTTTATGATGATGTATCATGAGATTATCTCTACTTTGATGTATCATGGATTGGAATAGGATGATGTACCTTATTTCACATATGTATATTCTTTTAAACCTTCATACCCTATGACATGTATAGTGGATGATTGAGCATTTGAAAATGTAATGTAGGAACATTGGACTTATCATTATTATTCATGTGGATGTTGTACTCGATAAATTCATTTATGTTAGTTAATTTAGATGTGATACAATGTTAAAGGATCTTTAAAGAATGTAGCTTGTTATGTATATATGTTATGTTTATTTCATTTGAATTGTTGATATTGCTTCCGCAAATGTTATGAATGGTTTTATCTTTCATGTTTAAAAAAAAATTTGTTTGGCAAACTTAGCAAAATTCTTTGGATCCCTTGGTGGGGCATTACAAAGGTTGTCAAGATCTACTGCAAGTTATGAATTCTAAAAATATTTAATGGTGAGTGAGTCTTGAATTTGAAGAATGTCAAGATTCATTTCACCTAAGATGTAGCCGGTTAGTGAAGTTCCTAGATCCATCTCTACCAAGCAGTATATGCCATTAAATTTTAATGGTATTCATGGTTTCCCGAATACTATTCCTGTTAACCTCAGAAAGTATTTGCCTAAGTTTGGTGGAAACCATGAAATTTCAGCCAGTCATCATGTTCAATTGTTTATTGATTTGGTTGGTGATTTTGAAATTGTTCATGAAGATGTTCAGATGAAGTTGTTTGTTCAGACTTTAGAAGATGATGCTAGGGACTGGTTTTCATTTTTACCAGCATGTTCAATTTCATCATGGGATGAGTTACTGTCAACCTTCATGATGCAGTTCAGGGAAAGAATAAGCATCTTTGATTATTTTGATAAGTTTTTAAATATCCAAGTCAGGAATGGTGAGTTAGTTCTTGAATTTAATATCAAATTTGCTAAGGTTTAAAATGAAATTCCTGAAAGTTACAAACTGGATGATCAAATGTGTTTAGTGGTTTATCTCGATGCATTTGATAGGAAGATGAACTATCTGTTGAGAGATAAAGAACCTAAGACTTTGCATCAGGCATTCATGACAGCGATAGAGATTGAGAGTAACATAAAATATGGCTTAACCAGGAGTCACTTCTCTATAAATATTTGCTGGCAAGATGAGATACAAAGAAAAAATCAATGTCATATAGAATATTTAATTTCAGATCAGCAAATAAGTACCCCTGCTATTGTAAATAGTTTTGTTGAAGATTCAGAAATAAAAACATGTGAACATGAAATCTCTTTGTTGCAAAGAAGAAATGATTCCATTCGTGCTGAATTGAATGCACATGTTTATGGTGTTACAACAACGAATGAGAGAGTTGATTCACTTGATGAGTTATACATGCAAGATATAAATCCGGTTATTCATTTTCACATTGATGATTTGCATTACGTTTAAAACATAATGAATCAGGAAGAGGAAAGGTATTTATCTCAGTATGAGGATGAAGAACCTAGAAGTGACGCATCAAGTGATAAAGATGAAATTGTTGATCCGACATATTGTGAAGAAGGATCATGTGAAGACAATGGCAAGATTTGTTGCTCAAGTCAAGAAGAGGATTGTGATAGTACATATGAGTCTTCATGTGAATCAGATGCAGATTGGGAAGAAGAAAGTAATGACAGAAGTGAGTACTCTTTTTCTAGTAAAGGTATGAATACTATTTCTAAATCTGAAAGTGAGTGTCCTTTTCAGAATTGTGTAAATCATTTTGAGATTGAAAGTTATGAAGAAAATGTGTCTACACAATATAAAGACAAAGAGGTTATCTATAAGGATATATTACCTAATTGTGTAGAAAAATGTCTTGAAGATGCATATGGTGATGATTAGTATATGAGTGATCCTAAGATTAATGCATCAACACCTATTAGTCAGATAAATGATGATTTGGTTGCAAGACATTTGAATCACCTACATGAAGACAATGAAAGTAACTTTGATTTATATTCTGCATGCTTCTTTGATGGAGTTGATGGTGTGTCCTCTTGTGATGATTCTATTTTTTCTTCTTAATATGTTGAAAGTGTCCATGACAGTGATGTTAGAGATGGTTTTAAAGTTTTTACTATTCCATTATATGGTGAGGAGTTTGACATTGATCAGTACATCACTTTTCCTAATGTCTACAAAGGCACTTTGCATTGAGTTATCAATCCTCTTTTTGAAGAACACGTGGAAGTTTTAGATTTAGAAGGGAATAAGTTTAATGATGATACTTTGTCTTACTGCTGTAAGAGGTCAGACTATTCTTCTTCCAAATATGACAGTGAATATGATCATGAACATTGCATCTGATTATGATAACAAGGTGTTTGATGAGATGGTTATTAAAAAATTTGCCTATACCTTACAATGATTTTTATGATGAATATTTTAATGTGGTGACTAATCCACTTGCTGATCTTAGAGAATCATTTGAAGATGCTAGATTAGTTTTAGATGTTGATATTGATGACATGTGTGAGTACAAATCAGATTATTCATTTGATTCCTATCCAGTTATACAAAAGGATACACATTTTGAAGGTATGAGTGGTCTTTTTTCCCAAGTTGAATATAAAGCCTTCATATTCAAGAATGATAGCATGCATGAGCCATTAAATGAACAGATTTTTCAATTTTAGTCTAATATGTTTAAGCATGTTGATCAATATTTTCATAATGAGCTAACGATTGACAATGAAGTGAGTTTTTATATGCATTATGAAAGTAAGAGTGATGATTTTGTTTTTCCAAGTGATTTGTTATATGATGATAATATGATTGGTGAAACTAATAGGAGAAGAAATTTTAGTTTACCTCATGAAAGTTTAGATGAGAATCATGTTTATGATAGAGTTAAACAATTTTGTTGAAGTTCGGTGGCCCGAGGCCATCATTTGTACATAGTAGTAGTAGTTGTTCCCTTGCTTTCAATAAGCTGTTCGAAAGAAGTTTTGAATTTTTGGAGTGTTCTGCTTCCTCGAGAGATTTGAAATCTTGCCATGCCCACAAGGGGCATGCATCCCCAAACAGAGCCACTGTTGGGATGAAAAATTATATGTTTCATTTTTAGTCCGATTTCAAAATTTGATAAATCAAGCCTCATAAATGCTTGTATAATCGGCTATACCTTTAAAGCCCTTAAGGTCTTCAATGTTTCTGACATCTTTCATTCAGTTTTCCTAAATGTTCCATGATGATAAATTGTCATTCTGAGTTATCTGACAAAGTCTTATTTTGAACCAATCCTAAATCTATTTTCTACCCCAATTAATATGCAGAATCTAGTCAAGAACCTATTACTTTATGCAAATTTGCCACATCTTCTGAAATCCTTTAGCCTCTTCTCAAATTCTTGCTTAGGGCATGCCTTTTAAACCTTAGGCAGTTATGAAATAATGTTTTGTTAAATCTATTTTAAATTTAAGGTAATCAGGGTTTACGTGGTTTTAAATCTAAAAGAGTTTCATTTCAAACTTACCATGCAAGTCTCGGCGATTGTTGATCTTGTTCAGATCGACAGACCCTACATTCTCGCATTTTCAAGATGCGAGGCCATTACAAAATGCGGGGAAGTGAGAAGAGGGCACGCAGCACAATTTGATTATGTGGGTCTGAAATAATTCAAAGGTTGATTCACTGTTGATCTTGGGTAGATCAACAGATGCCGCTTGCTCGAAAGATGAAGATGAGCATGGTTTAAACAAAGAAAGCAAGTGCATTAAGTGACATATGTCCCTTGTCAAGACACAAGGGGTTTTTGTATGAATGAAGAGGACAATTTATGAACATCGTCGATCTGTGAGAGATTGATAGATGAAGCATACTCACATTTTCAAGATGCACAATAGATAAACATTGCGGGAATGCCACCTTGCGACGCATGGCACAGTGGGACCAAGCATTGAAGTGACGATATCATGGCCACAAAAATTTTGAATGCCACAGTCAGGTTTGTCAGAGCACGTGCATTAAAAAGGGATTTCTCATTGGTCAGGATCATTTTAGTGGGCTGCCAATTATAGAAATCTTGAATCACTGTTGATTTAAGCTAGCATCAAGGGCTAGCATTTGCTCACATTAAGGAATCTCAATATGTTTTTAATAATGTCGGTAAACAAGTTGTGGACACGTATCACAATTGACCAAGTCACGCCATTTTGAAATGCCACATGTTTTGTGATAAAGGAACAATGCAATGGTTATTGAAGAGTTTTCCATCAATCGTTGATCTTTAGATCGATGAAGGGCACTGGCATACTTTATCAACATGCAGGGAGATTAAGGAAAGTGGGAATGTGTCGTAAAGACACGTGGCCCCAATGATATCAAGTCCTACCTTATGAGCTTACACAAATCTTTCTCGACTGTTGATCTTAGTCAAATTAACAGTCGATGCATTTTTGCTTTATGAAGATGCTCACAAGATAAGAAATGCGGGAATGCGCAAGCCTGACACATCGGATTGACTCAGGTCATTGATTCAATTCAGATCTACAACTCTTGCACGTTTGCATTTCTTAGAAGCAAGAAGCACCAACTAAAAGAGGAATTGCACACATGGCTAATTATGATTGGGTTATTTTGGACTGGCTTGTCTAGTGGATTTTGAAGCCATCATGTTCACAGCTTCGACTTGTAAGATCTTTAGGATCGACGGTGCATATTTTACTATTGAAGGTGGTGTCATTTTGCATATTAATGAGATTTGAAAACCTTCAGCTGTGAAAGTGAAGAATAGAATGTAATAGGTAAGATTTTCCCAATTTCAACTTGTGCAAGTAGAAATTCATGAGTCACCTCTGAACAAAAACAATTACTGCTAGGATTGAGATAAATTTGGTACGAGTGTCAAGTAGTTGGCTCAAGGCTAAAGTGCAGAGTTACAGAGATAAAAAGAAAAGGCTTCAGGTAAGTTTGTATACCATAGTCTCTACAATTTTTAGTCTTGTGTGATTTGTTCAAAAGATGATTCTAAAGATTTCACTAAGTCTGAGGGTGTGGATAGTGGAAGGATTGCTTGTTAAGAGTAATTGGTTCTAGAGCACTTATATTTTGAAAAATGATTTATTTATTTTCAAAGGATGGTTTGCAAAAGGAAAATGGTTAGCTTCATATGCCTATGTATGGTTTTTTGATAGAGGAAAGCTAGTAATCAAGTGTCATAGTCAAATCACTAGGATGGTAAGAAGGACAAGGAACAGACTTGGTAAGCTAACAACCTATTCAATAGTAACATCATCTTTTAAAAAAATTTTCAAAACATCTTAGTTTGATGCTAGGGTAGCATAAATATTTGAGACCCTGTGCATAGTTTTGGAAGAGGGTGAAGAAGATTTTATACCCTTGGGTGTAGTCTTTTTCATTTTTTGTGTGCGCACCCCCTTTTTGTGTCAGTGGATGGCAAAATTTTGGCAAGAAGTTGGTTAAGGAAGAAGACATGGCTGGGGATCACAGGATCCCTATTTTGTTATTTTTAATAGCCACATTGTTTTTTGGCTTTTGTATTGCATGCGAAGTAATGATTCTATTATTTCTGAAGCCTCGTACGATCAGTAAAGAGTGGGAAGTAAAGATGATTCTCATTCAGTAGTCATCTTGACAAAAACCACGGGCCTAGGTTGGTGCATAATTTTCAGAGTTGATTTTGTCATTGATGGGGTGGTCTTAGAAATTGTGCACACAACAAATCAGTGGTAGAGTTGAGTCAGCAAAAAGTTGTAATAGAAAGGAGCCTACAAGAGAATATTTGATCTACATGATGTTCTGTTAATCATTCTTCTTCATTTTCTGTTATAAAGTTGTGATATCTTTTGTAAGGGACACTTGTCAGTTCTCTACACCTGAAGCTTGTTGCATCTCATAGTATTTAAGTGAGACCCTAGGGCTAGAGAGCGGGTGGTTGGTTGGTTTTCTATTTTCTAGTTCTTGGAGCTCTGCTCAGGTTGTGAAAGCCACACACCCAGCATATCTTGTATGAATAGCATTTGGATTTTATAGATAGTTCTGATACAGTAGTGTGATCTTGTACCATGTTTTATGAATTCCTAATGTTCTTATTTCAAGGAGATAAATACAATGTATAGAAGGTTTTGAATTTCAATATAATTCAGTCTCCTTTCTTGTTGAATTTGTAATTTTATATGTTCAAGAACAAAGAGCTTGAACCTATTTGCAATTGTTTTGTTGTATGTTTGAGGTTTGCTTGCCTTTGACTCAAGGAGTCATATAATTGCTTGTGGTTTTAGACAAGGTTGTAGATTCATTAAGAAGGATGTGTGAAAATATGGGGTTATATTGGATATTGTTGTCTAATTCATAAGGTGAACAGACTGAACATGAATGTCTCAACATATGCCATATATTGATTGATGTTCAAGGATGCGTAATTTTAAAGTATAGGATTGCCCTAATCGATAAGGCACTGGTCATTTGTAGGATCATTAAGTTTTTGCTGCATATTGGACATGTTGTCTTTTTGCAATATAAATCAATCATTTTCCCTTCATGTTGAAGTGGACATAAAAGTTTAAACCCTCACTTAGTTTATGAATAATATAGGTTTGCACCTAGCTATTGTAGAATCTATGTTGTTTCATAAGCCATCAAGAGAAATAAGGGTTTTATCTACTTCATAATAGATTTAGTGTATGCTTTGATAACTTGTACCATATAAAGAATCTATAGGTCCACTCGCCTAGGTTTTGCAGAGCCTGAAGAAGAAGAAGGGTCATGCCTTATAGTTGGCCTGATGTCTGAATGGGCATGTTGAAAATGGGAGTTAGCTACCCCTAGATGTGTCTTGTTCTCATCAGGGTAATTAGAAATGGGTAACATTTTCAAACACCAACAGACTACAACAAAGTACCTTTTCTCCTTGTGCATAGTTAGCATCATTGACCAATCAAGCACTGCTAATCTAACACATTGTTCTAACATATTTCTACATCTTCATTTTGCATATTGAAACTAGTCCCACATGTCCACGTATTGACATGTTGTATTCTCACTTTGGAAAAGCTTCTTGCATCTTAAGAAAGAAAAAATACAACATCCATTAATATGTTGAGATCTGATGACTAGGAAGATGCATCCATCCTCTTTTCTTGAAAAAAAAAATAGAGCCCATAAGAAATGTGTCACCTCTTTGCAGCTTTGCAATCAGAATCATGAGTTAAGCTTCTAACCTTACGATCATGTGACTGCAAGCTTTCACTATGTTTCTCTCTTAACCATAGGTTAGCAAGTTAACCCCATGATAGTGAAATCCATGTTGACTTTCACATTCTTTAACCATTCTACAAAATCTCAACTTAAACCTTAAGTGGATCATTAACTCTTGCAAATGAGTGATCAAGGCAAACATTGTGTCGCAGACAAAACTCTAGTTAAAGCTTGAATCCTTGCAACTACACAAATACAGACTTTCTACAACTTCACAAGCTTAACTCAAGGTAATTCTTAACCCCTCACAACCATGTGAATGTGAAGAATCACATGTTCATAGCCTTAACCATGGGTTTTCATTAACTTTGTGTGACCTTGTGATCAAAGAGGCATTTCATTGCTTCGCAACTTATCTCTTGACTTTAGCATTTAATCTTGTGATCATTTGGTTAACTATTAAATTGACTACTTTCTTCCTTAGTGCATCATCATAAATTGAAACTTTAACCTGACCATTAACCTTGCAATCAAGTGATACAAGCTTTTGCATCCTTAATATCTAAACCTATGATTGGCATTAACCTCCTAGGAGCATGCGAAAAAAGCTTTCAATATATCACTGCACTAACCCTAAGTTAGCATTAACTTCTTGTGACTAAACAAATCATGTATTTAACCATTTTGTATGACTATGTCACACCATTGCCGCTATTTTGAGGATTGAGCCATAACTTCTTGTGATCATGCAAACATGAATATATCAAAAGATCGCAACTTAAACTTTGAGAAAAGCTTGATGGTAAACATAAGACATACAAAATCAAAGGTTAGGAAACTTAGGGATATAGGAGATGAACATGGAAAATCATTTTATGTATCCCTCTCATGCATGCATGCATGGATTTTAATGAATCAAACATAAGGATGTAAAAAAAGGCTACCACATAGAGGAAAAGAGACTGGTCAACATCTTTATCAATTTTTTGCATAGTGATGAAGAATGGTAATAGAAAAATTCAAGAAGAAGATGAATAATACATTTAGGATTCCTAGGAAACTTGTAAAATATTACAAGGATGTGTTTGTTTCATGGTGGACAATGAAAAAGTATATATTTAGGTAGTCAAACCTAGAGTGGCATGGGTTAAGCCTCTAGAGTATGAAGTTAATATTGATGACACCAAGGATATAATAAAGGCTTTCTTGAATGAGCTTGTGGATCCCAAAGCTACATACTTCATAACATATGATGAAACTAAGGAAAGAATAAATCTTGAGATTAAGCTAACTCAAGCAATAAATAAAGGAAAGAAAAGAGTAGAGAAGATACTAAAAGGCGCAAATCAAGAAAGTTCTGCTCTAATGCTTACTAAGGAAAAAAGGTGATAATATTGAAGATAATGATGTAGAGGAAGAAGACAAAGAAGCCAAATTTGAGGAAGAAGAGCCTCTAAGGAAGAAAGGAAAGGTTATCATAACCAAACTTACCAAGTCATCCCCTTTTGTATTCACAAGAAGGGAAACCAAGTCCAAGAATAAATTAAAGTTAAGTGAAGATGAAGCTAAGTAGATAATTCAAAAGATCTCCACCTATACTTTAGGAAAGATTAAAGAAGATGGAAGAAGAAGCTAGCATGGAAAATTTCAAATTTCTCAAGTATGAGACAAGGAATGTAGATGAGAAAAAGCATATTGAGAATGCTGTTATGACCAAGCTAGGTAAATGGAAGTACTCACCAAATTATCTTGCACAACAAATTCCTAATGAACTTATGTAGGCACTAAAGCCTAGATGGGAAAATACAAAGAAGATAACCATGGGAATTTTTTAGAAGACCTTGAAGCAAATCATGCCTAATCTTAGTAAAAAGGAGGTAAAATAATCCTTGAAGAAAAATGAGAATAAGTTCACTGTCAAGATGAAAACTTGTATGATACTGATTAAGGACATTGAATATGTAGTGAAGGAAGCTACAACTACATGGAAGAACATCTATCAATTGCATCAACCCAATGAGATTTTTGTTCATGTTGATGACAAGAATGATGAAGATGATGAAGAAGATGAACAAAAATAAAGATGATGAACTAGATGATGTCAATATAGATGATGAGGAGGAAGAACAGGAGGCTACTGGAGAAATCTTCTAGAGAACAAGGTATTGAAGGCCACACTTGCAAAAATCCAAGGTATGATTCTCCCAAACATGGATGCATTGGAAAAACACATTTCACAGATACCAAGACACTCATCCATGATAATAACTTCTCCATAACTGGTCACATGATGGAATTATCAGTGGAAGTTTAGATTAGATTGTATTCAAGCAAGGCACTATAGGAAAATTGGAACAAGATAATGGTACTTATTTTAAAGGTACATTCTAAATTCCTATCACATTTTGGTATTATCATATATTTATTATACACCTTTGGCATTTATGTCAAAATGAAGCAGAAGAAAACATATATATGGTTAAGAATGGAGAAAGGGGGAGAAGTGAATATTATATGTAAAGAAGGAGAGGTATACTATACTCCTTTTGTATATATATATATATATATATATATATATATATATATATATATATATATATATATATATAAATATGAAAGATATATGTATGAGGGAGTAGCATATTATGGATAAGTAGAAAATCCATATAAAAGAAATTTTGAAAAATTAGAAAAATAGAGTATGTTACCAAGCCATAGCAGATGGAAGTCAAAATTGAGCTGAAGACACATAATGATGGAAAAGGAAGTTTTGACTTATAGCTTTGAAGGATCAGATTTTTGTTTTGATAAGCATTTTTGTCACTAATACCAAAGGGGGAGATTGTTAAAATTAAGATCAATTTGTCTATCAATGACTCAACACTTAGTCAATTGGTTACATTGCTACTAAGCTTACCATTTAATTTGTAGTGTTAACCAAGTGATTAAGCTTTTCCCAAGCTCAGTAGTCAGAATACAGTATCTACCAAGTGCTTGAGTTAGCTTTCTATGTTTTTTGAGCTACATAGTGTTTACCGAGTATCATAAACAATGTACAGTGCAAACTAAGCATAGCAGAGGCTATCGAGCTAGTTAGTGGAAGTGAAGAAGATTATAGTGTTAGTCAAGCTCTGTAGTGTTAACAAAGTTCAATAGTATTTACCATGCTTTTAGGGTTAATGAAGTGGATCTAGTTTTGACCAAGTCACGCAATGTTAACCTAGTGATCTAGTTGCTATCGAGTTTCTCAAAGTTTTCTAAGTCACACAGTGCTGACCAAATTTAAGCTACTTGGAAGTGATTAGAATGGAAAGAGCTTCAAGTTCAACTAAGTGCCAAATATTTCCAAGTGTTGATAATATTTATCATGTATCAAAACATCACTGAGTTTATCTTTAGAACCCAAGTTATAGTAGTTGGGATGACTTTGTGAATTATGATGAAATTGGTATTGTAGTCGACTCTAGTAAGTTATGGTTTGGACTAGTATATATGTAATGCATTATATCATATCCAAGAAGTATAAAAGGAATTTGAAGAGTATATGATGAGAAGAAGTATGAATTAAAGAAGGCTATAAGTAGTGTAAGGGAAAACATAGATTTATCTATCAAAGTTAGGTGATCATTGTAATACAAGGAATCTCAACCAACAAATCAGAGTTGTAGATCAAAGATCAACCATTGGTTCATCTTGAGAGTTGCATTGGTCAAATCCTTTAATAGGCTAGACTTAATAATCTTTGCTAAAACTCTTAACCAAGTACATAATTAATTGTATGTTTGCAAATCCTTTGACAAGGTGGACTTCACAATCCTTATTACTCCTAACATGGCAGATCACTACAAGTGGTCAATTATAAGCCTTAGCATGTTAACTTTATATTATAGTACTAAAGCTTTTGAGTATCATCCCCACCCCATTTTTACTTTCTAATTGGAAGATTTTTGGGTCACCATATCTTGTGTCAAACTATTATGAATGTTTTATTTTCATTTTTTCATGCATGCAATTATATAAGAATATTATATGAAGGATTAATTGGTGAAGCATGATAAAGTTTTATAGGTTCCTGATTCACCTCTCCCCTCTTAGTAACCATGTCTATTCATTTAATCCTCCATCATGTATACAATATCTATCATATTGCCAATGTTTACTCAATAGAATATGACAATAATCCATGGGCATAATATCGCACAGAACTTCATCAAAATAATGTCCAATATTGAAATTCACAATACATTGTTCACTTACCAATATCTTATGCTCATCTTTGATCCATGAAACATGATAGACCTTTTAGAATTCTTCAGCCTCTACAATTACAAATTAGTAACTAGCTCTTCTAATACCAAATTTGTAGAAATTCTAATATTAATGATCACCTTGCAACATTTTCTAGCCATCTTACATATGGTCTTAAAAAAACTTCTCCTTAGAACAAGTTCCTCATGACTTCCCTTATTACATAATGTTCTTCTCACCAAAATTTTCTCCATCCTCAAGTCCACTCGATGAACTATCAATGTCTCCTTAAACCATAGCATTTATGTTACCTTGTTCATTCTCAAAGGATCTATGCTCAAAGGATCTATTCCCTTATTTGACACATCTAAAACAATTACCATGGAAACCAATTCTAGAATAAGAATTACCTCTTCCTCAGTAAGAACTACCACCTTTCCATGTGATCTTGCCTTTTTTACAATTCTTCCTATTAGATTTTTGCTTATCTTGCACAATATTGTTAGATATTCCACCTTTGCCATAAGATCTACCTCTGCATCTGTGGAATCTTCCACCTCTACCTCTTTGTCTTTGTTCATGGTTTTTTGTCAAGATCTCCTCATCTTTCAAGGCATATTGATATGCTTCCTCCACACTTTAAAATTTCAAAAAAATTATTTCATCTTGAATTCCTGATCTCAATCCATTTAGGTAACTTACAACTTTCTCAACATCATCATCCACATGTCCAGATCTAATTTTTAATCTATACAATTCTTTAGTATACTCCTTTACAATCATGTCTCTTTGTCTCAAATTTTACATTTTGCTCAACAAGCTAACTTGATAATCAATAGGAAGGAACATTGTCTTTCCCTTGTACACCATTTTTAGCTAATTTATTATCTTCTCCTTTTCTCTCCTTTTTTTATGAATTTACAAATGCTTACACCATAGGGAGGCATGATCTTTCAGCCTAGTGACTATGATTTTCACCTTCCTATTGTCAGAAGTGTTTTCAAACTCAAATAACTTCTCCATATCAAACTTTGACTGTGCCCTAGATAATACTCTCAGCCATATTTCCTCATCTTAATCTTCTTCATGGTTTGGATCAGGGTTTGGTGCTATAGCTCATCATCACTCACATCATCAAGATGAGCTCCTCTCCTTTAGGCTATCTCTGGGTAGCTAATCTAGCTGCAATATGTCTCAATTTATCCAATATAGCATTGTTAGCATTTTATTTTCTTTAAACCATATCTATAATTAGGTTTTTGCAAGATCATAATCCTTGGCAAGTTATAGGTCAAATCCTCAAATCTTCTACATGATCTAATCTTCACAAGGATGAACCTCAAGTTCTATACCACCTAGTGTAAGGAGGGATAAATAACTAGGGCCAAAGGCACACCCAACTATCCAAACACTTCATTAAGTACACATAATGGATAGAAAACATAGAAAAAAATACCAAGGAGAGAGAGAATAAATACTTTATTGATTCATCAAATGTTCAACATACATGCTCAGCCATAAGGCCTTCTAGGTTATGGCCAAATACAAAATATAATCCTAAGTTCTATCTTTAGCTTCAAACTTGCAACATATGCTATAACTCCTAGTCCTCTAAGTTTTGCCTAAATTTAAAACCAAATACCTCTACTTATACTTGCCATAATTACTTAAAAAAGATTCTAGAACATTACATCAAATAAAGGTTGACCTCAAAATGGTTAACACTCATCCCTAGACAAGATACTATCATTAAGTTCAAAAGCTAAACTAAATACAAGAGTTGGCTCCAACTAAGAAATGAACACAAACCAACTTGGTCAAAGAAGGACCCAAGCATTTATCAACAATAGGTCCACTCAACGCATGAAGGATCACTCAGTCAACATAAGAACAACTTGGTTCCCTCTAATGGAACTCGATCACCAAAGGAACAAGTTGGTTCATACTGAAGAGCTGAACAAGGTATGGAAATAACTCAGTTTAAACTATTAGAATAAACAAAAGTGTAGGAGTAAAGGCAACCCAGGATGGTCTTGCATTCCATCCCCCCCCCCCACCACCCACATGCCTCTCAGTTATTATAAACATTCTAATATTGGACACATGTATGTTGATAATTTGATGAATTAATAAAGTGTTTATTATTCTTTCTCTCTTTGGTGTTGTTCTTTGTATTGTTTTCTTCCATTATGTTACTCATAAAGGTGAAATGGATAGTTAGGTGTGCCTCTAGCCTTATCTCATTCATTTTCTCCTTGCATCAGACTATATCAGAGCTTCAAGTTCATCCTTTTGGAGATTGAATCATGTAGAACCCTAAATTGGATTTGGTTGTAGTGTGGTAGATCTGAAAATTTGACCTATAACTTGCAGAGGGTCATGATCCTGTAGGAACATATTTGTAAATATGGTTCATGAGACAAAAAATGTTGAGACTACTATTATGGACATGTTGAGAAAAATTGCAGCTAAATTACATGTTGTGGAGACAATCTAGAGGAGAGGAGTGTATTTTGATAATGTGAGTGATGATGAGGCAATGACACCAAACCCTATTCTAGAACTTGAAGAAGACCAAGTTGAGGAGATATTGTTGAGAGGTTGTCTAGGGCACATTCAAATCCTATTATGGAAGTTGTTCCTTATGATGAAAAATTGGGCACCAACAAAGTGTTGGATTAGATCTTGGATATGGAGAAGCTCTTTGAGTTTGTAGGCACTCCTGATAATAGGAAGGTGAACATTGTAGTCACTAGGTTGAAAAGTCATGCCTCACTCTAATGGGACCCTTTACAAACTAATAAGCATAGAAGAGGAAAAGAGAAGATCAATACCTAGTTGATAATGATAAACAAGGTGAAGAATAAGTTCCTTCCTACTAATTATGAAGCTAGCTTGTTGAGGAAAATGCAAAATTTTAGAGAAAAAGACAAGAATGTGAAAGATTACATTAAGGAATTATATAGATTTGATATCAGATCTCTACATGTGGATGATGAGGTTGAGAAAGTTTCCAGATATGTAAATGGAATGAGATTTAGAATTCAAGATGAGATAATATTTTTGAAATTGGAAAGTGTGGATGAAGCATATCAATATGCATTGAAGGTTGAGGATATCTTAACAAAGAAGCATGAACAAAGATAGAGAGGTAGAGGTGGTAGATTCTAGAGATGTAGAGGTAGATCGTATAGAGAAGGTGGTAGATTTGATAATTGTGCACAAGATAAGGGTAAATCTAAATGGAAAGATGATGAAAAGGGAAAGATTGAGTGGAAAGATAGTAATTCCTATTGAGGTAGTACTAGTTCTTACTAAGGAAAAGGTAATTCTTATTCTAGAGGAGATTTTTGTGGTAATTTTTTTCAAATATGGAAAAAAAGGGTATACATCCTTTGAGTATAGGTAACTTGGTCATAATGAACAAGGTAACAAAAATGTTGTGATTCAAGGAGATCTTCAGGGTTCACTAAGTTTCCCTGAGGTTGGAAAAAATCTAATGGTGAGAAGAACTTTGTGTAATAAAAGAGTTGATGAGGAACTTATCTTGAGGAGAAGTCTTTTCAAGACTATTTATAATATGGAAGGACAACGTAGCAAAATAATTGTTGATAGTGGTAGTTTAATGAATTCAGCATTAGAGGAGCTAGTTACAAAGTTATAGTTGTAGAGGTTGAGACACCCTAAAATCTATCATGTGTCATGGATCAAGAATGAGCATTAATTTGTTGGTAAGTGATTAATGTGTTGTGAAATTCATGATTGGAAACTATTTTGATGAATTTTTGCATGATATTATGCCTATGAATTGTTGCCATATTCTATTGGGTAGACCTTGTTAGTATGATAAACATGTTGTGCATGATGATAGATTAAATCAATATAATCTTTGGGTAAATGAGAAAATAAAATATTGTTACCTTTGATCAAGTCTCATGATGAGCTAAATTTTACTACCATGAGAACTTGAATACTTAATGGAAAGCAATTTGAAGAAGAAATGAAAAGAAACTAAGTTTTTTTCTATAATTCCTAGAGGACTAAGTTGTGGTAGTATTATCCAAGTGATAGATAGACGATGAGCGATAGAAGATAGTAGATGTTGAGTGAAAACAAAAATTGATAGTGTAAGTTGAGTGTGAGTCAAAATTGAAAGGTTGTTAAATGAGTATAAGGAGATTATTGTAGAGGATATTCCTGATAATTTACTACCAGTAAGAAGTATAAGTAATTGTATTGATCTGATTCCTAGAGCTATTTTACCAAATAAAGGACCATATAGGTTGACACCTATAAAGAATGAATAACTTAATAGACAAGTACAAGAGTTTTTGTAGAAAGGTTTGATCAGAGAAAGCTTGAGTCAATGTGTTGTACCTACTATATTAGCACTTAAGAAGAATGGAGAATGTAGGATGTATACTAGTTCTGTAGCTATTAACAAGATCATAGTGAAATATAGGTTTCCTATGCTGAGGATGGATGACATAATGGATTTTTTGAGTGGAAAAAGGTATTTTACCAAGATTGATTTGAAGAGTGGTTATCATCATATCAGAATCAAAGAAGGCGATGAATGGAAGACATCTTTCGAGATAAAAGGATTATCTATATGAATGGTTGGTTATGCCTTTTAGTTTGGCTAATGGACCAAGTACTTTCATGAGATTGATGAATGGAGTTATCAAGTTATTTTTGGGTACATTTGTGATTGTTTATTTGGATGATTTTTGATAATCACTATGACTAAGGAATAACATCTTGAGAATGTTAGACAAGTATTGCAGAGATTGAAAGAAGAGAAGTTGTTGATTAATTTAAAAAAGTTTTCCTTTATACAAGAGGAGATTATGTATTTGGGTTTTGTGATTTCAGCTAATGGTTTGAAAATGGATCTTGAGAAGGTTAAATAAATTTTGGAATAGCCGACACTTGAGAATGTTGGTGAGGTAAGATCATTTCATGGTTTGGCTAGTTTCTATAGAAAGTTTGGAAATAATTTTAGTTCTATTTGTAATGCTATGGATGAGACAATGAGAGGAGATAAAAAGGATTTTAAGTGGACAAATGGAGCTGATAAGAATTTTGAGACTTTGAAACAAAAGGTTGGTGAGGTACCTGTATTGGCTTTGCCTAGTTTCAAGTTGAATGTGATGTAAGTTGTAGTGCAATAGGAGCTATGTTGAGTCAAGAAGGTAAATTAGTTGCTTTCTTTAGTGAGAAGTTGAATGATACTAAAAGGAATTTTTTTGTATATGATCAAGAGTTTTATGCTATTTTTTAAGCCTTGAAAAAGTGGAGAGATTATTTGATTCCTAAGGATTTTGTGTTATATATTGATCATAAAGCTTTATAATATTTGCAAAGTTAACATAAGTTGAATAAGAGACATATGGAGCGGGTTGAATATTTGAGTTTCACATCTGTGATAAAGAATAAAAGTGGAGTTACTAACCGATTTGCTGATGCATTAAGATGAATAAGTGCTTTGTTAACCAAGATGAAGGTTGGAATTCTTGGTTTTGATGAAATAAAAGAATTGTATGATACCAACCCTAATTTTTTAGGCATGGAGAGAGTGTAGAGCACCAAATCTATCAAATCAATTAAGCAAATTTGATGAGTATTTCATTAAAGAAAATATGTTGTTCAAAGGAATTCAGTTGTGTATCCGAGAAGTTCTATGAGAGTTAATTTGATTAAGGATAAGTATTGTTCTTTTTTACCTAGAGATTTTTGAATTGATAAGACACTAAGTTTGCAGAAGGATAAGTATTATTGGCCATATATGTATAAGGATGTTCAAAATTTTGTAAGGAGTTATGAAAATTATAATGTTGCAAAAGGAAAAAGTCAAAATACTTGATTGTATGCACCCATTTTTGTTCCTAAGAAACCTTGGAGTGACATTAGTTTGGATTTTGTTCTTGGATTTCCTAAGACAACAAGAAGGTATGATTCCATAGTTTTTGTTATGGATAGATTTTCTAAAATTGCACATTTCATACTTGATAAGAAGACATTAGATGATGTGCATGTTGCTAAGATTTTCTTCAAAGATATTGTTAGATTGCATGGATTACCAAAAATTATTATTTCTGATAGAGGTAGTAAGTTTGCTAGTTATTTTTGTAGGACTTTGTGGAAGAAGATGGATACTAAGTTGAGATTTAGTTCTACATTCTACCCAAAAACAAATGGATAAACATAGGTTGTGTATAGAAACTTGGGTAGTTTTTTGGGATGTTTAGTTGAAGCTAAGCTGAGTAATTGGGATGTGGTATTGGCACAAGCTAAGTTTGCATATAATAATTCTGTGAATAGGAGTACATAAATAAGTCTAGAAGAGGTCATGTTTTTTAAGTTAGTGATGAGATGATGGCTCATTTGAAGAAAGGAAGATTTCCTTTTGGAGCATATAGTAATCTAAAAATGAAGAAGTTTGGACCTTGTAAGATCTTGAGGAAGTTTGACAGTGGTAATACTTATGAATTTGAGTTACTTGATTACATGGATATATCTCCTGTATTCAATGTTGTTGATTTACACAAGTATCATGAGTTAGATGGTGAAGTTGTTGTTCCAGATGATTATCCTATGAAGAAAATTGAAGAGGTTGAGCATATATTGGATCAAAGAGTCAGTAGGATAAAAAGAGGAAAATATTACTATGAATATTTGGTGAAGTGGAAGAACATACTAGTTTAAAATGCTACATAGATTTTGTTGGAATTACAATTAGGAAAGGTAAACTTCTAAGAGGGGTAAGGGGTGAATTAGCAGTTTAAAAATTAGCCCATGAAACTTTCACCACTCATCCATTTCATGGATTCAATAGATAAACTAAAATAGCATGTAAAGCACACACATCTAAATCATGTAAGCATATAAGACATCACACATTTGACACTAGATATGATTACCTAGAAATCCTCCAAATGAGAAGGTAAAACTGGGGTGGGGATGACACCTACAAATCTTCACTATTGCAACAATAAAGTGTAGCTAATTAAGGTTACAATAGTTTGACCATGACATGATGTATCTTGTAAAAGGCCTACCTTGTTAAAGGCTTACAAAGACTGTTAAGTCCCACCTTGTTAGAGGATTTCAACACCCTGTTAGAAGTGTGCCTGGTTAGAGGACTTGAGCTCATTCACTTGAAATGCCACCCTGTTAAAGGATTTAGTAAATCTTGTTAGGACTATTCTGCCTAGGGAATTTAATTGAAATCACTTGCCAAAATGTCTCAACATAGATCTTGTAATTAGCACTTGGTTTCCTAATAACATATCAACTCAACACAAAGTCCTTTTTAATCCTTTACAATTACATGTATCAATGTTGTATCATCTATCCTCTATTCTTCTCAAACTGATTTTCCAATTCACTTTGTATAACTTCTAAGTCTCCATGAATGCTCTATTTGCACTTGCAAACTTCTCTATTCTCTTCCTTTAATCCCTTTCACACTCGTTATGAAGTTTAGGGTTTTTACCTCCTTAAGAAGACTAGAAGACTTAGGGTTAGGTATGAATCTACAGTTGAGATTCATCCATTTTTCTACTTAATCCTTCCCATTTTCTGATTGGCTACATGTAATTTCATATGGAATTTGCATGTAGATTCATCCTTATCTCTAAAGAATCAAAATATATCATTAGGTTGGCTGAAAAATGGTTTACATAGTTTTTGTACCAGAACAAAAAAAATGTCCAATTTTTGTTACTCAACATATGCAGTTATTGATTCTTGACATACACTATAATTTTGCTTTTGACTCAGCACTTGAACTGCTCGGCATCTACTGTTCACTTGGCACTTAAATCAATCAACATGGTCTATTTTGGTTGGCACTTGTGTGACTCGACAATCATTATAACTCAACATGGTCTAATATTTACAAACTATACTCAACATGTATTACTAGTTTGGCATGAACTAAGTAAATGTCTTAAGTGTGTTAACACTCAATTGTTAAAACCAATCTAAGATTAACAATCTTCTCCTTTGACATTAGTGTCAAAAAAAATTGAATATTCATAATCAGTCTAATCTTCTTGAGTATAACATATCCATGACTCAACTTATATACAAAACTTCAAAATTTTCAATTTTTTTTCAATAACCTATATACATTTAAAATGTATAACTCCTGCTGAGTTAATATGTCTCTTTTGTATCCAAAATTTGTTCTCCATTCTAAGTAGATTTGTCTCTGTCAACTACTACTCTTTGACTTCAATGCACTTATACACTTTATGCTCTACCTAAGCTAATGTCTACTTTTCTTTTTTTCTATCTCTACATTTTGTTTCTCAAATAATGTATATCATTGGGGTCAAAATTAGATAGTTCCCCTTTTCATTATTCTCATTTGTGTCTCTCTCCCTTTCATCTTGCTATTTTCCATGATTAGTTTTAGAGCTGCATCCTAATTGTCACATGCAACATCCAATGACTTAACTTGGATAGCGAGCTTGATTGCAAGGTGTACTAGGCCATCTATTGTAGAAAGATAGGGATGTTTATTTAACAATGCTTCTACATAGACTAATTCTTTATGGATAATTTCCATGTGTGGGATGAGAGAGGCCTAAGTTTGTGTCAATCTAGCTCTTATGTTAACCTCTTCTACTATTAACACAACTAATTGACTCTGTCATTGAAGCAATGTATGTAAATGCTTCTCACTTTGAGCTGGGATCTTAGGTAGTTGAGTACCTAATATACTTAGATTCCTCTCGAAGCTCATAATTCTATGTCTAGTGTCTTGGGTGAGGAGTGTGGGATCACATAGTTTGGTGTACAATGAGAAGATATTCTCAAGTACCTTCTTCAAATCCTCAATCTTGGTTGCCAAAGTAACTTGAGTAAGTGTTATGTCACCAGATATCTTTTCATTTACTTTCCCTTGAAACTTTCTTTTAGACCATTCTAGAAGTTTAGCATTTATATCCAAATCTTTATTATTAACCTTCTCCATAATATTTGATAGTTGTTCCATTAGTGGCTTGGTTTCTTCAAGAGTAGGAAAGCTAAATGCATCTTGAAATATGTCTTTAATTTCTTGCAATGCTTTCTTTTTCTTATAATCCTTCCTAACCATTTCTTGGTGTTTCTTTTTCTCTAAAGCTTGTTGTAGAATTCTTATTTGATCTATTGTCATTGTGTAATAATCAAATTTTGGAATTATTATCTCTTCATCAAAAGTGGAGTCATCATAATAGATTACCTTTTCAACTTTAGAAGAGCTTGAGCCTAACATTGAGATTTACAGGGTTATAGCTTTTGTGCTCAAGTTGTAAAGAAGTTTTCTAGGTGAAGAGCCAGATGTTGGTAAAGTTACCAATGCTTGGATGGCCTCCTACTCCTTTACCTTTGGTGTTTGTTCACGTACTTTAGACTCATCCTGATCTATGATAATGACATGACTTGCACCTTATATTTGTGCTTTAGGTACATATGTATCTATCTATCCTATTTTCTTTGCTACTGTCTCTTTTTCTTCTTCTTTGGTAGTGTACCTCTGCTCAACTGTGTCCACCATAACACTTGTGTCAACCTTGATAGATGTGTCTACTATTGTTTGAGTTACAGGTTGATCATCAATAATTGAAGGGTAAAAGTATTGTCACCTTTTAGGCTAACTTACCAGAATGACTAAATTTGAGTACTTATATGTTAAAATTATTATTTTTTAAACATATGATCTAGATAAATTTATTCTAGCTAAGTTATATATGGTCTCACACTTTTCCAATTAGATATGTCTATTAAATGCATGTCTTATACTAGTTTGTATCCCATTACTAAAAAGATAAAATTATTTAAGAAAAGTGGTGTTTCAATAACACTTGCTATTTTTTATGATATTTTTTTAATAACATAAAAAAATGATTTTATAGAGCTTAGAGTCAAGAATATTCTCATATATTTTTTATAGTTTTTTTAATTAGATATAGTATATTGTAATTTAAAAAGTCTACAAGCATGTATTTTAACACTCAAAAAGATGTCAATTTTGAGAAAGAAAAAATATTAAATCATATAAAAATAATTAAAAATTATATGACATTCTAGAGGAGAGAGTCCTCTTCTAGAATGTATATTTTTTCTCCTAGTTAGAATATATTTGTTTTGAAAAATGTGGTGGGAGATAAAAACTATCAATTTTAGGTGAGTTGAAGTTTTAATCATTATAATAGAGAAAATATAGGTCTAAAACTAATTTTTTGTTTTTGATTGTTCTAGCTATATATATTATATATAACATAGTTTGAGATTAAAGGGAAATAAATTTATTTCCATATTGTTTTGTGGTGGGAACTAGACCTCTAATTTTTAGCATTTTTCAGCAACTAAAAAATTATCTATAAAAATTATGAAAATATATCAATTCTTATTCCAAATAATTATTAAAAATTATAATCCTAAACTTCATCCATTTCTACACATTTCATTCATTTACTTCATTTAAAAATTCAAAATAATAATACCAATTTTAAGTATACTTTTGTTAGCCCTTTCCTTTACAAAAGGGTGGTTTGTGCTTTTACCCCGAACGAGTGGCCGAAAGTGGTTCTCTTGTATTGACCTTATCCGTTGTAACTTTAGTTACCACCTTTTGAAGTTCGTCTACACTAATCAAAATAGGATTTGTATGAAGTTGTGCTTGTTGTGTAGATTGATCTAGAATCTTCTTCATATCTTCTATAGTCACTAGGTTGATTTTCTCAGCTGATGCATCAGAGACATCCTTGACAATTATGGTTTTTGTAGGTATACTTGTATCATGAGGAGGACTGGCACTCAACATTTGTGTCTTGCACACTTTTTTCCTCATGCCGCTATTCAGCTGTTGCCATACTAGTATCCATCTTCTTAGTCTCCTCCTCTGTATTTCTCTCTTCCTTGCTATCATCTTTGTCATCCTCTTCTTTATCATCACTTTTACTCTTAAGTGGATGCTCTTCTCCTTGTTTAACAATTTTTAATCCATAAATCAATTTCTACATTTGGGTGGATTTCTTTACAACATCATCAATGTTATTTTGGAGAATTTTGAAGGCTCTATACTTTGGTGTGAATCTTCCTCCATATTTCTTATTTACCTTAGTAATATGCCCTTTTGATAGTTTTGGCATAATTTGTGCTAATGTTGATTCTCTAATTTATTTTTCTAGGTTTAAGCAATAATGCCACTTTTGTTCAACAATGTCATATAACCCTTTTGGTATGGTGTTGTCAAACTCAAGTGGAGTGTTCTTGAATTTGAACATCATTGCATATACTTCTTCTTCAATTAGAGTTTTCTCCTCTCTTCCAAATTTTTCAAAATCAATAATTCTCAAACTAGATAAATTTGCATTATTTTTGACATTCTCACAAATATTTTCAAGATCAAAAAGTAGCATATGACTTACCACTTTGAATTGGCTTTGATCATCTAATTTAGTTCTCTCTTCATTTGAGTTAGGTTGAGCAATGTATTTCCTTCTCTTCTTATTCTACTCTTGGCCTCCTTTTTGTACCTTCTTGGTTTTCTCCTTGGCCTTTTGTGTGGTAGATTGTGTGCTAGCTCTTGTGGTAGGTGTTGTTGGCTTTGCTGGGCTTGGTTTAGCAACTTTCTTTTCTTTGGGTCGACACGTATTGGTGCTTCCTTGACTTCTTCTTCCTCAAAACCCTCTTCTTCTTTTTCCTCAACCATGCCTTGGGTCAATGCAAGAGGTTCTTTAGTTTTTTCTTGTTCTTCCTCTTCATCCTCTTCATCTCCTTCCTCTTCTTCTTCTTCAATACCTTCACCAAATTTTGCCTTGAGTTTCTTCACTATTTGTCCTTCTTCTTTAGTGTAGAGGCTATCTCTAGTTCCATTTCTACCTTTGATTTCATTACATAATAATTTCTAAAGATTTTTGTTGTTTTATCAACTTCCTCAGTTAGAAGTGTAGTGATGGTTGCTGAGGCTTCATCTGCATTGATTTCATAACCTAAGGGTCTTAACCATCTTACCCTAGGTGTGATAGCCTATACATATGTGTAATCAATATCTACAAGAAAACATATATCATTGTAGTATTTTTCAACTAAAGAAATAGGTATCCTCATCCTTTACTTCAAAGAATTTTTAAAGTCTTCAAAATAACTTGTCATGACAGTTTCAAAATTCTCACTCATCTACTCAATATACTCATTTATCTGAGCAACAACTAACATATTTGTGTTCCATACTATATTGCCAAAAGATGGGAATGCATTCTGTACATAGAAAAATATGCATACTAAAATTTATCCAAATTTTCATTGTGCACTCTTAGTTTTTGTTACTTCTCCAAGGTTTTCCATTATTTTTTGCAATTGAAGCTTAGCTAGATCATAAGTATGATCTTTCTTCACAATTTTGTATCCAAAATCTACTACAATACATGATGCACTATTTAATCTACTAGATTGATAAAACTTGTGAGAAATTACCCTAACAAAAAATTTTAGTAGTGGATCAGTGATGGTGTCAATTGTCATTCCTTGTTTGTTCCACTTTGCTCTTATATTCTTCTCTATTACCTCTTTGGAATCACTCTGCAGAGTCTTTGGCTAATCTAGGGTTGGGTATCTAGTCACCTTGTGAATTATCCTCTTAGATATCTTTATTGGTCCTCCTTCCAACCATAAAGTTCCATCATGAATTTGGCTCAACACTATTCTTATCCATTCAGTCTCCAATACAATAGGAAATTCTAGGGCACACGTCAAACCCTTACTTTCAAAAATTTTGAATTCTTCTTTCAAAATGCTATTTTCACATAATATTTCATAGACTTCCCTTATTTCCATGTCACCTATTCCTTTTATCTTGTAGTTATAGCATTTTTTGACATCTTGGACCATAATGAATTTTTGAGGAATCATGGACAAAGTTCCTGAGGGATCTTGCTTATAAGAAACATCTGGAATTGCTTTAAAATCTAGTTGTTTTACCCATTATTGACTAATTACACATTTAGGACCTCTTTCCCTTCTACATTTCTTGAGCTAGATGCCATTGTGACAAACTAAGGTTTTATAAATGTAAACTGTGTAGCTCAACTTATTTTAAATACCTCAAAAAATTTGTTGAATTGGTGCAAAATCATCACTAAGATCTTTGAAAATGCCTTGAATGAGTTTTTGAATCACCTTTTTTCTCTGCTTACTCTTGATTGAATTCAAAATTATGAGAGATGAGTGAAAAATGACCATATATCCTTCAAAACTTTGCATCTAATGCTGAGTGCTTACATAGTTGTAAGCTTGAAATCCACTATTTCTAGAGTTACTCGACATCTATAGATGTTATCATCACTCAATATCTACTACAAGTTCAACATCAATTAGCTAGGTTGGTAGCTCAACACTAACTAGCATTCCATTTAGTATCTGTTGAAAACTTTTCATACTTGGAAACAACATGAAAAACTTAAGGATTTATCTTGAATTTTCAACAATATCTTGCATCTTTATTCATGCTAATGTAGTCCTTTTAGTACTAACTCCTTTTTGAACTGATGTATTATATGACACTTTAAGTATTAATCCCACATACCTCTTGTTAGCTTAGTTCGATGAGGTGTGATCGCTTGACCTATTGGGTGAAGTAATCCCTTCTTCATTTGATTTACTACAACCATATTTCTTCTTCCATGTCTTATTCATCTCATTCCTGATGTGTTCAACATCTACCTTGCCTTTTCCTTTATCAAATTCACAACTTAGGGCCTTTGACCTAGTTAGACAATGCTTACTAATATGACTAGTCTTTAAATAGCTAAAGCATGTGATTTGACTCAACCGCCTTTTGTAGTTAGCATTGAAGTGAGTCCTAATACAATTCTAAGGTATATGTCCATATACTTGACAATAGTGGTAGCTATATCTTGTATTGTAATCCTAGTCATAAGAGTTTTCATAGCTTTTACCTTTGCTAGCCTATTTGATGACCACATGGACTTGGATCTGCATTCAAAGGCTCTATGTCCATACTTTTGATAGTTGTAGTAGTATCCTTCAAACCTTGGTGCATATAACATGGTTCCATTTCAGCATTCATGTGCTTGATGACCTTGTTTTTTGCACTTATGACAATGACTCATGTTCTTAGGCTTGGCATTCTGATTTGTATTCTTACTCCTACACACATTAGAAATATGTCCTTTCTTACCACAATTATGACAAGTTGGTTTGGAGTTTTTACCTTTTTATTTCTTTCTTCAACACTTTTAGATGACTCTCCTTCAGTGCTTGTGTATCCTAGTCCAAATGTAGCATTATTAGATCTAGGGAATTTTAGTAATTGCTCAAAGTATTTGATGGATTTATTTGGCTTGTTGAGACTTTCAAAAAATTCATTTTCTCTTTTTAGGTCATTCCATAGTTGTTCATTCTACAACTTCAATGTAGTTATCTCAATGTCCTTGACATTCAGTTCATGACGAGCATTCATCATTTGTCTTAACATATCCAATTGCATGTTTTTTATCCTAGTTAGCTCCGTTGACTTCTCTTCTAGTCTATTGCTCAAGATTCTTTTGTCTTCTTCAATCATGTTCATGTCTTCCATTACTTTCTTCTTTTGTTTAGTTACCTCACATAGCATCATGGCTTGTGATTCCTGTTCTAGCTAGAGATTTTTGATTTTCTTAGCTTGTGCCTTATTCTTTTCCATTAGATCTATAATTTCTACATCAAATTCACTAGAGTTACCATCTACAAATAGCTTTGTTGTGTCAATCTCTTTGTATTGTGTGTCATTCTCTTCAATGGAAATTTCTTTCTTTCTCTTCAAGGAAATCTTCAAAGCATCTTTGGCTTCATTCAATTGATGTAGTATAAGATGTATCTCAATCTCTTGGTTCTCAATAGTCTTTCCCAACTTAGATTCCATTTCAAGATCTTCCCTCTAAGCTCCAAAGATTCTCCTTCTAAGAACAAGGCTCTGATACCAATTGATGGAATTACAAGTAGGAAAGGTAAACTTCTAGGGGGGTGAATCAATAGTTTAAACATGAGCCCATAAAACTTTCACGATTAATCCATTTCATCCATTCAATAGATAAACTGAAATAACATGTAAAGCACATACATCTAAATCATGTAAGCATATAAGCAATCACACATTTAACACCAGATACGGTTACCCAAAAACCCTCCAAATCAAAAGGTAAAAATGGGGTGGGGGTGACACCCACAAATCTTCACTATTGTAGCAATAAAGTGTAGCCAATTAGGATTACAATAGTTTAAATGTGAATCATTATTTTCCCTATGAAAGGCTTGCCCTATTAAAGGCTTACAAAGACTACTAATTCCCACATTGTTAGAGGATTTCAACACCTTGTTAGAATTGTGCCTAGTTAGAGGACTTCTAGTCATTCACTTGGAATGCCACCTTATTAAAGGATTTAGTGAAGCCTGTTAAGACTACTCCACCTAGGAGATTTAACTAAAATCACCTATCAAAATGTCTTAGCATAGATCTTGTAATTGGAACTTGCTTGCTTGATAACAAATCAATTCTGCACAAAGTTCTTCTTAATCCTTTACAATTAGATGTATCAATGTTGTATGCTCTATCCTCTATTCTTCTCAAACTAATTTTTCAACTCACTCTCCATAACTTCTAAGTCTCCATGAATGCTTTTTTTTCACATGTAAACTTCTCTATTCTCTTCCTTCAATCCTTTTCACACTCGTTATGAAGTTTAGGGTTTCATCCTCCTTAAGAAGACTAGAAGACTTAGGATTAGGTATGAATCTATGACTGTGATTCATCCATTTTTTAGCTTAATCCTTCCCATTTTCTGAATGGCTGCATGTAATTACATAGGGAATCTAAATGTAGATTCATTCTTATCTCTATAGAATCAGAATCTATCCTTAGGTTGGTTGAAAAATGGTTTACATAGTTGTTTGTGCCATAACAAAAAAATATGTCCAATCTATGTTACTTGGCATATGTAGTTATGGATGCTCAACATAGACTGTAATTTTTCTTTTGATTCAACACTTGAACTACTCAACATCTACTATTCAATCAACATTTGGATCACTCAGCATGGTCTATCTTTCTCTATACTTGAGTGACTGGACACTCATTGCAACTCGACATGGTCTAATATTTACACATTATACTTGTCATGCATTACTAGTTTGGCATAAACTAAGTGAATGTCTTAAGTGTGTTGACACTTAATTGTCAAAACTAATCTGAGATCAACAGATTTCTCAATTTGAGTTGGATTCAGCTCAGGTTGTGACACTTGGATGATTTATTTCAACCATAGTAGTCTAATGCATGAGCATCTTGGGTTTCCTTTCTATCTTGCTCATCCTTGTTCATTTTTTCTTTTTATTTCTAAATTCTAGTGGTTGTCAACCTCTAGTTTATACCAAGTTGTCCAATATTGGCCAAGCATTCTTGTATGTGCTGAGTTGTCTAGTATTGGCTGAGTGTCATTTTGTGTGCTAAGTAAACTTGATGTTTGCTAATGTTCAATTCCTTCTTTTACTAATTTTTTCTATGATTGGTTCTTATTTTGAGTTGACTTATGTATTTACTTTGGATCATGAATTTGATGTAAGGATCTTGTCTTGGGATGTGTGTAGATTTTTTTAAGGTTGACCTTCTATTATGTAAAGAGCTAGAATCTTCTTGTAAGCCATTTTGGCATGAATAAAAGGGATGTTTAGGTTTAGATTAGGTATAATTTAGATATTCTAGATGTGAATATGAAGTAGAAGATTTGGAAATCCAAATTAAGGACCTTTAAGACTTCTAATTCTAGGATTTCATAAAATCTTGTTGCCCATAACCCAAAAGGCCTTACAACTGGGCATGTATGAAAATAAATAAAGTTCTTACTATTCTCTCTCTGATTGGTTCTTTTCTTTGTATTTTTTTCTTTCATTGTGTTACTTAGCAAGGTGATTGGATAGTTAGGTGTCATAGTGCCAGTCCTAGACTAGAAGTATCACTAGATTTCCTTGGTGATCTAATTAGCTCTTCAAATTATTTGATAGATTCAATAGGTTTAATCATTCTTTCCAAAATATCTTTCTAATATATCAATGCATTCCTTAGTTAGTCACTCTATGATCTCAAATTTTTAATGTCCAAGTCCTTTCTATTCAACTCCTGATTTGTACGTAACAATTAAATCATCATGTCCAACTGATTGTTTGTAAGCTTTTGCACATCAGATGACCTTTCTTCAAATTTGGTACTCATTTGTCTTTTGTCTTCTTCAACCATAATCTCATCTCTTTAAATTTTCTTCTTTTGTTCAGTCACCTCACACAGTCTTTCTAATTGAATTTCATGTTCCCTCTTCAGTCCCCCAACTTCTTTACTTAGAATGTCATTATTTTCTAATAGATCTTCTATTTCCATGTCATTATCACTAGAATTTTTACTATTAAGAAATTCTTTGGTATCAACTTCCTTATATAGTGTGTCATTCTATTGAATGGCCATATCTTTCCTTTTCTTTAAGGATTTCCTTAACTCTTCTTTTGTTGCTTGAAGTTGCTACAATATGATTTGGATTTGAATCATTTGATTTTGAATGATCTTTCTCAATTTGTAAGCCTCCATCTCCAAGATCTGAATTCTCAAACTATCAGACTTCTTTCAAGAAAACACATCTCTGATACCAATTGTTCAAAGTCATATTAGGGAAAAAGATACTAAGAGGGGGTGGGGGTGAATTGAGATCTATTAAAATTTCAACTCATGAAATAATATAATGGATTACTACATTCACTCCTAATCCATCCCATATCTTAGATCTCATGCAATATCATGATAAACTATAATACTAAAATGAAATATATCTAAGGATAACATCTATGAAAATAAAAAAACACATAACACAAAGATTTTGATAGCCCAAAAACCCTCTAAGGTAAAGGTAAAAATGGGTTGGGGATGAAATCCACAAATTTTCACTACTGCAAAAATAAATTTTTCTTGTTAGGGATACAATTCGATCACTTTTGATGATCTATCATGTGAGCAATCTACTCAATTGAAACCAATACAAGACTATTAAGTCTAACTTGACTAAAGGATTTAGACTCACAATAAAGTAAGCACCGTGTTAGGAGATTTTAAAAAGGTTTGGTAAAAATGCTATGTTAAGAGATTTTCCCTTATTCACTTTGTTAGAATGTCTTAGTACCAGATTCTTTGGTTTTCTCTCTATATAATTTACACATATTGTCTCCTCAATATTGAAAATTGGTATCTTTATCTAATCTACTCTACTCTTCCCTTCATTGCTAGGTTTCTCTGTCTCATCTCCTTATCAAACTCAGCCCTCCTTTCTCTATCCTTAGCTTATTCTTTGGTTTATTATTTTATCTCAATCCCATAATGAGTTAAGGTTAGATCCCTTCTTAAATAGATAATCATAGAAAGTTCTAGATCTTAATCAACGATCCATAATTCATCCTTTTATCATTTTACCCTTTTGGTTTCCTAATTGGTTTATTTTTCTTTCTTGGGATAAATGTATTTTGTCAAAATGTGTAATTATCTCCTTAATTATGTTTACAATCCTTAAATATCTCATTGAAGTTAGTTAAAATGATTTACATAATTTTTTGTGTCATTAAAAACACATATGTCAAAATGGGTACATATGTCAAAATGGGTTTACTGGACAATTGAATGTTCTAATAGTCAGTCATAACTAACATTCATGTTGTCTCTTAGCTTCTATAGGCTTGGCATATACTGACTCACTCGACATAAGTTAACTTTACATCACTTGTTCTTCAGTTTTTTACTCTGCCTATATGCTAGCTCAGTCTCTACTGGGGTGCTTGGTGACCTTTGATTTTCTTGACAGGTAATGAAATATAAACAAGTCCTTGTAGCTCAACCTTCTCTAGATGGCTCAGTCTCAATGATGACTGACCAATGTTTCCTAGAAAATGACAAAGTGTTGCACAATAATTGGTAGCTTAGTCTTAGAGATCAACATATTACTCTCATGATAATATGATTATTAGTGTTTGATTTGGATATGTATTATGACTTGTTGAGTCTACAAGATGTGTAATGTTGTAAGTGGTCTATACTTATGGGTTGCATTTATGGCTTGGATATGGGTTGTCCTTTCCCATTGATCTTTCATTATTGATACATATTCATATTGGTAGCTTGGATTTGGGTTGTCTATACCTGAAGTCACATAATTTTTTGATTTTTCTTCATGGAGAAGGGATGAGATGTTGTTACAAGGTACAATCATGTTAGGATTTACCATATATAGAAATAATAAATACCTATAAATATAACCAATATCAAAAAATAATATATTGCACAAAAGAAAACACAAGACACAAGGATTTAACATGGTTCACCCAATGCTTAGGCTACATCTACCAAAAAAAATTCCAATATTATTATCCACTAATTATAATCTATGATCCCTTATAGCTCAATAATACCACAAGAAGATACAATATCATCATACATTATGGAATCCTAACCTAATGTAGGTGCTATTTTGGTTTCTCTACTATCTTGCATATTTTTAGTTCTACCAAGTTGTAGTGTCTTGCATTGCCGAGCATTCTATTTGATGTCAAGTCATCCTTTGGTCTCCAGGTAATCCTTTGGTTGTTGAGTTCATGTAGTTGTAGAGTGATCCTTTGGTTGCTGAGTTTGTGTGGTTTCCAAGCTTCATTTGGATGTCAAGCGCTAGCATTTCATAGAGCCTTTGTTTTCCATGCAGTCTATGTCTAGGTTTAGTTTGGGTCAACCTTGCTTGCATTTAATTTTGGTATGGGTAGTTAATATTGGATGTGAGTTTACTTGTGGTTGTGCATACATTTAATTTAAGGTTTAGTTTTTGTGATAGGCTGACCTGTGGCTGCATGAGTACTTAAGGAAGTCTAGGATTGAGTTTTAAGGTAGAACTGGGAGGATCAGAATAAGGCATTATGTGCCTGGAAATGTGAACTAGGAGTTGGATCATGAATTTGGAAGTTGTATATTGTAATTGGCCATAACCCAGAAGACCTTATAGATAGGCATGTATGATGATTATTTGATGAATCAATAAACATTTTTGGTCCTCTCCCTCCTTGGTGTTGTTCTTGTTTTGTGTTTTCGATTGTGTTAACTCTTGCAAGGTGGTTTGGATTGCTGGGTGTGCCTTTAGCCCTAGTTATTCTATCTCTCTCCTTACACTAGGTGGTATCATAGCTCACCATTCATCCTTGTGGTGATTGGATCATGTAGAACCTTGAGTGAATTGGGTTGTAGGGTTGTAGATCTATGAATTTGACCTATAACTTGCAAAGGGTTACAATCTTATAGGAACCTAATTTGTAAAGATGGTTTGAGGTAGAGGAAATTTTGATAATGTAATATTAGATCCATTGAGACAAATTGTAGCTAGATTAGATGTTGTGGAGACAACCTAGAGGAGAGGATCACATCTTGATGATGAAGCAGTATCACCAAACCCTAATCTATAACTTGAAGAAGATCAAGATGAGGAAAGGTTGTTGAGAGTATTATCTAGGGAAAATTTGAAGCCTACTATAGAAGTTGTTCCTTATGATGGGAAATTTGATATCAATACTATGTTGGATTTGATCTCTGAAATGAAGACATTCTTTGAGTATGAAAACACTCTTGATAATAGGAAAGTGAAAATTGCAATTACTAGGTTGAATGAACATGCCTCATTGTGGTGGGAGAATTTGCAAATTAATAGATAAAGGAGATGAAAGGAAAAGATCAGAACTTGGGTGAAGATAGTGAACAAAGGGGAAAAAGAAATTCCTTCCTGCTAATTACCAGGTTATCTTGTTGAGAAAGATGCAAAATTTGAGACAAAGAGACATGAGCATGAAGGAATATAATAAGGAATTCTATAGATTGGACATCAGATCTAGACATGTGGATGATGATGTTGAGAACATTGTAAGGCACATAAATGGATTGAGATCTAGACTCCAAGATGAAATAAATTTTGTGAAATTGGAAAGAGTGGAAGAAGAATACCAATATGCCTTGAAGGTTGAGAGGATCTTGACAAAGAAGCATGAACAAAGACAAAGAGGCAAAGGTGGTAGATTCCATAGAGATAGAGGTAGATCTTATAGAGAAATTGGCAGATCTGATAGTTTTGTGTAGGATAAGGGAAAATCTAAATGGAAGAATGATCAGACAAGAAAGACTAAATGGAAAGGTGGTGATTCTTATTGAGGAGGTACTAGTTCTTACTAAGGAAGAGGTAATTCTTATTCTAGAGGTGGTTTTCATGGTAATTGTTTTAGATGTGGTAAAGAAGGGCATAGATTCTTTGAATGTAGATCCTCTGAAAGTGGGCAAGGTAACAAAAATTTGTGATTCAAGGAGATGATGAGCGATCGCCAAGTAGACCCGAGGCTAGAGAAATCTGATGGTGAGAAGAACCTTATGTAATAAGGGAAGTGATGAGGAACCTATTTTAAGGAGAAGTCTTTTCAAGATAAGATGTAAGATGGCTAGAAAATATTGCAAGGTGATCATTGATAGTGGAAGTTTTACAAATTTGGCATCAGAAGAGCTTATTAAAAAGTTGCAATTGCAGAGGCTGAAGCATCCTAAGCCCTATCATGTTTCATGGATCAAAGATGAGCGTAAAATATTGGTAATTGAGCAATATCTTGTGAATTTCAAGAATGGACATTACTTTGATAAAGTTTTTTGTGATATCATGCCTATGGATTGTTGTCATATTTTATTTAGTAGACCATGTCAATATGATAGATACACTATACATGATGGAAGATTGAATCAATATACTCTTTGGGTGAAAGGGAAGAAGCAAATATTGCTACCTTTGATTGGAAGTACAGATGAGTTTAATTGTACTACTATGAGAATTTTCATGGTTAATGGAAAACAATTTGAAAAGGAAATGAAAAGGAACCAAGTTTGTTTTTCTAGACTTCCTAGAGGACTGTGTTTTGGTAGTAATGATTGAGTGAAAACAAAAATTGGTAATGACTAAGTGATAGTAGAAACTAGTAGAAGCTAAGTACTAGAATAAATTATAGAATTTTTGAATGAGTAAAAAGAGATTGTTGTCGAGGATATTCCTAATGGTTTACCACTAGTAAGGAGTATAAGTCATTGTATGGATTTGATTCTTGGAGCTAGTTTACCAAAAAAAGAATCATATAGATTAAACACCTACAAAGAATGAATAACATAATAGACAAGTGTATGAGTTGTTGGAGAAAGGTTTGATTAGAGAAAGTTTGAGTCAATGTGTTGTACTCATTGTATTAGCACCTAAGAAGAATGGAGAATGGAGAATGTGTATTGATTCATGAGCTATTAACAAGATCACAGTGAAATATAGGTTTCCTATGCCGAGGATGGATTATTTGAGTGGAGCAAAGTATTTTGAAAAGATCAATTTGAAGAGTGGCTATCATCAGATTAGAATTAGAGAAGGTGATGAATGGAAAACTTCTTTCAAGACAAAAGATGGTTTGTAGGAATGGTTGGTTATGCCTTTTGGTTTGACTAATGCACCTAGTATTTTCATGAGATTGATGAATAAAGTTCTAAAAAGATTTTTGGGTAAGTTTGTGAGTGTTTAATTGGATGATATTATGATGTTCATTAAGACTAAGGAAGAACATCTTGAGAATATTAAACAAGTATTATAGAGATTGAAAGAGAAGAAGTTGACAATTAATTTTAAAAAGTGTTCCTTTATGCAAGAGGAGATTGTGTATTTTGGATTTGTGATTTTAGTTGATGATTTGAGGATGGATCCTAAGAAGGTAAAAGCAATTTTGGAATGGCCTACACCTAAGAATGTGTGGGAGGTAAGATCATTTCATGGTTTGGCTAGTTTCTACAGAAAGTTCATAAGAAATTTGAGTTTTGCTTGTAATGCTATGATTGAGACAATGAGAGGAGATAAAAAAGAATTCAAGTGGACACATGGAGCTGATAATAGTTTTGAGACTTTGAAACAAAATTTTGTTGAGTTGCCTAAATTGTATTTTGCCTAATTTCAATAAGGTATTTCAAGTTGAATGTGATACATGTGGTAGTGCAATAGGAGCTATATTGAGTCAAGAAGGTAAAACTATTGATTTCTCTAGCAAAAAGTTGAATGATGCTAAAAGGAAATATTTTGTGTGTGATAAAGAGTTTTATGCTATTGTTCAAGCCTTGAGGAAGTGGAGACATTATTTGATTCCTAAGGAGTTTGTATTGTATACTAATCATAAAGCTTTACAGTACTTGGGAAGTCAACATAAATTGAATCAAAGACATATGAAGAGGGTTGAGTACTTGCAGAGTTGATTTACTAATAGAGTTTTTCATGCATTCAGCAGAAGATTTTCTTTATTGACTAAAATGAAGGTTGAAGTTCTAGGTTTTAATGAAATGAAAGAGTTGTATGATACTGACCCTAATTTCTTTAAGGCATGGAGACTGTAAAGCACCAAATCTAATAGATCTGTTGGAGTTGATGAAATCCAACTTTGAAGATGCCCAAGATCACCTACATGTGGAAACCTGTCAAAGAGAAGCCAAGGAAGGAAGAGCGTGGAGCTAGGGAAAAACCCTAAACAAACATGAGAGACAACAAGTATGCAAAAACAATGAAATTGTATTTACAATGAGAATGTGTTGTTATTATGAGGGAGAGACCACTTATAAAGGCCTCAAGGAATCTCCTAGAACAAGCTAGAAGATGCTAGGAGATAAGTGTGACAACTAAGCATACATCCACATGAGGTGGAAAGTCCTTGAACAAAGTGAGAGGATAAGTATGACTTAGGAGAGAACAAACTCCTGTATTGTCAACAATTTATAATTAACTCCTAGACTACAACTAATAAATGAATGTATTTACCTAAGTAAGCTTAAGTAAATAGAATAAATATTTAATAATTAATTATTTACTCTAACACCCCCCCTTAAGTGTAACTTAGGAAAATGCCTTAAGCTCACAAAACTAAGAAATGTAGAATGCAGAATGTAGAATGGGTCTCAGCAACGAGGCCATGTTAGGTACCCATGTACAATGCAAAAAAATGAAACCTCTATAAATGGGAAAAGAGAGAAAACCACATGGGAAAAACCCTCCCCCAAAAAGAGGTAAACCTAGTGAAGAACTGAAGAAGCCTCCAACTAGGAAATGTCTCCTAAAACAAGAACAAAGAGTGATTATGAAGAGCATCACTGAAGCATGAAGAAGTTGCAAAATCTGCCATCAAGAAGAAAATTACTAATCTGAAGAACCTCCATGGAAGAAGAAGGCATGAACTGAGCATGTCTATATGGTACATGATCCATCTCACCAAAATGCATAGGTAGCCAGCCACTGCAATCAACTTGTATATATGATCAACTACTGAATGCATAGCTCACACTAATGTACCATCAAACCAAGGATGCATTAGAAGAAAAAAATAACCACCCCTTAATGCATATGGGGTGAGATGATAGGAAATTGAGAAGGTGGGCCAAAGTCTCTTGCAAACGAACCAAGAACGACAAGAGAGGGAAAGAGGTACAAACACCCATAAAGACACGGTCAGACCGATGCTACATGGGGCTAATGTTGTGGAAGGGAGACTCACTTGACAAAGGGAGAATGCCTAAAGTAGTAAACAACTATCCCCTCCATGGTGCTTTATGAAAATAGTGTAGGTACAACTATCTCAAAATAATGTTCATGAACCCCAAAATGTAAGAGTGGCACTTTATCTCAATGCGATACATGAAAGTGCTTCAAAATGATAGCTACAATGATCAAAACTAAAAACAAGCTGATACAAAACATACTACAACCTAAAACAAAAGAAACCATGCCAGGAAAATAATCCTCAGGCCTGAAACACTCAAGATATCCACCATAGAGAATGCCAAAATAATGATAGAAAGAGCATGGGCCAAAATCTAAAAAAAAGGGACCAAGTTTCTAAAAATATGACAAAACCAGCTTTTCAAAAATATAAAGTTTTCAAAAAACTAACATGGGAATGTAAAAGATATGCATGCCAGAGTCAAAAACACAACTACAAATTTTGACTAAAAAATGGGCAATGAAAAATATCAAAACCTAAAAATACCTACACCAATGTCTCTATCTTGGAACTAGCTTTCCAGTGCTTCTTTCAGATCAGAAAAATACCTCCATATGCTCAAGTTATGGCCAAAAAATTAAAGGTAGGTCAAAATAGACCTCAAAGAGTGCAAGAAGGTCTGATGATGTAGTGCTGAAATCATTCTGACATCAACATTTTACTATCCTAAATTTGATGGCATGGAGATTGTCAATGCAAAAAAAGGTGCCACTTGGCATGCCACATGGCAATGATGACATGGCAGGTGGTACATAGCAGGGCCATGTGGTACACTTGCGACATGTCACACCTACGGCTACTGATGTAGCACTGACTGTGCAGCCACCTACATGCTGATGTAGCAGCTAAGTTGTTGGGTAGATGTCAGGAGGTGGAGCAGAGGTGGCAATGGCCAGATTAGGGGGTGCCACTGGATGGAGGTTGCGGACTGGCTGAGTAGCAGTGGCCATGGAACAGCAACCGCACAATAGCTACCCCATAGCTATGCTGCTGGTGGTAGTAGCACTTGGGTGGCACGTAGGTGGCCCCACAGTGGCACCTAGTCTCTGCGGCGGTGGTGCCTATTTTTTTTTTAAATCACAATAAATGCTCCAAAATCATCCATACGACCTCTTGAACTAAATTTTTTTTGCCTCCTGTAACTTGTCTCCAAAATTGACAAGTTTTATATGAATCCTAACTGCAAATGGCCTTCTGGATCCAATAAAGACATCTATTTGGGCTGAAAGTGCTCCAAAAATTTGTTGTTCCCCTGATTTGAAGAAAAATACACAAACAAACTAGGGTTTGTAACTCCAAATTATGGCTTCAAAAATCTTTCAATGAAGCAGCAACAGGGAGGCTCTGATACCATGTTGGAGTTGAGGAAATCCAACTCTGAAGACATCCAAGATCACCTACATGCAAAAACCTATCAAAAAGAAGTCAAGGAAGGAAGAGCATGGAGTTAGGGAAAAACCCTAAATGGACATGAGAGACAACAATTATGCAAAAATAATGAAATTGTATTTATAATGAGAATGTGTTGTTGCTATTATGAGAGAGAGACTGCTTATAAAGGCCTCAAAGAATCTCCTAGAACAAGCTAGATGATGCTAGGAGATAAGTGTGACAACTAAGCATACATCCACATAAGGTGGAAAGTCCTCAAACAAAGTGAGAGGATAAGTATGACTTAGGAGAGAAAAAACTCCCATATTGTCAACAACTTATAACTAACTCCTAGACTAAAACTAATAAATGAATGCATTTACCTAAGTAAGGTTAAGTAAATAGGATAAATAATTAATAATTATTTATTTACTCTAACAAGATCACATAAGTAAGTATGATGAATATTTCATTCAACAAGTTATGTTGTTTAAAGGAATTCATTTGTGTATTCCTAGATGTTCTACAAGGTTGAATTTGATCAAGGAAAAGCATAGTGGTGAATTGGTTGGATATTTTAGAATTGATAAGACATCCAGTTTGCTAAAAGATAAGTATTATTGGCAAAAAATTTATAATGGTGTCTAGAAATTTGTGAAGAGTTGTGGAGTTTGTCAAGTTACAAAAGGAGTAAGTTTGTATATACCTATTGTTGTTCCTGACAAACCTTTGAGTGACATCAATATGGATTTCGTTCTTGGATTGCCTAAAATAGTAAAGGGGTATGATTCTATATTTTTTGTGGTGGATATATTTTCTAAAATAGTTCATTTCATTCCATGTAGGAAGACATCGGATGCTAAGCTTGTTGCTAAAATTTTCTTTAAAGAGATTGTGAGATTGCATGGATTACCAAGAAGTATTATTTCTAATAGAGATAGTAAGTTTGTTGGTTATTTTTGGAAGACTTTGTGGAAGAAGATGGGTACTAAATTAAGGTTTAGTTCTACATTCCATCCATAGATATATGGACATAGAGAGTTTGTGAATAGAATCTTGGGTAATTTATTGAGATGTTTAGTGGGAGATAAGCCAAGTAATTGGGAAATAGTGTTAGCAAAAGCTAAGTTTGCATATAATAATTCTATGAATAGGAGTATAGGGAAGAAACCTTTTGAGATTGTTACTAGAATGAATCCTAGAGGAGTATCAAATTTGAGGAATGCTGCTGGTGAAGAAAATAGAAGTGTTGTAGGGGGAAAATTGCTGATTTTATGGAGTCTTTGCATAAGGAAGTGAAGTATAAGGAGAATGTTGATAATTCTAGAAGACATCATGGTTTTGAAGTTGGTGATGAGGTGATGGTTCATTTGAAGAAAGGAAGATTTCCTGTTGGAATGTACAGTAAGCTAAAGATAAAGAAGTATGGACCTTGTAAGATCTTGAAGAAGTTTGGTAGTGCAAATGCTTATGAAGTTGAGTTACCTGATGACATGGATATATCTCCTATATTCAATATTGCTAATTTATATAAGTACCATGAGGCAGATGATGAAGTTTTTATATCAGAAGATTATCCTAAGAAGTAGATTGAAGAAGTTGAACAGATATTGGACCAGAGAGTTAGTAAGAGCACAAGAGGAAAATATTACTATGAATATTTGGTGAATTAGAAGAACATATCTATTGAAGATGCCTCATGGATTTCTTAGTTTGAGTTGGATTCAGCTCAAGTTGTGACATCTTAATGATTTAGGATAATTGTTTCTTTCTACCCTAGTTGTTTGATGCAGGTGCATCTTGGGTTTTTCTACTATCCTGCATATTTTTATTTCTACCGAGTTGCAATGTCTTGGATTGCTGAGCATTTTGTTTGATGCCAAGTTCTTAGTTGTTGCTGAGTCATCCTTTCATTGCCAAGTTCATGTAGTTGCCAAGTGATCCTTTGATTGTTGAGTTCATGTGGTTGTTGAGTGATCCTTTGATTTCTGAGTTCAAGTGGTTAACAAGCATTCATTTGGATGACAAGTGCTAGTATTTCATGGATCCTTCATTTGTGAAGTGGTCTGTATATGGTTCTAGTTTTGGCTGACCTTACTCGCATTTAATTTTGGTATGGGTAGTTAATATTGGATGTGAGCCAACATGTGGTTGTGCATACATTTAATGTAAGATTTAGTTTTTTGTTATAGGTCAACTTGTGGCAACATGAGTACTTAAGGAAGTCTAGGATTGAGTTTTTAGGTAGAATTGGGAGGATCAAAATAAGGTATTATGTGCCTGGAAGTACAAACTAGAAGTTCGATCATGAATCTAGAAGTTGTATATTGTAATTGGCCGCAACCTAGAAGGCCTTATAGCTAGGCATGTATGTTGATTATCTCATGAATCAATAAGCATTTTTGCCCTCTCCCTCCTTGGTGTTATTCTTGTTTCATGTTTTTTGCTATGTTAACTCTTGTAGGGTGGTTTTGATAGTTGGGTGTTCCTTTCGCCCTAGTTATTTTGTCTCTCTCCTTGCACCATAACCCTAAGCTATTTTATACAAGCTTTTTGTTCTTACAAGATTATGGCTAGAATAAGTCATCCAAAAGAAAACAAATCAATGATGCCTTTTACAGAAGTAGAACATTTTTTTTGCTTTGGTTGCACTGCCCCTAAAAACCCCCATAGGGATGTTTCCCCTTGACCCCACCCTAGACCATGATAAGGAGAGCATCTACAGTGTTTCCCCAAGACCTCACAAGGGGTCCTACCCCTTGACCTTGTCATAGGAATGTTGTCCCCAAACCCTAGTGGATATAATTTGGGGGGAAATTATGTTGAATAAACCTCTAAGTCTGATTAGGCTCCACATCACAACAATCTTCCACTTGGAGACTGATTAGACTCGACACTAATAACCTCCCACTTGGAGATTGATCATAGCATTGCTAAACCAATAGCTACTACTTGAATATCAAACCAACTTGGAATCTATTGTTATTTAATTTTGTTCAATCTAGAAGACCAACCAAAGCTATATAGGAGTTCAACTTCTCCCTTGCTACATCCTTAGTAAACATATTTGCTAGATTATAATATATATTTATCATCTCCATCTTTAATTTTCCATCATCAAAAACTAACCAAATGAAATGGTAGCACAATTGTATGTGTTCTATCTTTCAATGTAGAGCATAATTATTCACAAGATGAATGATACTCTAGCTATCAGGGAAAAAATAATTTTGCCTTTATGGGTGTCATGATTCTTCCATCAATAATTAAGGCTATATCATCTCCTTTTCCACCTCTATAGTAGAAACATACTCTTTACCTATAGTTGATAAAGAATTCACCTTTTGTAACTAACAAACCTAGCACATTGCTGCCCCAGCAATAGTTGTATATGCGAAAAGTTGACCTCAGATCTTCACATACACTTCAACATGGTCCTTACTTGCAAAATCATCCCAGAATGAACATTGATTTGTCCATCTGAGAGGTCCAATAGAGTGACTTATTGCCTTCTAATTAGAGGGATTTTGCCTATGCACTCTCAGACCAAGAAGTAGGCAACTAGGCCCTTTAATATGAAGAATATTATGCAATAATATGAAAGTGTATTTAAGCTAAATGATGTGTAGTTTAATCTAACAATAAGTAAAATGGAATTAAAGTAGATGGATGAATTTCTAATCTAATATGAAATTAATGCTAAACAATTCAAAAAGCTATGAGTAATTGACTATGAAATTTGATAGTATTTCAATGCAATTCAAAATCCCAACCTTCTAAATGAGGAATTAGAAGCCACTTACATATAATTCCTAAAATCAATTGATGGTTGAGATCAACTCAAATCAATGGTAAGGATTGAAGTAGAGATTGAGTTAGGATGGAAGATTCCCATTGTAGGTAATGTTAACTAATTTATATCCTAAGTGTAATTAAAAGTTAACTAGAATTCACCCAAGTGTGAGAATAGTGGATTATGTAAATTCCAATTCAAGAGATAGATCACTTGGAATTCCCATTACTGAACTAGAGAGATGAAATTGGAAGGTTATTTAATTTAATAAAAATGAGATATGACCTCATAAATGCACATTCAATAATTAAAATGAGAGCATTATTAAATTAAATAAATTTAATTCCATAGTACATTAGCCTTAGGAGATAATTTAATTTAATTAAAGTATAAACACTCCAAATTAAATCAAATCTTAATCAATAGGTTTAATGTAGCTAATATGAGTCAATACTTTTAGGAAATAAATAAATAACATGATTAATGCAGTTTAGGGTTTTCTGCATTTGACAATTAAGTCAAGTAGTGAAAATAAGAATGAGAGTTTCCTAATGAAATAGGACTTTAGGGTTGACCAAAATAAACAAAACTGGTTGAGATGGCAATGAGCCAATTTTGGGGTATTACATTTTGCCCCTCTTTGAATGAATGTGCGAGCAATACATTCGATTCAAAGAAAATTAGAAAGCATAATGTACAAATCAACAAATGAGATTGATTCTACAATTTGATGATGCAAAAACCAATTGATGAGCTTTTATAGACTATCTCCAAAATAGAGCTTAATCTTAAGGGATCCAGATAGAACACATAGATACCTAGATTGAATAAGCTTTTAAGGATTATCTCCAAGAAAAAGCTTAACCTTAAGGAATATAGAAAGAACACCTAGATACCTAAGTTGACAAGCTTTTAAAGATTATCTCCAGAAGAGAGCTTAATCTTAAGGAATCCAAATAGAACACCTAGATACCTAGATTGAATAAGCTTTTAAAGATTATCTCTAGAATAGAGCTTAACCTTAAGGAATCTAGATAGAACACCTAGATATCTAAGTTGACAAGCTTTTAAAGATTATCTCTAGAATGGAGCTTAACCTTAAGGAATCCAGATAGGACACCTAGATACCTAGATTGAATAAGCTTTTAAAGATTATCTCCAAAATGGAGCTTAACCTTAAGGGATCCAGATAGAACACCAAGATACCTAGATTGAATAAGCTTTTAAAGATTATCTCTAGAATGAAGCTTAACCTTAAGGGATCTAGATAGAACACCTAGATACCTAAGTTGATAAGCTTTTAAAGATTATCTCTAGAATAGAGCTTAATCTTAAGGGATCTAGATAAAACAACTAGATACCTAGATTCAATAAGATTTTAAAGATTATCTCTAGAATGGAGCTTAACCTTAAGGAATCTAGATATAACACCTACATACCTAAGTTGAAAAGCTTTTAAATATTATCTCTAGAATGAAGCTTAATCTTAAGGAATCCAAATAGAACACCTAGATACCTATATTGGATAAGCTTTTAAAGATTATCTCCAGAATGGAGCTTAACCTTAAGGGATCTAGATAGAACACCTAGATACCTAGATTGAATAAGCTTTTAAAGATTATCTTTAGAATGGAGCTTAACCTTAAGAGTTCTAGGTAGAACACCTAGATACCTAAGTTGACAAGCTTTTAAAGATTATCTCTAGAATGGAGCTTAATCTTAAGGAATCTAGATAGAACACATAGATACCTAGATTGAATAAGATTTTAAAGATTATCTCTAAAATGGAGCTTAATCTTAAGGAATCAAGATAGAACACTTAGATATCTAGATTGAATAAGCTTTTAAAGATTATCTCTAGAACAAAGCTTAACCTTAAGGAATTCAAATAGAACACCTAAATACCTAAGTTAAAAAGCTTTTAAAGATTATGTCCAGGATGGAGCTTAATCTTAAGGAATCCAGATAGAACACCTAGATAACTAGATTGAATAAGATATTAAAGATTATCTCTAGAATGAAGCTTAACCTTAAGGGATCTAGATAGAACACCTAGATACCTTCATTGAATAAGCTTTTAAAGATTATCTCCAGAATAGAGCTTAACCTTAAGGGATCTAGATAGTACACCTAGATACCTAAGTTGACAAGCTTTTAAAGATAATCTTTCGAAAAGAGCGTAATCTTAAGGAATCTAGATAGAACACCTAGATATCTAGATTGAATACGCTTTTAAAGATTATCCCTAGAGTAGAGCTTAACCTTAAGGAATTGAGATAGAACACTTAGATACCTAAGTTGACAAGATTTTATAGATTATCTCTAAAACAGAGCTTAATCTTAAGGAATCCATATAGAACACCTAGATACCTAAGTTGAATAAGCTTTTAAAGATTATCTCCAGAATAGAGCTTAACCTTAAGGAATCCAAATAGAACACCTAGGTACCTAAGTTGACAAGATTTTAAAGATTATCTCTAGAACAAAGCTTAATCTTAAGGAATTTAGATAGAACACCTAGATACCTAGATTGAATAAGCTTTTAAAGATTATCTCTAGAATGAAGATTAATCTTAAGGTATTGAGATAGAAAGTCTAGATACCTAGACATAAAAGATAAAAAGATCCAATTTTGATTCATAGAATTATCCCTAGAACAAGGCTTGATCCTCACGAGTTAGGGTTTAGACTATCCCGATACCTATCCATCAAACTCTAATAAGGATTGCTATAAGATGTGATCAATTGATGAAAGGATGAAATAGATGAAAAAAAAATGCCAGATAGAGGGGAATAAGATGCCCCTAGTGATGAGATGCCCCTAGTGATGAGATGCCCCAAGTGATGAGGACATAAGATTTAGATTAAGTTGAGATTCAAGTCCAATGATGTAATCATCCTACCCCCTTGGGACCGAGATTGAAAGATAACACACCAAAAATATGATGTAAAGAAATATATTAAGAAATATGGAAGAAATCAAAGATTCAATAGAATGTAGAAGAGATAAGAATAATCAGAAGAAAATTTAAAGTTGATTTGAAGTGATTTTGAGGTCCAGAAGACCAAGTTTGACCAATACTTGACTAGATTTGACCATGGTTGACTTGAATTGACTTTTTCCAAAAATTTTAGAAAATTTTGAAGAAATCTTGAGTTGAAAAGATTCCAAGATCCACAAAGTATTATTAAAATTTGAACTGCACAAGCGTTCAATCACACAGGTCTCAAAAATTTAAAATGTGATTTTGAGTTACTTAAGTGTGTCAGATTTTGAATTCGATCCTGAAAATGAATTCAAAGTAGTCAAATTAGCCAAGGGGTGATTTTTGTGCAAATTAGAGCACTTTGAAAAATTTGGTCAAAACTTATATAAGGGCCCAAAGGGTCATTTGTGCTTTTTGTCTTTAGTGAAGACGAGAGCTCTGAGGTGAGAATGATAGTTTCCATGTGTATACATCATTTTGAGCACTCTCAATCACACAATTGGCTAGTAGACTACAAAACTCTAGTGAGTAGTTGATAATCCCAATTCATAGTGAATTTTTCACACATTTCTAGGCCTATTTAGCACATTTTTGTATCTTTTAAATTTGGGTCTGTCGGTCCTCATGTGAGGAATTCATTCCTTGCACGAACCCAGTCTTGCTTTGTGTGAAGACACACTAGATCGATGTTTCTTTGCACACACTGGTGGGGAATCTCACTCAAGAGATACCCAACTCTTGTGTGAAATCTTAGATTGTGGTGACTGATAAGGAAAGTACTATACATACTTCATAAATAGTGGGGTTCTAGGCATCGCCCTAAAAAAAAAATTTTGGGCCATGGCCGACATGGTAGCCAACATATTATGGCTGACATATGGCCGACATGTTATAAACCTAAAGTGCTTTAATAATTGTATAAAAGGGATTAGGGTTGGGTATTTTTCATTATGTTGTGATGCAAAATTGGTTTTTGCGACGGTATTGAGCTATAAGGGATTACAGATTGTAATCAGGTTGTAATCACTAGATTGTAATAAGATCGAACTTGCTATTTGGTGGACCTAGCCTAGGGATTGGGTGAACCACATTAAATCTTGGTGCCTTGTGTTCATTTTTGTGTGATCTATTATTTTTCAGTTATTGGTTATATTTGCATGTAGTTTTTATTTTTATCTGTGGTTTATCCTAACAAGTGGTATCATAGCAAGGTTGTCTTTCAGTTATCCTTTGCAGGAAAGTCTCACGGTTAAGTGGGAGTCTCACGGTTGAGTGGGAGCGATGGCAGATGAGGGTAACCTAAGGGTTGATGGGTTTAATGGGCAGAACTTCTAGTTATGGAAGATGCAAATGGAAGACTATCTATATTAGAAGGATTTGTGGAATTCGTTGGAAGGCAAAGCCAAGAATCAGGGAACTATGTCAAAGGTTGAATGGGATCTTTTGGATAGAAAGGCACTCGAAAGAATTCGGTTATGCTTGGCACCATCGGTGGCATTTAATATTACAAAAGAAAAGATGACAGAAGATTTGATGAAAACCTTAGCGATAGTGTATGAAAAGCCCTCCACTTCAAACAAAGTATTTCTCATGAAGCGTTTATTTAATATGAAAGTGGCAGAAGGTGGATCTATTGCAGATCATTTAAATGAGTTTAATACTATTACTAGTCAATTATCTTCTGTGGGTATCAATTTTGATGAAGAAATTAGGGCTCTCTTGATTTTGTGTTCTTTACCTGAAAGCTGGAATGGCTTGGTAATGACTGTGAGTAATTGTTTTCCTAGATCTAGTACCCTAAAATATGATGATGTGATTGGTGTTATTTTAAGTGAGGAAACTTGTAGAAAATCCTCAGGTGGATCTACATCAAGAAGTGCTTTGAATGCACAAAGAAAGGGCAGAACGACTAAAAGAGGAAGTAACTCTGGAAATCATGCAAAATGAAGAGGAAAGTCAAAGGGGAGGAAGTCTCAATCGAGAGGACCAAATGATTGTTGGTATTGTGGGAAACTAGGGCATAAAAAGAAAGATTGCTGAAATCAAAAGAAAAATGAAGGAGATAAATCAGATGGAGACAAGGAGGCAAATGTGGTAATTAACAAATCCAAAGAGAATGCCTTGCTTCTGTCTTTAGAGAGTGTTGATGATTCATGGGTTTTAGATTCTGGTGCTTCATTTCTTGCTACACCTCATAGAGGTTATTTAATTGATTATGTCCAAGGAGATTTTGGGCTTGTTTATTTGGAAGATAATGAACCCTATCAGATTGTTGGAAAGGGAAAAATTAAGATTAAGTTGCAGAATGGGAATCATTGGCTACTACATGAGGTAAGACATGTTCCAAAACTAAGTAGGAATTTAATTTTAGTAGGGAAACTCGGTGATGAGGGTTGTGTAGTTACTTTTAATGATAAAAATTGGAAGGTTTCAAAAGTTTCCCTTGTAGTAGCAAAAGGTGTGAAAGTAGGCACCTTATATCTTTGTACAGGTCATATTGTTCCTTCTACTTTGATTGTTTCAAAGAAAAATGAATGTTCAGGAACAATTGCTGCAGTTGAGCAGGGAGAACAAATAGTAGCTATAGATTCTGATACAGTGTTGTGGCACAATAGACTTGGGCACATGAGTGAGAAAGGTATGAAAGTACTTCATTCAAAGAAAGTTTTACCAGGTCTGAAATGTGTAAATATGGATTTCTGTGAAAGTTGTGTGTATGGAAAAAAAAGAGAGTGAGTTTTGTAAAGACTGGGAAGGAAAACAAAAAGGAGAAATTAGAGCTTGTGCATACAGATGTATGGGGACTAGCTTAGGTATCTTCCATTGGTGGCTCTCATTATTATGTTACATTTATTGATGATGCAACTAGAAAAGTATGGGTTTATTTCCTTAGACAGAAATCTGATGTATTTCAAACTTTTAAGAAATGGAAATGCTTGGTTAAAAATGAGACTAGTAGGAAATTAAAATGTCTCAGATTTGATAATGGTGGTGAGTACTGTAGTCATGAAATTGAAGATTATTGCTCCACTAATGGTATTCGTAGACAACAAACTGTCCCAAGGACTCCATAGGAAAATGGAGTGGTTGAACGCATGAACATGACCATAATGGAGCATGCAAGGAGCATGAGGTTGCATGCTAGCTTGCCCTTACACATGTGGGCGGAGGCTATTAATAGTGTAGTATATTTGATTAATAGAGGTCCCTCTACTCCTTTGAGTTGTGGTATTCCAGAGGAAGCATGGACTGGTAAGAAGGCGAGTTATTCTTTTCTCAAGATCTTCGGTTGTGAAGCTTTTGCTCATATAGACTCTGAAAATAGAACCAAGCTAGAAGCTAAATCAAAGAAATGTGTCTTTGTTGGATATGGAATTACTAAATTTGGTTATAGGCTTTGGGATTTTGAAAATCTTAAAATTGTTAGAAGTCAGGATGTTATATTCAATGAGAAAGTGTTGTATAAAGATCTGTTGCAGCAACATAAGAAGAAAGAAGATGATTATGTAATGCTGGATGATACTCCAAAAGCTGATGTTCCAGCCATTCCTCATGATGTGCAACAACTACAACAACAAATACCACACACACCAGTGAATGTTAGACGGTCAACAAGGCAAATTAGACCTCCACAAAGGTTTTCTCCCTCTTTGTATTCTGTTTTACTTACTGATGCTGGTGAACCTAAAAGTTATGATGAAGCTATGTAGGTGGATACTAAGATTCAATGGGAGTCTGCAATGAAAGATGAAATGGACTCTTTGCTGAAAAATAAGACATGGGATTTGTGCAAGTTGCCTGCAGGTAAAATGGCTTTACAGAATAAATGGGTTTACAAGTTGAAAGAAGAGGAAGGAGGTAAGAAAAGATTTAAGGCCAAGTTAGTTGTAAAAGGATTTGCATAGAAAAAGGGAATTGATTTTGATGAGATATTTTCTCCTGTTGTTAAAATGACTTCTATTCGTACTGTTTTAAGCCTTATGGCTACTAAAGATTTGCATTTAGAGTAGATGGATGTTAAAACAACCTTTCTTCATGGTGATTTGGATGAAGAAATATATATGGCTCAGCCATAGGGTTTTGAGGTCAAAGGTAAGGAGAACTTAGTGTGCAAATTGAAGAAAAGTTTATATGGCTTGAAGCAAGCACCTCGGTAATGGTATCTTAAATTTGATAGTTTTATGCATGAGCATGGATATAACAGGTGTCATTCAGATTATTGTGTTTATTTTAAGAGGTTGGATGATGATAGCTACATTATTTTATGTTTATATGTTGATGATATGCTTGTAGATGGGTCCAACATGGATCATATTAAGGGGTTGAAATGCCAATTAGCACATGCATTTGCTATGAAGGATTTGGGGGTAGCAAAACAAATCCTTGGTATGAAGATTTGTAGAGATAGGAAGAACAAAACATTGGCGCTATCTCAAGCTAATTATGTTGAGAAGGTGTTGCAACGTTTCTCTATGGAGAATGCTAAATCTGTCAGCACACCTTTACCCAGTCATTTGAAATTGACTAAGGAAATGTGTCCCAAGACACAAGAAGAGGAGGATAAGATGTCCAAGGTACCCTATGCTTCAGTTGTAGGAAGCTTGATGTATGCTATGGTATGCACTAGGCCATATATTGCACATGTAGTGGGAGTCGTTAGCAGGTATCTGAGTCATCCAGGATTTGAGCATTGGAATGCTATCAAGTGGATTCTCAGATATTTGAGAGGAACATCCAATAAGTGTTTACACTTTGGGGGCTCTACTACTAATTTATAGAGCTATGTTGACTTATATTTGGCTGGGGATATTGATACCAGGCAGAGTACTATAGGTTATGTCTTTACTATTGGTGGGGTAGCCGTGAGCTGGGTTTCTAAGTTACAAAAGATTAATGCTCTATCCACTATAGAGGCAGAGTATGTTGCTGCTATAGAGGTAGCCAAGGAGATGATATGGCTTCAGTTCTTCTTGGAAGAATTGGGACATCCTCAGAAGGATAATTATTTGTTCACAGATAGTCAGAGTGCCATTCATCTTGCTAAGAATTCAGCTCTGCATTCTAAGACCAAACACATATAGTTACAGTACCATTTCATTGGGTCAATTTTGGAGGATGGATAGTTAAAGCTGGAGAAGATACATACCAATGACAATCCAGCAGATATGTTGACAAAGGTTGTAACAAGGGAGGAGTTGAACTCCTCTTCAACTTTGGTTGGTCTTTTAGACTGAAGATGAATAAAAGAATAGTAGAGTCCCAGGTGGTTTGATCCAGTGGGATCCCCATGTGGTAGTGGTATTGCTACAGGACCAGTCTCCAAGTGGGAAACTGGTTCTTGCAGTAGTATTGAGCTGTAAGGGATTACAGATTGTAATCAGGTTGTAATCACTGGATTGTAATAAGATCAGACTTGTTGTTTGGTGGACGTAGCCCAGGGATTGGGTGAACCATGTTAAATCTTGGTGTCTTGTGTTCATTTCTGTGTGATCTATTATTTTTTAGTTATTGGTTATATTTGCATGTAGTTTTTATTTCTATCCGTGGTTTATCCTAACATGAAATAAATGAGATTTTGGGTGCATCTCGCCCAATCTTTTGTCATTTCTCACAGGAGAATCTATTTTCTCATGTGAAGATATGAAATCTCGATTGAGAATGCACTTTCTTATGTGAAAAATTGGTGTCACTTTCAACATTTTTTTTTCCAAATTTTGTCATTTCATTGGATCTTTTGAGTAGGAATTGACCTTTTTCCTATTTTCATTGGTTGTGTGTGCAAGTTGTCTTTGATGACATCAAATTCATTTCCCACTATCCACTCTACAGAGCTTTTTTGCAGAGTCTAGATGATGTTGACATGGCACATATTGATAGATTGGGATTATCACATCTATGCCAGATCCCAATAGTGCTGGTGAATAACAACTTGTTGATTGCATTGGTGGAGCATTTCCATTTAGAGATGAACACTTTCCTCCTACCCCATGGAGAGATGACCATCATGCTAGAGGACATCTAATGAATTCTACATATACCATTCCATGGGTTGTGAGTGGTCTATGACATAGTGTTGAGAGTAGGTACAGAGGCACAATGAGCCATCTTCCAGTGAGAGTTAGCTATAGGGTGAGCCATCACATGGGACAAGATTGTCCATATATATGGCCCTACACATAGATTAGCTTTAGTCCTAGATATCTTCATTAGTTTTTTCTTAGTGCTAGATAGAGGGTAGCATGTGTTAGAGTGTGGTTGGGGTGTGATGCTCTAGAGGATGCTAGATTCTCTTGAGAGATTTGGGTGGGGACAGTGCATGTTCACCTATATGTTCTACAAGATGCACAAGATCATCTACAATGAGCAGAAGAGTATGGATGTTGGAGTTTACATTTTAAAGATCTAGGCATGGGAGCACCTACCAATCATGAGGCCCATTTTTGATGATGCATAGGAGCCCATGGAGCCATACATTTACAAATATAAATGCCAGCTTACCCAAACAAGTTTGGCAAAGACTGAGCATCAGAGGGCATGTCTTGTTGACCTAGTATCCATCGTTTAGTGGCCTTGAAGAGAGACTGAGGACTGGGATGATGCTCCTCAAGAGTTGAGCCAAATGTTTGCATCATGGCCATTGACAAGCTAAGCAACTTAGATCATTGAGAGATTTCCCATCACTCACATATGGCAATAGTATGAGCAACCATAGGACATTTCTGAGGAGTATTGCTCATATTCTTTGTTAGCCAGAGATGTGGAGTAGGTGTGGTTGGCAAGGTTGGACCTAGGGAGGTTGATGATCAATGTGCACAACCTAGTTTCGACATAGATGGACTATCTGCTAGCTATATCAGATTTCGGGATGATGCCTACCTACCAAGCATATTTTGTCAGCTATCCCTTCCCACACTTCATAGACCCATTAGGGATGGCAGCTCTTGGACCATAGATACCTCAGTTGGTGCCACTATAGGGACCAACACAGTAGCTACCATAGAGAACACCATAGTAGGTGAGACACTAGGTGAGGTAGGTATAGATTTCCCCCCAACAAATGGGGTTAGATCTAGGTGTTGGTGGTAGTGGGATAGAGCAGGGTCGGTGGCAGAGACTGCACACAGAGGAGTAGGCACCGACTAAGTAATAGGCCAAGAAGTTAGATGAGGATATGTATGGCTAGCCTACTATCAGGCCCCAAGATGCATTGAGGTAAGCCAAAGAGCAGATATGATAGGCCTCTCGACAACTAGGGGAGCTTTAGATTTGGGTGGCTATGAGAGACACTTAGATAGTAGAGAAAGATCACAAGATCCTTAGACTGTGAGAGTAGTTACAAGTAGTTGAGTGGAGGGCAAAGTAGCTATAGGATGAGGTTCGATTACAAGAAGTCTGAGTGGCCTACTACTTTGTTGCTTATTCCATAGTTGTGCCTGATGAGGCTTAGTAGATGCCCCGATTCTCATAGTATGCTTGGGATTTGGGAGGTGTGAGACCACTAGCTAGGCCAAATATGTTGCTACCACCTCATCCTCTTCCAAGAGGTGGGGGTGTTGGGCAGAGCTAGCTTTGATTTTTGTCTCTAAGTGTTTTTGATCTGGTTATGTATCGATTAGTGTGCCAACACAATTTTGTATCATTTTTTATCGACAGTTCTTGAGTAGTGCTCATTTTTTGTACTAACATATTCTTTGATGTCAATATATATATAATATGAAGGATTTTATGCAATAATATGAAAGTGTATTTAAGCTAAATGATGTGTAGTTTAATCTAAAGACAAGTAAAATGGAATTAAAGTATATGGGTGCATTTCTAATCTAATATGACATTAATGCTGAACAATTCAAAAAGCTATGACAAGATTGAGTAATTGAGTATGCAATTTGATAGTATTTTGATGCAATTCAAAATCCCAACCTCCTAAATGAGGAATTTGAAGCTGCTTAAATATAATTCCTAAAATCAATTAACGATTGAGATCGACTCAAATCGATGGTCAAGATTGAAGCAGAGATTGAGTCAGGATGGAAGATTCCCAATGTAGGTAAAGTTAACTAATTTAGATCTTGAGTGTAATGAAAAATTAATTGGAATTCACCCAAGTGTGAGAATAAGTGGATTAAGCCAATTCCAATTTGAGAGATAGATCACTTGGAATTCCCATTCCCAAACTAGAGAGATGAAATTGGAAGGTTATTTAATTTAATTAAAATGAGATATGACCTCATAAATGCATATTCCCATTAATTGAATAATTACATTCAATAATTAAAATGAGAGCATTATTAAATTAAATAAATTTAATTCCTTAGTACATTAGCCTTAGGAGATAATTTAATTTAATTAAAGTATAAACACTTCAAATTAAATCAAATCTTAATCAATAGGTTTAATGTAGCTAATCTAAGTCAATACTTTTAGGAAATAAATAAATAACATGATTAATGCAAATTAGGGTTTTTTCCATTTGACAATTATGTCAAGTAGGAAAAATTAGAATGAGAATTGCCTAATAAAATAGGACTTTAGGATTGAGCAAAATAGACTAGAATTGGTCGAGATGGAAAAGAGCCAATTTTGGGGTATTATAATAGTAAATACATAACCTGTAGTACTCTTCCTAGTATCAATATCCCCTACCAAATCTGAGTCAACTTATCCTTGTAAATCAATAGTAGAACCCCCAAAATGTAAACACTTACTAGATGTTCCTCTCAAATAATTGAGAATCCATTTTACTACATTCCAATGCTCAATCACTTGATCACTCATATACTTGCTAAAAAATCCCATTGCATGTGTAATATTTGGCTAGGTACATACCATGACATAAATTAAGCTCCCTATAGTAGAAGAATAAGGTATCTTGGAAATTTTAATCTTCCCATCTTGTGTCTTTGGACACATGTCCTTAGTCAATTTTAAATGATGAGGTAAAGGTGTGCTAACAACTTTAGCATTCTCCATAGTGAAACATTGCAACACCTTCACAATATAATCAGCTTGAGATTAAATTAATTTTATATTTTTCATATCTCTAAAAAATATTCATATGAAGGATTTATTTTAATTCCCATAAATCCTTCATATAAAATGAATGCGGTAACGCTCATTTCATCCCCTTCATATGATCTATGTTAGACCTAGCTACAAGAATACCATCAACATATAAACATAAAATAATGTAGCTATCATTATCTAATCTATTAAAATAAACACAATGATCTAAATGACACCTAATATATCCATGGTCATGCATAAAACTATCAAATTTTAGATACCATTTTTAAGGTTCTTACTTCAAGCCATATAAACTTTTTTGCAATTTGCACATTAAGTTCTCCTTATCTATGACCTCAAATCCTTATGGTTGTGCCATATTTATCATTCATCTAAATCACCATGAAGAAATGTCATTTTAACATCAATTTGTTCCAAATTCAAATATTTAGTAGCCACAACAATTAAAATAGTATGAATAGAAATCATTTTAACAGAAGGAGAAACTATCTCATCAAAATCAATGCCCCTTTTATGTGCAAATCCTTTTACAACTAATGCTTCTTTAAATATTTTCTTACCTCCATCCTCCTCCTTCAACCTATAAACCCTTTTATTTTGTAAATCCTTTTTACCTACAAGAAAATTTCATTAATCCCATGTCTAATTTTTTAGCAAGGAGTCTAATTCTTCTTTCATTGCAGACTCCCACTTATCTTTTTATCCACCTGCACAACTTCATCATAACATCTGTTAGTAAAATAGAGTACAAAGAGGGAGAAAATATTTTTGGATGTCTACTTAGACTTGTTGACCATCTAATATTTAATGGGGTGTGTATTATTTTTTTTTGTGGTTGTTGGAGAGAATAAGGGACTATTGGAACATCTTCTTTTGGATTATCATCCAACTCTACATAATTTCTTTCTTTTTTCTATGTTGCTACAATATATCTTTGTACAACACTTTCTCATTATATATGACATCCCTACTTGTTACAATTTTATGATTTTCAAAATCCCAAAGCCTATAACCAAATTCATCAATTCCATATCCAAAAAATACACATTTCTTTTACTTTAGCTTCTAGCTTGCCTCTATATTCAGAATCTATATTTGTAAATATTGCACAACCCAAGGTTTTGAGAAAATAATAATTCACCTTCATACAAGTCCATGCTTCCTCTAGAATACCGCAACCTAAAGAAGAAGAGGGACCACTATTAATCAAATATAAAACATTATTGATAGCCTTCTCCCACATATTTAAGGGTAGCCCAACATGCAACCTCATGCTCCTTTCAGACTCCATTATAGTCTTGTTCATGCATTCAGCCACTCCATTTTCCTATGAAGTCCTTGGAAGAGTTTTCTATCTGTGAATAGCATTAGTAGAAAAATAATCTTCAAATTCATAATTGCAATACTCACCACCATTATCAGATTTGAGACATTTTAATCTCTTACCAGTCTCATTTTCAACCAAGCATTTTCATTTCTTAAAAGTTCAAAATACAACATATTTTTGTCTAAGAAAATAAACCCATACTTTTATAGTTTCATCATCAATTAATATAAATAAAAATTATAGAAACCAAGGGAAAATACCTGAGATACTCCCCATACATTTGTAGGCACTATTGGAAATATAAGGTAGGATAGGTTACTAAGAGTGGAGGGTGAACTAGGAACCAATGAAACTTTAAACTTACTTGACCAATTAGTCCTTGATATGTTATTATGATCTAATTGTATGCATGAAATAATAAAATCAATAAAAATTCATAACATTTAGACACAAGATACGGTGACCTAGAAACCCTCCAAATAGAAAGTAAAACTAGGGTGGGGATGATGCCCACAACCTTTAGTACTGAGTATAAAGTTGGTCTGTTAGGAGAAATAAGGACTATAGGTCCACCTTGTTAAAGGAATTACAATCATATAGTGAAGTATGAGATTTAGAATAAGACTATTTGATCTACCCAGTTAAAGGAGTTGACTGATGCACCTATTAGGATGAATCAGTGGCCAATCTCTAATCTGCAACTTTGATTTTCTAAATGAGATTCTTTGAATTGCAATGATCACCTTACTATGATAGATAAGTCTCTACTTTCCCTTACACTACTTGTAGCCTTCTTCACTTCACCCTCATCTACTCTTTTACTTCTTCACATACTCATTAATACATATTAGATATGATACAATATATTACATATATACCAATCCACTTGATTACCTTCTAGAGTTGGCTTCAATACCAAAGTCATCATAATTCACAAAGTTGGCCCATTTTTGTAACTCGGGTTCAAAAGACAAACTTGATGATGTTTTGACACCTGAAAAACAATGTCAACACTTGGCATACTTTGGCACTTAGTTGATGTTGAATCTTGGTCCATATGGATTTCTTCAAGTAGTAGGAACTTGATTAACACTATATGACTCGGTCAACACTGGGAAACTCAGTAGATACTAAATCACTCAATTAGCACTGCATGACTTGGTCAAACTAAATTCTCTTTATTAAAACTATGAGCTTGATAGACACTGATATACTTGGTTAACACTATAGAGCTTTCTTAACACTATGATGTTCATCACTTCTACTACATAGCTTGATAGACTCTGCTATTCTTAGACAATAATATAAACTAACTATTTAGCTTAGTAGCAATTGAAACACTTAGTTATCACTGCTAGATAAATTATAAGCTTCATAGCAACTGTAGAGCTCAATATCAATGTAGCCAACTAACTAAATGTTAAGTCACTAATAGACAAATTGACCTTAATGTCAATATTAAAATCCTGTTATCAATGCAAATTTGGAGAAATAAATGATTTTGAGATTAGAGCAGTTGATAAGAAGCTACGTGTTGAAGAAAACCTAAAGGATGAATATAAGATTTTTGCTAAGAAAGGGCTTACCTATGCCCTAGGTTTTCTAAAAGTGTTCAAAGTTGAATATAATAAGGTTGTGCTCAGCTGAAGTACCCTCAATAAAAATCAACAAAATCAAAATCCTTGATCAATCAAAATCAAAATCAACAAGGTAATCATTCATAGGGTAACTAGGTACCCTACATTGGATTGTGCAAAGAGCATAAGGAGTGAAAAAAAAATGGGATTGAAAATTTGACCAAGGTGAAGTGCAATGGTCATGGAATATCAATTGATGGAATTAAGGACCCATTAATTGAATTTTCTATTCGTGTGATTGAACACAAGCTCTCTAAATCTAGTAGGTTGAATATCATTCCTTGTGTAGAAGTTGATTTGGGCTACAAAATTGTGAAGAGGGATCATTCATATGATCTTGTTGAGCCACTACTACACCAACTTACATAGAATCTAGAGGTAGTGAGAAAAGAAAAGAATTCCTCTTATAAGTTTGGATCCCTACTAGTTTGCATATTTTTTTATGAATTTTTTTTTTGACCATTGGAATAGTTGCATGGGATAGGTATAGAACAACTATGGAGAAACTAAGCAATTTGATGAATAAATTGGGAGAGAATTTTGAAGCTATAATGGATAACTACTTTGAAGAATTCAAAGTTAAGATGAAAAATAGAATTATAATCTCAAAATAAGTTGTGTACATATACTATGATGTGTGTTTAATTGTGGACATAGATTTTGTATATGCACAAACAATGTTACCGAGGGTAGCATAGCTAAGGCCAATGCCCTATGAAGTAAATGAAGATGAGGTAACTATAGTAGGTACTACACTTTTATCAAAGGAAATAGATGCTGGTGTTGAAAATTTTTGCACATATGAGACTATAATTGCCAAGATAACTACAGAATCTAGCACACCTAAAGTAGGGAACTAGAGAAAGAGAAAAGCTTATGAGGTAGGAAAGAAGTAATACAGAGAAGGGTTAGGAAAACCCATAGAGTTTGAGGAAGGAAAAGGAAAAGATCTTGCAATTTTCAAGCCAAGGGCCACCAAATAGAAGAAGGTTGTTTTTTTAGAACCTAAGTTTTAGGTCAGCCTAAAGAAGGACATGTAGGAAATGGTGACACCTCAGAGGCCAAAGGGCAAGGTGATCATCACCTTGAAAAAATTCACAATAGCCCCATTCCAAGATATTAAATGGAAGTCCATCCAAGAGGAGGAAACTAGCTAGAGTCCAAGAAAAGCCAAAGAGAAAAATGATCGTTGCATAAGAGGAGGAGGAAGATGGTGAAAAGATTGAGTCTAATGAAACTAAAAAATTAAAAATAGTAAAGAGATTCCCTCAAATTATTGTGGATCAAGTATGTGGAAAATTGCTAGAATCAAAAGGTATATTAGGATTCAAATACATATAGTATGGTTCTTTGAACAATGATGACCAAGTTAAGCTTGAAGGAACAATGATTAACATGATGATAAAGTTCAGACTCACACCCCTAGAATTGGGAACTTGATTTTGATTGGGATTGTATAGAAGAGTAGATGCTAAATGGAAATGGGCATTTTCCACTGAAAAGAAAATCAAAGAGACAACTTTGGCACAAGCTATGCTAAATTTAGGGAAGACTCGTATGTCTATAGCCCTTAAAGATTTTGTTAAAAAGTTTATGCTGAAGGACAAGACATATGAAGATTTGAAAAATAAAGCTCATGAAGTTGAGCAAGACAATATTAGGATATGGAAGGAAGCATGTGGAATGCTTACTCCATCTATTGAAATGAGGGAAGGCCAAGATTCTATTTAATTTGAAGATGAATACAAACAAGAAATGGCTAAGCTGACCAACAAGATTTAGCAATTTATCAAGAAGTGTAAGTAGAAAGACACTATAACAATTGAATATGATAGTGACACCCATCCATCTAATCCAAATATACTAACTAAAGAGAAAATTCAAGGGTTAATGAATGACTTAAGAAAACATTGTACTAACCCAATATTGCTATAGATAGATGGATATCCAAAGCTTGAAGTCAAGAAGTTTGATGATGTTACTATCACATCATCTATAGAGGATGCAAGTGCTGAACAACTTGGTAAGACATTAATTGTATATACAACACCAACTTGTATGAAAATTTTGAAAAAGGGAGAAAATCTAATGAAATCAAAAATTTGGTGAAATATTCTTGCACTAAATTGGTAGAGGATGAAGTTACACATAGACAACAAGAGGTTACTCAAGCTCTTATTCAACTACCGAGTGAAAAGGCTATAGAACCAAAAAATGTAACACCTATGAAACATGTGATTTTTACACAAGTACATAGCCAAAGATGAGATTGAGTGAAAAGGGGAAATAATTGCAACTATCACTACCAAGTGATACACCCTCACAATCTCATGATATGACTCATTTAGGAGAGGAATATGATGAGTTAGTGGGCCTTAATGAGGTAATTATATTACCTAAGTATGATTTGAATAATCTTACACTAGAGAAAATGCAAGAGTTGAAAATCTTGTTAAGCCCTAAGGGAAAACAAGAACAACTAAGAAGAGAGAAGAAGAGAAGATAGGTACTTCATACTGTCAAAGATATTTTTATAGATGTATTTGGAATCATAGATATGAACAATCAACATACAATTGTAGATCGACTAGTATATTTATTTGATAAAATCTAGATAGATGATATAGAGACAAATGAAAATTAATTAAAATGGTCTAAGAGAAGAACAAAGAATAAAGTGATATAGAAAGTCTCACAAGAACTTGTATAGAGACAAGTTGAGCTTTCAATATCAATCACTAAGCTAGAAATAATTTTGACCACCATCAATTCTTTATCTTTGAAATCATGTGATATTGATTTCATCATAGTAGACACAATGCATTCATTAGAGATATTGCATGAAGACCTAAGAGAAAATATCATAACATTGGGAAAGAACACAAGTTCAAGCTTATCCTCTTATATTGAACTAACATTCAGTCAAAAGAAGTTAGCAGAGATCATGGCTAGAGATACAAAGATTTCTAACAATCTCTCCCTTAGTGTTACCCAAGGGTCTAAGGATTCAAATGAATCACTAAGCTCTAATACCACATGTTAGAGTGGGGTTTTCATTGCACCAAAATACTGATCTATCAATGCTCAAGACAATCACTCATCTTATAGTACATAGGAGGTAGTTAATCCCTTGTCACAAATCTCGAGGGGAGTGCTGAACATATTTATTGTTAGGATATATAGTCCACAAATATAACTAAGAGGGGGGGTGAATTAGTTATCCAACTAATATCACAATTATCAACCTTATTAAACTTTAACCATATGATCAATAAAATATAAAACCACAACAAGATACTCATACACAATAACACCATATATGTTAACTAGGAAACCCCTTTATCAAAGGGAAAACCCCGGTTGGGATGGTACCCACAAGATGATGTACTAATATAAAAGTTAGTTGCTAGAGGATGGACCTTATTATGAGTCTATGAATACATTTAGTACATATTGGTCCCTGTTATGAGACTTTGAATACTTGTTAGGAGATTCCAATGCTGTTAGGAGTTATGGAAGACATCCAAACCCAAAGCCTAAACAATTTCAAGGTTAAGACTAATGAAACCATTGTCCAAATGATCTCTATATTATTCCTTGAAGAATAATAGAAATTAAATATGCCTCATTCATCTTATTCTATCCTATGAACCAAACCTCTTCTCCTTCAGATTTTGTAAGCAAATTATAAATCTCACATCCAATAAACCCTTGGATCACTTACATGCATTTACCAAATACTTTTCTCTTTTTCACACTTTTCACTTCAATTAATCCTCACCATAAGCACAAAACAAGGAAAACATCCTTCCTTTATACCACATCTTCAATATATTTCCTTGAGTTGGCCTTGAGGTTTTCCCAATTAATTATAATAAGATAATTAATTAATTACAATTACAATAGCACTATTGGCTCACAGTCTATACAAAAATTCACACAGAAGATACTATGGATTACAAACTTGTTGACATCACCAACATACTTTCCTCTCTCACTACCTAATTGCACATCTTCTTATTGCATCTCATATGTAAGATAGCAAACAAACATCAAGAATTTTTTCCCCAATACTCTGTCTCTGAACTACTCACTACAAATAAGGTACAACTTTTGTATGTCTTTGACTTAGACTCTACACACTGAACCAAAACATCAAGAAACTATGCCAAACATGTCCATAACTACACATCAATAGACAATAAAATTATTTTTTGTACAACCAAGATCTTTGTCTTCTACTTGCCCAGTCTTTACAGAAACCATACTATGTTATCATCAATGACAAACACAGTCATGAATGCAACATATCAATACTCTCTAATACTTAGGGTACTCCCCCAAAGTAGTATCATCAAAATTAATTCTTACAACTTCCCCCTTTGGAATTGATGACAACATAGATGAAAAACCATCTAAGTTCCAAGAATACCAAAATAGTATACTATTATTATTGTTGACCAACATCAATTGTGTACACGCTAAAAATAAATTCTCAACACAACAAGTGCATATATCTACTTGTTCTTCTTCTTCTCTTCATTGGGATTGATCATAGCTATTCATTTTACCCTAAACAACTCATAATACACTAGGTGCATATTCCTACATCCTTACATGAATCTTTGTAAATCTCTCTAAAGAAATATCTCTCCCCATTCATGCTTAGCATTTCTTCTTCCACATTTCTTGGGGAACATTTTTCATGCATACTTTATCCCCCATTAACATTAATTTCAAAGGCCTCAATATTACAACATGCCATTTGTTAAATACCAATTGGTACCATGTCACTCCAAGTCTTCAACTAGCTCAAGTGCCCAAAGATACTATTCAAGTGCAATTACCAAGAGTCCATAATGACTTAGCTTATCACAGATACTCCCCCATACGAGAAACATCAACATTTAGTCTAGTATAAAAATAGTGCTATATACCATTAGACTGATGTGCTTACTACATCATCTACTTAGAAGTAAGCAGGGGCATAACCCCAAGCATACCTCTCAAGTACTCAAATGTATCTTTAGGAAAAGGCTTCATAAAGATATTTGCAATCTAATCTTTAGTACTCATATACTCCAATATGATCTCCTTTTCTATTGCTCTCTCTCTCTCAACACATGATATGTAATAGATGTATGCTTAGTCTTAGAATGCAATACATGATTCTTAGATATACTCATTGTACTAGTGTTATCACAGTCAATGATAATAGGTTCTTCAAACTCAATTCTGATATCCTTCAACATTTTCTTCATCCACATAACTTTATTACAATTATTTGTTGTTGCAACATATTCTACTTTAGTTTTACTCTATGAAATAAAATCTTTGTTCTTTCTTCTACTTTAGGCTTAGATCTCTATTCTTCAATCAGATTCCCATTCTACAAATCATTGTTAGACTCAATGATAACTTCTACATTTTCATGGTTAGCCTTTGGATGAATAATTGTTACAAAAGCTATCTCTTCAACTACTTCCTCTTCCTTAACCAATATAGGCTCATTAACTTTATCATCACAATCATTCAATAATCTTTCCATACTTTCTTTAAATTCTTCATCTTCATCAAAAGGTGAACTCTTTCTACCTTTTCTTACTCTCTTAGGACATATAGCTAAAAAATGACCAAATTATTTACATGTACAACAAATAAATATTTCCATACCTTTTGGTTCTCTTTTCATAAGAAAATGAATACCTTCTTTGATCTTCTTATATTCATATGATCTAGATCTATCTTTACTTGTGCCTCTATTCTTTTGTATGCAATAAAAGAATTCTAGATCAAGAAATTTGATGCTCAATTATTTACAAATTTTTGATAACTCACTAAGAATCTCCATCTTCTGTGTGCCAAAATTTCCTCTATTAGACTTAGGACTATCTTTTTTGAAATGACTCACCATTGATCTTGTTGTAGTTTCACAAAACACACAAATAGGGACCCCCTACTTTATTTTTTAGCTTTCCAAATCCCTAGCCTAGGGTTTGAGTCCTTTTTAGGGTTTTACCTAATGTCTTTAGCTAATTTGGGTCTCTTCCTAAAACCTAGATTTTGAAAACCAGGATTTTGGAGGGATAAAAGAGTCAATTTTTGCATATAGAGATGTGCACTTGCATACCTAGCACACCTCACCAAGTGCCCTAGTGTGCTAAGTTACATAGGAAAGAACTTCCCTCTTGGAAGTGCATAGCTATGCACCTGCATAGCTGCGTGCCTCAAATAGGTGCACTAAGCCCCAAGTCTGTAAAACTTGGGACCCTTGCCCCTCCCCTGCAAACTCTAGTACCTATACCTAGATAGCTCTGTAGGTGTGAAACTCCACCTTTGTGCTACCCCACCCTCCACACCTACACATAAAGCATACCAAAACATTAAACCACACCTAAGTGAAAGGTGTGTAGTTGTGCACCTTTCCAAGCTATGCAACTGCACACCTCTTTTTGCATTAATCTAAAAACTTAAAAAACTAGACAAAAAAAATTACACCTACTTAAAGGTGTGTAGCTGTGCACCTATCTAAGGTGCACAACTATGCACCTTTACTAATGATACACATTTTATTAAAGAAAAAAGGTGCACACTTGGCATATCCCATGAGGTGCGCCAAGTGCAAACCCTTTTTTTTTACATGTCTAAGTGTAGGGAGGCACACCTAGCACAACTCTAAGGTGCACTGTTCTTTTTACTTTTAGGGTTCTAGACAGTTTTGTTAAATTTGGGTTTCTAGGTTTTGTTTTTTGTCATTGCTATGGTTTACATCAGTGAGTTTTTTCATCTAAGGACTAATGGACGTTAATTTTTTGTAGATTCAATGGCTTCTTCATCATCCTCCCTAGCTATAAAATTGTTCTTGAAACCAGTGGTTTTCAAGTTTCAAGGTGTTCTGGCAAAGTCAAGCTTCCAAGAAGAGTATTCAGAGATTTGGGACACTGAACTTGATCATACCAACTTAAAAAAATTCCTAGTATTTGCAAAAAACCTATGAAGAGGTCTACAATGATATCTACTCTTATCCGATTAGGACTAGTCAATGCAACATCATGCCTAGTATTGATATAGTCCTCAGAGTTAATCATGGCACTAGTGGAAAACTATTTCTTTGAAGAAAGGGTCATGAAGAGATAACTAGAGAGATCATGCTAGATCTTAGACCTAAGAATGTAGAAAATGTATCCCATCTTCTAAGAGAAAATCCGTATATTAGATTGACCTATCACTAGGCAGAAAGATGGTACAAATAATATGGAGAGGAACCATTTGAAATCATTCAATCTTTATATCTCATTGAGAAGACTCCTCTTGGATGAAAAGAAAAAAATTGGACATAATAAGGGGTTATATGAAAGAGGATATCATATATTCTATAATAGTTTTGAGTAGATTCATGGGGTTAATGGCATCAGGACACCTAGACATATGGATGGTACACTTCAAAAAAAGAAAGATGCCAATTGATTGGGCTTTGATTCTTCATGAGAACTTGCATGAGCAACTAGTGGTAGTAAAGAAAAATCATAATTCCATATGACATCCTATTTGGTGTACTTGTTAGCTACAAGAGGAATAGACTATCTAGGATTGTTCAAAAAAGGCAAAATGCAAGATGCAAATTCATGGCCCTATATAGTATACCCCTAGTTGGTAAAGAAAGAGCTTCTAGAGCATAGCAAGGGATATAGAATAGTGAAGCCTTTATTTTTGCAATTATCTAGTTCATTGAATGGGATTATGCAAAAAGGATGTCAGATGAGGTAGTGCCAAAGATTTCATAAATTAGCACCTATTAAATCCAATTTAGGAATTCACTTATCTGAGGGTAGCAGGTATGATTGTCAATTCAAAGAAGCTCCCTAGGTATCTGTTACCTCTGGTTTTACCACCAAAAGATTTAAATTCAAATCTGCGGCCTGTTCAACGGTTAGCCAAAAATTGTTATTTTAATGCCTCGACTCGCCAAGGTTCTCTGACCGTCAAATTTTAGATGGATCGACGGTAGCCACGATCTCATCATCGAAAGTTGCACGGGAGGTAGTATCGGAAACATCACACTCGAACGACATGTGTTTGGTGGGCCCTACGGGTGGGTCACAACGGAGGGCAGTCGGACAGTTTTTCGACGCCGCAGGCACTATGGCGCTATCACACGCCAACCAGAAAATCTCCATGGCGACATAGCGCCCGACGGAGATGCTCACCTCGGTGGGTGGGTCACGTTGCCAAAAAATGTTGTGACGATCGGGTAAAGTTTGGTGGGCCGGAGAAAATAAACGACAAGAACTTCAAACAAATATTGGGCCCCATTGCGTACCTCATCTGCCCAGTTGGCGGAGCCCGTGTCACGACAGTGAATCAAAAGAACCATGCACTGATAGGGACATGTCATCGGTTGGGCACTATGGCGCTATGGAAATTTAACCTTGATTTTCCCATAGCGACATGGTGCCTGGTCGACACGTGGTCACCCTGTGAGGCCAAGTCGCAAGATTTCCTAGTGGTGTTCCGATGGGCCAGTGAGGAACCGTTGCGTGTAACCAGGCTGGAGTCTCTATCAGTATGGTTGGAATAGTCAAGGTTTGTGATCTCCACTGTCAGATTTGATTGCATCGACGGATGGCACCATCTTGCTATGGCGAAGATGCGCAGATATTATCATGGCGACATAGCGCCCATCCGCCGTGTGGCCATTCTACGGATCAAGTCTTGGGTTCACCAACTGGATGATGCCATGTGTATATGTTAGGACACTGCAACCATGGGCCCAGTAGTTTTTAGGAGGGATGGTGAGTGAAGTACGATGTCGCTCTAATCGTCAGATCTGCAAGATCTACGACTGGCGCTATCTCACCATCAGGAGCTGCCCGGACTTTAGCATTAGCGACATAGCGCCCGTGCGCCACGTGTCTTGGTGGGGCTGCGTTTCATGTCGTCAGAAGCAGATAGGGTGGGGTGACTGACGAACCAATAGGGGGATGCCACGTGTTGGCGGGCCCGATGAATCAATAGGAACGGAGGGTTACAAAAGGTCAGGTTCTCCACCGTCAGATTTGAAGAGATCAACAATAGGCACCATGTCGCCTTAGTGAAGCTGCAGGATTTTTACCATGGCGACATCATGCCCGACTGACACGTGTCGGTGGGGTCAGGTCTCGCCGAATGCATCATTGAGGTGGCGCCGATTTGGATGGGGCCCAGTCACAGGAAAGAGAGTCCACGGTGAATCAGAAACAACCACATGTGCTGAGTCAGAACACAGATATGTTGAGGGGCCAAATTTCCTAATACGATCAGCACATTAAGAGGTGGATTCTCCACCATCAGGTCTGCAGGAATCTAGGGTCGGTGCTATCTCGCCATGGAGGAACTGCGTGGATTTTACAATAGCGAGTTAGTGCTCAGAAGACATGTGTCCTCGCATTTCGATTTTTGACGTGGCAATTAGCTGACGGCCAACGGTTAGGTGATAAGGTGGTGCAGTTAGTTTGATGAAGGCGGTCAACCGCGGAAGGACTCTCCAAGTGGCAAGACAAAGGATTACGATTGGCCCGCGTGGCCCAATCAGCATATAAGAAATCGGGTCGGCTAATAGGCTAGTTTGATTCATGAACCAAGATGTAGAGGCGATCGACGTATCTTGCAATTTGATCTTTGCGATCATTTCTGACCTACCAGGAATGAATGCAGGACATAAGGACACTCCACCCATCTGGTCGATCCATCTATCATGTCAGGGAATGTTGTGGCGTTGTTTCTATCTTCTCTAGGCTCTTCTCAGAAGAAATGAGATTTCTTGGTATGCAGGCCAGGATTTCAATCCAGATCCTCGATTGGATTCTCAAGACAGGAAGTTAATGCCAGTAGGTAAGAAGTGAATGTAACGCGGAAATCTTCAGTTGTGCCTGATCTATAAAGGCAGTTTCATGATCTGTTCTGAGGGTCGATTCTTCCTGATTTTCTCTGCTACTGCTTGCAGACTTGCAGTGTAAAACCCCTTTATCTCTGAGCCATGTAATAGCCTGTATCATCTCTTTCAGCCATCAGTGTGAATGTGCATCACTTTGCCTCCCATTGGTGTATTGTTGAGATCAACGATCTGCATACTGTATCTATCTTTGGCCTATTGAATAATACATAAGTGAAATATCCTTTTCCTAGTGTCATTTGGTTGGTTTCTTCTAATCCGTATGTGATTATTGATCGATATAAGTCTGGATGTGTATGACTTTTGTATGTTATTCTGGTTTTGTAGCATATATATGGGCAGGAATGAGTCTGAACACTCTGTTTTGGTGCATCACCACCTTAGATTAGACTAGGTAGATTTGCTTTGATGCTCTCTTTCTCCCTTTCCCTTCTGAGAATAGATAGGTGCGCCCTGACAGTAAGAGGAAGCCGGCCTTCTCCAGAGACTCAACCTCGTAGTTCAAGTCCCACAGCTTGGAGGTTGTTTCCATGTTTCACTAGGTTGTCCTCATGCATAGGCCTTGGACAAGGGTGCAAACCTAAGTGACAACAGTTTTTGGCATGCCCGGTGGGACCTATATCAGAAGATTTCATGTCTACTGGTGTCAAAAGAAGAAAGAGTTTCTGAGATTAATGCTGAAGAAGTAGTGTTGGCTTTAGTATTCAAGCCTTCAAGAGGTTGATTCATCAAGTACTTGGTGACTCTGAGCATCAACAAATCTGGTTTCAGGCCAAAGTTGCAAAAATTCATGCCCAGAGCTGAAACAAGGGCGTCTTCTAGAGGTAATTTTCAATATCAAGAACTCTCACTTTCAAGTCCTAGAAGAAGGAGGGCTAGAGCTTCATTATCACCAGTTAGAGGTGGAGTAACAATCAACATACCTGTGAGATCTATCTCTACTCCTCCTACTATCCGAACTCAGCCTAGATTGCCATCAGCACTCATCAATAGAACACTTGTTTATATGGCACAACCAAGAGTTCATCCTTTTGCCACCTTTAATGGTGGAAGTCCTCTGTTGTTAGCCCAAAGACATGATATACCAGTAGCTGCACTAAAAAGCATACCTGATTTTACTGGTGAAACTTCTATTTCCCCCCTAGAGCATATCCAAGAGGTAGCGAATGTCTGCAATATTCATGGTATTACTGAAGATGATGTTGCTGTCAGACTTCTAGCCTCATCTTTAAAAGGAAAAGAATTACAGTGGTATAGAGGCTTGGCTCATGGTTCCATAACTGATTGGGATGGACTAGGAGCAGGATTATGCAAACATTTTGAGGATAAGAGTGACCATTTGTCACTATTAGAGTAGCTAACTACAATAAAAAGAGCCCCCCATGAATGTATGACTGATTTTAATTACAGATTCCAAAAGGCATGGGATAGAATACCTACTATAGTGAAACCTACCCCTGGTAATGCCTTCTTGCATTACCTTAGAGCTTTTAACAGTGATATTGCCACTACAATCCAAACTATGGGAGGAGATATATTACCTAATGCTTATGAGACAGCCATAAAAGCTGAGAACATTCTAATACAAGGAGGAAAGTTGGCCCCAAGGCCTCCTATGCCTTTCTTTCCTGATGTTCCCAACCACCAACCAGCAATAGCCCCTTTCCCTACAATCTCTACATCGCAAGCCCTTACTCCAGTTCCCCAAGCTTCCACATCCTCAAACGGAATAGATGAACTCAAGGAAATGCTCCAAGGTCTAGTATTGAACGCAGATAAAAGAGAAAAGACCTTGGATAAAAAATTACAAGAGCAGGGGAGGGAGTTGAAGGACCAAGGGAAGAGACCAGAGGATAGTTTTTCTCTAATACAAAAGATGAGTAACAAGGTGGTGGCCTTAGAAAGACAGCAGGCTCAAGGTGGCAAGCCTCCCCAATTGCAATATCAGGCTTCAAGTGGTGGTAGGCCTCCTAATCAGTGGAATAGCTCTTTTGATCAGAATAGGCAGAATAGGCAGAATAGTCATGCTTCTGCTTCAAGCTCAAATCAGAATAGAGCTATAGTCCCTCAAAATAACTTGGCCCAAGACCAAGATTTTTGTCCCTCATGTAACTATTCTTATACCTACTACTTGTGTTAGAAAGCAGAATCTTATTTGGCCCTAACTATCCAGGAGTCCACAATAAAGCAATCACACAAAGAAGATCATCCCAAGGAGGCCCCATGTGTTTAGAGGCAGGGTGATTGCTCTTTTATGAATCACCAAATGGAGGAACATTGTAATGTAAACCAGGACTCCGTTGCTCATAACACAAGAAGAAAGAAGAGAGCTATGGAACATGTTGCTCCTCCTTCTCCTAAGCAGGCCTCAACTTCAAGTGTTATACCTAACACACAAACAAAAAATGAGCAGATGAACACTTCACAACAGCAAAAGCAAGGTCTGAGAAATGAGGATGCAAGTGATCCTTTTGTTGCCCCATCTCAACCTCTTATAAGTGCAGCCCCCAAAGTTTCTACCAAAATTCCTAGTGCACCATTGAGTGTGGTAGAGAAAATGAAGAAGACCAATGTAAACATTTCCATGTGGGATGCTGTTGCTACCATACCAATGCAGAGGAAGATGTTGCAGCAAGAATTGGAAAGGATTGAGCCCAAGGATCAGTCATCTACCATGGAGAGTGCCACTAGTTTAGTACAACCAGTAGGAGATGTGGAGGCAAATAAAAAGGTTAGACCTCCTCCATTTTATGTTTCTCTGATTATAAGGGGCAAATTAGTCCATAATTGCATGATAGATTCAGGGGCTAGCAGCTTAGTAATGCCTAGGTGTGTTGCTGATGCTTTAGGGATGAAATATGAGCCCATTGTTAGGGATGTGTTACAACTAGATGGGAGTACTGTCAAAACCGTAGGCATCCTTAGAAGTGTGGAAATGGCCCTACATGCATGCCCTGGTTGTACTGTGATTCAAGACATATCTATGGCTGAGGCCCTATTTTTCCATTTGTCTTTCGAGAGACTTCACTACTCAAATTGGTGGATTCATATCTGCTGATTGGTCTTACATGTCATTTAAGACCAGATATGGGGCCAATGCTTCAATAAGAGCAGAACCTCAAGCCCTTCACCACACTGAACCCTACACTCCCAACTTCATCAATATGAATTGCCCTATCCTAGAGGTGAACGAAAATAACATAGTAAACGAGCCTGTCACTTCCATAGCAGGGATTCCTGATTTCTTCTTGGATGAGTGGGAAAATACATGTCAGTTTGAACCTATGTCGGAAACCCTTGAGATGGGCCTTAGTACATATTGCATAATAGAGAAGGAGGTTCAAGTTCTTGACCTTGTTAGGACTAATGATGACATAAATGGAGTATGGAGAATGTACTTTGATGGCTCAAGGGAAAAAAATGGATCAGAGGCTGGTGTTATGTTGATCTCTCCTACACAAATAAGATACTACTTCTCCTTTAGGTTCCAATTCAGTTGTACCAATAATGTGGCCGAGTATGAATCCTTGATCCAAGGTCTCCTACTTGCCCAAAAGAGGGGAATTCAAGCCTTGAAAGTATATGGGGATAGTGAGTTGGTAGTGAACCAAGTGAGAAATCAGAATATCACCAAAAATGGCCTGCTCAAGTCTTATAAACATAGAGTCTAGGATTTGCTTGAAGGTTTCAATGCATTTAACATTCAGAGCATTCCTAGGAAAGAAAATAAACATGCTGATAGACTTGCAGCAGTGGGTGCATCTTATGATGTGCCAGGAAATCTTGAGGAAGGAAAGAAACAACAAATAAGGGTAGTGATGAGGCTTTCTATTCCTGATAATAATACTCACTGGCAAGTGTTCGAGTCTGATGAGAAAATTGTGAGCTTCTTGCAGAATGAAGCAAAATTTTCAGAGAGAAGTCAGCTAAGACTACAAGATCAATACGGTGATCAGATCATTCATCTCAGTTCCAACAAGCTACCCAAGGGTCTCATTACCTTGGAGGGCATCTTTAATCTTGATGATCAAACAAGAGGCAAAGGGATGAATCTAGTTGTAGAAAAGGATGACCATGCCCCAGTTACTATTGCTGATTGAAAATCTCTTAACATGGGGAAGGTATGTTCTAAAGCTGAGCAAGAAGATTTCATTCATCTATGTCAAGAATTTAGTGATGTATTTGCTTGGACATATGATGATTTAAAAGGGTTTGACCCTAGTTTGTTTCAGCATACCATAGATTTAGTTGATAGGGTCAAACCAGTAAGGAAAAAACAAAGGCCAGTGAATCCCAAGATTGAACCTTTAATGAGGAAAGAACTATCCAAACTGATTGAGGCTAACATAATTTTTCCTATCAAACACTCATCATGGGTAGCTAACCTTGTCCCTGTGAGGAAGAAGAATGGAGAAATCAGATTGTGTGTGGACTTTAGGGATCTTAATCAGGCTTCCCTTAAAGATCACCATCCTCTCCCTTCTATGGAGCAAATTCTGTCCAAGGTCAGTGGGTCAAGGAGATTCTCTTTTCTTGATGGGTTTTCAGGTTATAATCAAGTACTAGTTAAAGAGTCTGATAGATACAAGATGACATTTACTACTAAATGGGGCACCTGTGCTTATTGCAAAATGCCATTTGGATTAACAAATGCAGGTGCCACATTCCAAAAGGCAATGGAGGTAGCTTTCAGAAGATTAATTGGCAAGTTTGTCTTGGTATACCTTGATGATATAACTGTGTATTCCAAGAATGTGGAGGATCACCGTGATCATTTGAGACAGGTATTTCTAAGATGTAGAGAGTTTGGGGTATCTCTCAACCCAGCCAAATGTGTCTTTGCTACAAACCAGGGAAAACTATTGGGACACATTGTATCTAAGGATGGATTGACCATTGATCCAGAAAGGACAAAAGCAATACTTGCCCTTCCTCTCCCTAAACACAAGAAAGGGCTACAAATTTTCCTTGGTAGGATAAATTTTGTAAGAAGGTTTATTCCTAATCTTGCCACCATGGTGAAACCCCTTACAGCCATGCTCAAGAAAGATATGGTCTTCTCATGGACCAAGGAGGGGAAGGAGAGTTTTGAAAAGATCAAGGCAGCCATAGCATTGGCCCCTACCCTCATGAACCCAAAATTTGAGAAAGATTTCATCCTCTACACTTTAGGTGGTAAGTCAAGTATCTCTGCTGTCATGACCCAAACACATGACAGGAATGAGGAGCGGCCCATAGCCTTCTTTAGTGAAGGGCTTAAGGAATATGAAGATAAGTATAGCTTCATTGAGAAGCAAGACTTTGTAGTCATTAGAGCCTTGAAGAAGTTCAGGCACCTCTTATCCCATAATAGGATCCATTTGTTGGTACCCCATGCAAGTGTAAAAGACTTCCTGTTAAACAAAGATGTCAGTGAGAAGAGAGCTGGATGGATCACTAGGGTAATGGAATATGATGTTGACATTCAGATTACCAAATTGGTAAGAGGAAGAGGATTATGTAAAGAAATGTTATCAGATCAGAACTCAGATGAAGAAGTTGCCATGGTGATAGCAGAGCAGCAGGAGGAAAGGTATGTTGATGGTCCAAGGAGCTGGATAAATGACATGAAGAATTTCTTATTAGGGAATGGATACCCTCAGGGATTGGAAAGAACTAAAAGAAGACAATATAGACTACAATCCATTCCCTATGTTGTGATTGACAATACCCTATTCAGGAGGGATTTTAATGGGACCCTGTTGAGGTGTGTTGAAGTGAATCAAGCTGAAAGGGTGATTAGAGAACTCCATGATGGCCCTAATGGCGGCCACTTCTCTGCCAGAACAACCGTTATGAAGATCAGGAGGGCTGGATATTATTGGCCATCTTTGTTCCATGATTGTTACATGTATGTGAGGAAATGTGAGAAATGTGCTTTTTTCTCAGGCAAACAGAGACTTGTAGCTCTTCCTCTTCATCCTATTTAGGTGGATCAGCCCTTCACTCAGTGGGGGTTGGATTTTATAGGCCCCATTAATCCTCCATCTAGTGCAGGTCATAAATGGATCTTGGCTGCTACTAATTATTTCACTAGGTGGACAGAGGTAGTTGCCTTGAAGGATGCCACAGAGCCATCTGTTGTTGAATTCCTTGATGGAATTGTATCTAGATTTGGTGCTCCTTCTACTATCATCTCAGATAATGCCAAATCTTTTGTTGGAACCAAAATTTGTGCATGGGCCATGAATCACAATATCTACCTGAGCACATCATCGAACTACTATCCTCAAGGTAATGGTTTGGCTGAATCTTCCAACAAGAATCTGATCAGAATTATGAAGAGGACAATAGAAGACAATTAGAGGACCTAGCACAAGAAATTAAGGACTGCTCTGTGGGCTGATAGGATAGCACGCAAGAGATCTATTGGGAATTCACCTTTTGTGCTAGTATATGGTAGGGAAGCTAGACTCCCAATCTCATTGGAGTTCCCATCCTTGGAGTTGGCTCATCAGCTAGAACTGGTTGAAGATGATGCCATGACAGTAAGAATGGTAGAACTAATTGAGTTGGAAGAAAAGAGAAACAAAGCCATGAAAACTCTAGAGATTCACCAGCAATAGATGAAGAGGAATTTTGACAAGAAGGCAAGGGCCAGAATCTTCATAGAGGGGGATTTAGTTCTCAAGTGGGACTCAGACAGATAAAAACCAGGAAGGCACTCCAAATTTGACCCATTATGGAGTGGCCCTTATCTGATTTCCAGTTACAAACAGGCCAACGCATTCCAACTAAGCAGGCCAAGTGGTGAAGTTCTACCCATTCCAGTCAATGGGATCTATCTGAAGCCCTATTTCTGAAGGGTTGTGAATCTATGTACATAGTTAATCTAGTTGCTTCCTACTTGTTTCTATTTTGAAATAAGTGCACGAGCACATGGCTCTCTTCGTGAGTCATCTTTGACATATCTCACGCTACTGAGGAGCTCTCAGCTTGTGCCTCCTGGTCCTCTTTCCGACTCCATAGCCCAATGGATCATTCTTAGGCACTGGTCATGCATTGAGTAGGCTCATGCCCCCTGTGAGTCGCCAGAGGTGTTACCTCTGGTTTTACCGCCAAAAGATTTAAATTCAAATCTGCAGCCTGTTCAACGGTTATCCAAAAATTGTTATTTTAATGCCTCGACTCGCCAAGGTTCTATGACTGTCAAATTTTAGATGGATCGACGATAGCCACGATCTCATCATCGAAAGTTGTACGAGAGGTAGTATCGGCAAAATCGCGCCCAAACGACATGTGTTTGGTGGGCCCTATGGGTGGGTCACAACGGAGGGCAGTCAGAAAGTTTTTTGATGCCGCAGGCGCTATGGCGCTATCACACGCCAACCAGAAAATCTCCATGGCGACATAGCGCCCGGCGGAGATGCTCACCTCGGTGGGTGGGTCACATTGCCAAAAAATGTTGTGACGATCGGGTAAAGTTTGGTGGGCCAGAGAAAATAAACGATGAGAACTTCAAACAAATATTGGGCCCCATTGCGTACATCATCTGCCCAGTTGGCAGAGCCCGTGTCACGGCAGTGAATCAAAAGAACCATGCACCGATAGGGACATGTCATCGGTTGGGCGCTATGGCGCTATGGAAGTTTAACCTTGATTTTCCCATAGCGACATGGCGCCTGGTCGACACGTGGTCACCCTGTGAGGCCAAGTCGCAAGATTGCCTAGTGGTGTTCCGATGGGCTAGTGAGGAACTACCACGTGTAATCAGGCTAGAGTCTCTATCAGTACGGTTGGCATAGTCAAGGTTTACGATCTCCACCATCAGATTTGATTGCATCAACGGATGGTGCCATCTCACTATGGCGGAGATGCTCAGATATTATCATGGTGACATAGCGCCCATCCACCGCGTGGCCATTCTACAGATCAAGTCTCGAGTTCACCAATCGGATGATGCCATGTGTATATGTCAGGACACTGCAACCATGAGCCCAGTAGTTTTCAGGAGGGACGGCGAGTGAAGTACGATGTCGCTCTGATCGTCAGATCTGCAAGATCTACGACTGGCGCTATCTCGCCATCAGGAGCTGCCCAAACTTTAGCATCAGTGACATAGCACCCGTGCGCCACGTGTCCTGGCGGGGCTGCATTTCATGCTGTTAGAAGAAGATAGGATGGGGTGACTGATGAACCAACAAGGGGACGCCACGTGTTGGCGGGCCCAGCGAATCAATAGGAACGAAGGGTTACAAAAGGTCAGGCTCTCCACCGTCAGATTTGAAGAGATCAATGGTAGGCACCATGTCGCCTTAGTGAAGCTATGGGATTTTTACCATGGCGACATCGTGCTTGACTGACATGTGTCGGTGGGGTCAGGTCTCGCCGGATGCATCATTGAGGTGGCACCGATTCGGATGGGGCCCAATTACAGGAAAGAGAGTCCATGGTGAATCAAAAACAACCATGTGTGCCAAGTCAGAACACAGATATGTTGAGGGGCCAAATTTCCTAATACAATTAGTGCATTAAGAGGTGGATTCTCCACCATCAGATCTGCAGGAATCTAGGGTCGGCACTATCTCGCCATGGAGGAACTGTGCAGATTTTACAATAGCGAGTTAGCACTCAGAAGACACATGTCCTGGCATTTCAGTTTTTGACATGGCAATTAGCTTATAGCCAGCGGTTAGGTGATAAGGTGGCACGGTTAGTTCAATGAAGGCGGTCAACCATAGAAGGACTCTCCAAGTGGCAAGACAAAGGATTGCAATTGGCTTGCGTGGCCCAGTTGGCATATAAGAAATTGGGTCGGCTAATAGGCCAGTTTGATTCATGAACCAAGATGCAGAGGCGATCGACGTATCTTGCAATCTGATCTTCGCAATCATTTCTGACCTACCAGGAATGAATGCAGGACATAAGGAAACTCCACCCATCCGGTCGATCCATCTACCATGTCAGGGAATGTTGTGGTGCCGTTTCTATCTTCTCCAAGCTCTTCTCAAAAGAAATGAGATTTCTCGATATGCAGGCCAGGATTTCAATCCAGATCCCTGATTGGATTCTCAAGACAGGAAGTTAATGCTAGTAGGTAAGAAGTGAATGTAACGTGGAAATCTTTAGTTGTGCCTGATCTATAAAGGTAGTTTCGTGATCTATTCTAAGGGTCGATTCTTCCTAATTTTCTCTGCTACTGCTTGCAGACTTGTAGTGTAAAACCCCTTTATCTCTGAGCCATGTAATAGCCTGTATCATCTCTTTCAGCCATCAGTGTGAATGTGCATCACTTTGCCTCCCATTGGTGTATTGTTGAGATTGACGATCTGCATACTGTATCTATCTTTGTCCTATCGAATAATACATAAGTGAAATCTCCTTTTCCTAGTGTCATTCGGTTGGTTTCTTCTGATCTGTATGTGATTATTGATTGATATAAGTCTGGATGTGTATGACTTTTGTATGTTATTCTGGTTTTGTAGCATATATATGGGCAGGAATGAGTTTGAACACTCTGTTTTGGTGCATCACCACCTTAGATTAGACTAGGTAGATTTTCTTTGATGCTCTCTTTCTCCCTTTCCCTTTTGAGAATAGATAGGTGCGCCCTGACAGTAAGAGGAAGTCGGCCTTCTCCGGAGACTCAACCTCATAGTTCAAGTCCCATAGCTTGGAGGTTGTTTCCATGTTTCACTAGGTTGTCCTCACACATAGGCCTTGGACAAGGGTGCAAACCTAAGTGACAACAATATCCATGTGACAAACTCATATTGTTGGAGATTTCTCAAAAAATCTTATCTGCATATGATAGAGTAAGGAATCAACATAAGATAACCTTGGTGTGGCACATTACTATAGGTCCATTTAGTGTGGTTTGGAGATGAGATATTCTATCTTTTTAGTCTAAGTGGGATCAATATCCCTTGGATGAATATAACTCTCCTCATCCCTATTTTAATAACATTGGAAGAGTGTATTACATAGCAGGCAAACAATTCCAATATGAAGATACAATTGAGGACCATGGATGAATGCAATAGATGACTACAAAATCTATATAAGGGATTTTTGTGGGATGAGTCTCTATTTGAAAAGTATTGCTTTGAAGATAAAGGTTCCTTTAAAGTTAGTGCAACAAGATATCATAGAGGTCCTAGATCCATTGTATAATAGAGATAACATTTTTTATCAACCCATTATGAATACAGAGATTGATAATGAAGAAAGTTTAGATATTAGTCATAGGGCTAGACATGTCATCAAATTGACCAAGGTTTGGATCAAAAGACCTTTCAAATTAGATCCAATTCCTCAAGTGGTAGTCTTCCAAGCTACAACTCACCCAACAAAAGGTAGAGGAGCCAAAGTAACAATGCCCACTTTTATAGCTCAATCCTTAGTGAGGCTAGAAACAATGCACCAACTTGACAGAGAAGTTGGATATTATAGGGCTTAGAAGGGTAAAGGCAAGAGGAAAAGAACTTCTTCCCAACAAGATGAGCTAGAAGAAGGAACAAATCAAGCACCACCACAACAAGGGGTAGAGAATGTACAAGGGTTAGAGAATGTAGAATCTGTGTAGACCAAGGATGATCCTCAAGTGCCACTGACAAATCAAGAGCAAGGATGGGTTGAAATAGAAGTACAAGAAGTGTCTCCACCTCAAAAATAACTACAAGCCTCCCCATCAGCTCCAAATGGAAGAATAATAAAAACTTTGGTCAAGAGAAGACAAAAGGTGATTAGAAGAGTTGTTCATTTTCCATTAGTCTCTGAAGTCATTGTAGAAGAGGAAGAAGAGGATGATGAATACAAAGAAGATAACCTTCCTTTGAGTCAAAAGACTTGTCTTGCTAGAGAAACAGAGTTAGAACAAAGAAGAAGCTCTACCATTACACCACCATCCATTCCCACTTAGCCTATTTAGTCTACTACTTCAAAGGATGAGCTATAGCAATGGATTGATGAATAGGAGGATAAAGGGGCCGATGTCTTTCAAATGTTAGATTTTGATTTTATGTTAGTTGGCATTGAGTTGGTGGGAGATAAGATAAGGGATAATCCAACTAATAAACCTCAACAACAAGATTGGAATCAATTTCCATCTTAGCCACAAGGACTCAAAGTAGCTCCCCCATCACCACATCAAGGTACATTTTGCATGGATAAAGTGTTAACTACTCCCCTCCCTTTGAGAAATGAAGAAGCATAGGTACAAGTAGAATAGGAGGAAGATCCACAAAAAATACTTACCGATGAAGTATCAAAGGAAGAGAAAATATGTGAGGACCTCAACAGACTTCCATAGACATAGAGGTGAGAATCATGGACTCGATGGATATAGAGACTCCCAATGTGGATCTCTCATAAAAGGAGAAGACTCTAAAGAGGAGTGATAAGGGAAAGAGAATAGTAGAGAAAACTTCTCCTTCTTCAAAAGGAAAATCTCCAATGGAACATACTCTAAGATGGTTGAGTAAAGAGGTGATTAGAAGCAAAAGGTAGAAATATTCCATTGAGGAAGAGAGAATGAGAGAATTGATTGAAGCTCTCAAGAAGTTTGAGTTACTTGTAGATGACGCATGAACATTGGCCTTTATCATGAGTGATCAAAATTAGGACTTTTTTGCACATGTTTCTATTCCTCCTCTATGTGTAGATATTGAGGACCTGACCTCAAAGGATTATCATATCAGGGAGGTTGTGCTTGGGAAACCCATTGTGGACACTACTAAGTTAATGGTGATAACTAGAATTAAAGAAGTGTTTAGGGTCTTAGAATAGGATGAGACTAAATTAATAACTCTTAAGAAGTAGAATGAGATCTTAAAGGGATATCTAAACAAAGTAGTTGGTCTGTTAGATTCTGAATCCCAATGAGACTGTAAATGCAAAAATTGAGAAGAGGGATAAGGAGAATGTCAAACTTGATCCATTTTTGATGGATTTTTAGAAATGGAAAGAAAGTTTTGAAGAGAAAGGTGCATAGATTATATAGGGAAATCCTAAACCACCATATGTAGAATAATTTGGATAAGCTAATGGCCATTTGAATCAAGATTTTGGGTTAATGGACAAAGTACATACCTAGGGTAAGGACTTGCAAGCATTACAATCCATAAGGGTCAAATGTATCAAATGTTAATGGATGTATATACAATAGAAGAGTTAGATAAAATTGATGATTGGATAGAGAAGATTGCAAATATAAATAAAGTAATCAAGACATTACATGTGGATATTCATAAGCTCAAGGATCAAACCCAAAAGAAAAGTTTGGAGGTAGAGAAACATTACAGTGATGCATGCTTAGATATTTTTGAAGATGATTCAAGGGATAAATTGATGACTATAGAAGTAGGTATTGAATATTTATAGAATAATTTAGAAGAAGCTTCTAATTATGATGGTATTAGACAAGCTTTTAGGAATGAAGAAGTATTACTAGACTTGGATGTGAAACTGGGAGATTTTGCAGAGACTCACATCAAGGTGGGAAACTATAGGCAAAAGGTGAAAAACAAGTATGAAGCTTTCTATTTTTTGGATGAAACCTAGGTCAAGGAGATTATAGAGAAATTCAAGAGAAAATAGCTAGACATGGCTCTGGTATAGAGGGGAACAAAACCCAGAAGCTAGAATTTTGGTTTTGACACTTGGTTTTGCATTTTTGACTTTCTTCTGAGGTGCACCATGTGTGTTGCTTCCAAGGTGCACTTCTTTTGAGGTGTGCTAGAATTTTTTTAAGTAAAAGGTACGCAAATATTTAACTTCTAGTTCTAAATTTAGATCTTTCCATGCATCAAAAACACATTCTTACAACAATTTAACTCCTACAAACACCTAGTGAAGATGGAGCTTCTATTTTTGGCACTTCCAAACACTCCTACATCATCTAATGACTTTCTTCTTCTTATTTTCTCATGATTTCTTTGTTTTAAGAAATATAAAGGCTCATGCATCCATTTAATGATATAAATATAGATGGAGTCCTACTAAGCACTAGTTAGAGAGTTAGTTTGTACATAAATAGATTTTTTTTATTAGTCTAGAAGCATATGTTTGCATAAAGAGATCTCTCACTCCCAACACAAATTGAGGAGAAGATTTCCTATAAATTGAGGAATGTAATATGTATTATGGGCTATTATTTTGATGCAATAATATATGCCATTGGTACTTGCATTTCAAGTGTAGTAATTTTTTCCTAAGTGTGTTATATTTTGTGAATATATGTTCATGGAATGTAATTGAGCGAATAATTTTATTGTGTTATTTTGATTGTGCAATCTTTAAGTTTTGGTGTTTTCTATAGTTTTACAAATTCCATTGATGTACTTAGTTTGAGAAAAGATCATCCATATTGTTCCTACATAGCTTTTTGTCTCACATGAGTGCACTTTATGTGGCCTTGCAATTTGATGAAAAGTGAAACATCTTACAGTTACTAAATTCCCATGGATAATTGCATCAGTGGATTTAAGGAAGTGTTGCTCCTACTTTCATTATTTACCTACTGATCTTGTCAAAGGCTTAACTTGTAGATGCATTGTTTTTGTAGCTTATGTCCATTAGGAATTTACCTTTCAAGTTATTTTCTTAAACTTCTTGTTACCTTATCTTTGTTATTTTCTTTTACAAATGCTTGGTTAATTTAAGAATTCATATAGTTAGATTGTTAGATTACATTCATTAAAAAATAGAAAATAGAAAAATATATTTCTTTTTGTGTGGTTATTCTTTTGAGATAGCAAGTAGATTCAAAATCTTATCCAAAATTGGTTAGAACTAGCAAAGGCCTCCCTATGAACAAAAACATTTATTGTCAACTGAGCAGATTCTAGTAGATCACAAGATCTCCCAAAACCTTGGAGTTGATCCCAGCTTATCTTTTCAAGAGAATATTTCAAAAGGATTCCTATCATTAAGCATCATGCAAAACAATAGCTCAACAAATCTCACAAAGTTGTTAAGCTTATCCTTCAAGGACCTGATGCTTTGATACCAATTTTTAGAATATATAGTCCACCAATATAACTGAGAAGGGGGGGAGTGAATCATTTATCTAACTAATATCACAATTATCAACCTTATTTAAATTTAATCATATGAGAAATATAATCAGAAACCACAACAAGATACTCATAGATAATAAGACCATATATGTTAACTAGGGAAACCCTTGATCAAAGGGAAAAACCCAGTGGGGATGGTACTTGCAAGATGATGTACTACTATAAATATTTCTTGTTAGAGGATGGACTCTATTAAGAGTATATGAATACATTTAATACATATGAGTCCCTATTAGGAGACTTTGAATCCATGTTAGTAGATTCCAACCTTGTTAGGAGTTGTGGAAGACAATTGAACCCACTACCCAAATAGATTCAAGGTTAACACCAATGAACCCACTATCCAAATGATCTTTGTATTATTCCTTGCAAAAAAATAAAAATGAAATGTACTTCCTTCCTCTTCTTCTATCCTATTAATTAGACCTCTATTCCTTCAGATCTCGTAACTAGATCATGAATCTCATATCTAATAATCCCTTGGATCACTTACACGAATTCACCAAATCTTATGCTCCTTTTCACACTTTGCACTTCAATTGATTCTCACCACACTCCAAAAACAAGGGAAACATCTTTCATTTATAATACATCTTCAATATAATTTCTTGAGTCAACCTTGAGGCTTTCCTAATTAATTATAATAAGATAATTATTTAATTATAATTACAATAGCACTTTTGACTCACCATCTATAAAAAACTTCACATGTGCAATACTAGGGATTGTGCACTTAATGACATCACCAAAAAACTATCCTTTTTCATAACATGACTTCACATCTTCTTATTGCATCTTAGATGTAAGTGAAAAAACATTAGGAACTACTTTCCTAGTACTTTGTCTCTAAACTACTCTCTATAAATAAAGTACAAATTTTGTACATCTTTGACTTAGGCTCTACACACTTAACCACATCATCAAGATATTATGTAGAACATGTCCATAGCTGCGCATCACCAAAAAATCAAATGATTATCTGTATGACTAAGATCTATGTCTGCTACTCTGCTAGTCTTTATAGAAAGCATACTATGTTGACATTAATGACAAAAATAGTCATGAATGTAACATATCAATACTCTCTAATGCTTAGGATACTCCCCCAAAGTAGAATCATCAGCAATTCATGCTCACAAAATTCTCATTAGACATATTGCATGAAGACATAGGATAAAATGTAATAACATTGAGAAAGAATGCAAGTTCAAGCTCATCCTCTTATAGTAAATTGACATTCAATCAAAAGAGGTTAGCAGAGCTCACAACTAGAGATACAAAAATTAGGCATAAGTTGACATTGATTCAACTTCAGCTATTGCCAAGGACATTTTGCACAAAGGGAAAAAAATTTCACATATTGCAAGATTCATTGATCTAGCTACCAAGATAGAGATTTAGTTTCAAATTCTAGAGAAAATAGAGGACTAATAGAATAAAGGCTATGCCAATATTGTGGCAAGTCATCAACAATTTTTTGATAAGTATCAATTAGCCCTTGTAGCCCCAAGTTCCATTAGTGACAAAAACAAGGGGGAATGAATATGATAAAAGGGCATATAAAAGAATAAGATAGGAAGAGTCAATCTACAAATCAAAGATCAGATATTAGATTTTCAATGACCCCATTATCGTCTCAGGGGGAGTACTCATTTTTTAACAAAATGATTTCATGAAAAGTGTTTTTACCACCAATGTCAAAGGGTGAGATTGTTGATCTCTAATCTTATGTTGTTTATTAGTGTCCAAACACTTAGTAATTTACTAGACAAGATTACAAGGTCATCACTATGACTAAGTTATCAAGTAAAGGCTGAGCATACAACACTTAGACTGATCGAGCAAAACAATGATTATTGAGTATTCAGTAGTGATCGAGCAAATAAAAATGCCAAGCAATATAGTAGAAACCTAGCATGTCGAAAAGTTATCAAGAGCTGAGTAAACATTATTATAGAAGTCGAGTAACAACATGAAGATGTTTATATGACTGAGTGTGAGAGCATTCAAGTGTCAAGTACTTCATTTTTGACATATAAGTTTTTAATGGAAGAAACACATATGTAAACTATTTTGGCTGACTTTTCTATGATATTTAATATTTGAAAAGCTAGCTAAGGAGTTAATCACATGTCATTTTAAAAGATAATGATCCCAATTTGTGTGATCCAACCAATCATAAAATGGGAAGGAAATGGAAAAAGATGATGAAGTGTAAGCCTTCCATCATGATCTATAACCTTAATAAAATATCTATTGAAGGAGGATGCTAGGTGAGATGGAAATGGAAAAAGACGATGAATTGTAAGCCTTCCATCATGATCTAGAAGCTTCGTAGAATATCTATTTAAGGAGGATTCTAACCCTAGAATCATGTATGTGAGTGTATAAAGGAGGAATATATAAGTATTGCATCACATGTTTATATATATTGTTTATAATTGATTAATCTTGTGCTACAAACAAAAAGAAAGGAATGGAGATGAAAAAGACTAAAGTCTAAAAATAGAGTAGATAGAGAGAAATAAAAGCAGTGAAGGTATGATAATAGTTATCATATTATGAGATCAAATTAGAACAAAGAGGAGACCCAAGATCAAAGAAAACTGAGGGTCAAATACTAAATCCATTATTGTTACTTGAGACAGGGTAAATCTCTTAATAGAGTGGTCCTAATAGACCTATGTTAACCTCCTAATAGAGTCCTTACTTCATTGTGAGTGTGAAATCCTTTAAAAAGGTGAGATCTAATAGTCTTTTAAGCTTTTAACAAGGTTGACCTCTCATAGGGTAGATTATACTTTATGATCAAATATTGTAACCCTAATAGGGTAACTTTTTTTTTGCAATAGTGAAGATTTGTGGGTTTTATCCCCACCCTAGTTTTATCTTCACTGTGTTATGTATTTAACTCTTTATGGATGTGATGTATTTCATTTATGTTTCAACATTTTAGTTTTAATGATAGATCTATGAGATGAATTAGGTATCAATGAATGACATTGGTTTTGAAGACAAAAGTGTTAATCTCAATTTGGTTTTGACAATGTAGTGAGAAACCACTTAGTCATTCTCTATTAGTATTTTAGTGCAAGCTGAGTGATCAAGCATGTTGTGCATATGTTTGTAGACAATACATGCTGAGAAATATAGCTAGTTAGCATTGAGAACTAGTATGTGCCAAGAAAATAGTATGTGTCGAGTCACTCAAGTGTTGAGAAGACTATACATGTCAAGTGATTCATGAGCTAAGTAAACAAAGAGTGTTGATCTATTTAGAAGTTGAGTTATAACATAATGAGCACAATGTATGTCAAGCATCAGAGTCTTTGGATGCTGAGTGAACAATTTTTTATATAGTTATTTGCAATGGCACAAACTTATATGTAAACCATTTTTGTGCTAACATAATGATTGTTTTAAGATTCTAAGAGATAAGTATGGAGGCATATTGTGAATCCCTATGTTGTACATGCAACCAATCAATTTAAGGAATGAATTAAGCAGAAATATGGATCAACCAAAGTTGATGTTTACCTAACCCATTCCACCTATGTTTATTTAACAAGGAAAACCCTAAAGAGTTTGTACGAATGGGAAGAGTGCAAAAGGAGACGAATGCTAAGTGTAGAGAGGGTATTCATGGTGCCTATGGAGGTTATGATAGTGATCTAAACTGAAAAATTAGTTAGAGAGAACAATGGAAAGGAGAGATATGATAGAGGAGACATATTTGATCAGAAGTATCAAGGATTTATCATCAAAGAGAAGATCTTACATCCAACAATTTAAATGTGCTAAATGAAGGATCATGGTGCTGAATCATTTTAATAGGTGATGTAAATAAAATCTCCTAATAGAGTAGTCTTAACAAGCTTTTGTAAATATCTTAATCAAGTGCTTTCTTTAGTATAATTTTAAATCCTCTATCAAGGTGAGACATAACTATATTTTTAAGCCTTTAATAGGGCAGACCCCTCATAGGGTCGATCATAGTTTATGGCCAAACTCATTGTAACCATAATTGGCTACACTTTATATTTGTTTCATGCTATGGATTAAAATGTGCAGTTACCTATTTCAATTTATATGCTAAATTATGAGATGGATGTGTGGTGAATGTTTTATGGTTAAAGATTTGAAGTGTTCATTCACCAACCCTCCCACCCCCCACCGTCCACCTATTAGAGTTTACTTTTCCATTGTCATTTCCAAAAAAATGTCTAAGATCCTAATTCACCCCTCGCCCCTTTCAATATCTTGTTTCCCATATACTTATCCCAACAAATTTTGTCCCTTCTAATTGTTTACAATATTATTTCTATAATTTTTTCTCCAATTTCTGTTGTTGGTAAATTCTATATTGTAGCCAATGGGTAGAATTATATCCAAAAGGGCACATGATGGTTGACTCACCTCTTTGAGAAAGTATATGTATATCATTTGGAAGGAACTATTGAGACATCACGATCATAGCCATATTGTAACCATTGGAATGCATATTGTGTATATGAATAAAGTATCTATTATATGTTATATCTTACTGTACTACAATGTGATAAGTATTTATTTACTCAGTATAGTAAGAATTTTGCATTGTTACTAGTCGAACCTCAAAAAAAGGAAGTGCTATGAAGATTAATGTTGAATATGCTTAATAAAGATAGGAATAAGATAAAGGATAAGGATGAGATACACACAACACACAAAGTATTAATTTAGCACAATAGGTAGAGCATGGAAATAAGCTTCAACAATTTACCTATGGACATTAAGGGGGTGAAGGAGCATAGACAGAGGGAGTGCATCCACCTAGAATACCAAGGAGTGTTGAGGAATTGCTAGAAGAAATTTGATAATGATTAAATTTGGTGGAAGAGACAAGAGAGGAGTTACTTAACTTGTATACACCGAAGGTAGAGAATCCAAATAGAAGGGAAGTAGCTTGCATGGCTCAAAGTGCCCAAGGAGCACGATTGTGGAGTGAACTTTTCATTCCTGATATACTTGATGAATTGATACAAATTTTCTTGAAGAAGATGTTTTCTCAATGAGTAATGTGGTTGTCCAAAGTAGGGTGATTTTATGAAGCAATGTGGTTGTGTAAAATAATGTAGGTTCTCAGAACAACGTGGGTACTCAGAATAGCATGGGTGCTCATAACAACATGGGTATATAGCAAGTATCACAGAATCAGAAGAAAATAGCAATGATAGGAAAAAAGGAGAAATTATCAAAGTTCAATGGTAATGGGATGATAGATTCAATCAGACATTATAAAACATGTGAAATGATCTAGATGGAAAATGACATAATTAGCCAAGATGAGTAGATTTGAAAGTTTTTAGTGACCCTATAGGGTGTAGCAATAGATTGGTTTTCAGATGCCAATCATCAAAAATTAACTACATGGTTGAATGTGAAGAAAGAATTCATAGAAAAGTTCTCACTAATAAGGGATGATAATGAAATTGTGGCTGAAATATACAGTATGAAGTAGGAAAAGAATGAAATGATCTGGGTATATGCAAGAAGGCTGAAAGAGCTAATAGGAAGGATGGAGAGCCCACCGGTGGATCGATTAAAGAAAAGATGGTTTGTTGAAGGGCTATGATTGACACTAAAGAAAAAATAAAGATTGTACCTCCAACATCATAAGTAGATGTATATAATTAGGTGATGGATCTAGAGAGTGAGAAAAAAAGAGAAAAAAGAACAAACACAAATCATTAGATTTAAATGATTCATCTTCCAAAAGTAGTGATAGCGATGAAGAATCAAGTAAGAAGGTATGAGCATTGTAGAAGGATATGCTACAGATGATGAAGGGGTTTAGAAATTTAAAAAAGAATCTTGACTTGATGAAAGGGGAATTATGGTGTATGCATTGTATGGAGGAGGGCCACACAAAGAGCTCCTGCTTGAAAAAATAATTTTTTGATATCCCTTGAATTGCAGGACATTCCGCAAAGGAATGCCTATTCAATATGAAGATGACATGACACTAGTAAGTGTTGCTAACACAAGAAGTATCCACCACAGAAGTAGGAATGAACAATGATGCAACCTAAGGAGGATACCTAAACAATAATCAACATGGATGAGGTGGTAATAATAATAATAATAACAATGAAGGAAAAAGTCAGATACAGTATGACTTGAGTGGATGACAGATGATACAATGTCCTGCATGCAACCTTTGGGGGCACTTTGCCAGAGACCATACCACAAAGGAAATACCATAGTTATTATGTAGATGGTGTGGTCCAGAAGACCATGAGGATTTGAAATGCCCAAATGAAGGGGTGAACCTATTAAGCATTGAAACATGTGATGAAGAGATAGTAGCCATCACTCACGAACAAGCAAATAAGGCAATGCACCTAGATGAAAAGGAAGAAAAGAAGAGGTTGCAACAAACACAAATAGAGTTGGAAAGACAAATAGAAATAGAAAAAGTACAAAAAAAGACACTGCCAGCACCTCAAAGAGGAACCTAGTAGAAAAAAATATTATAAAGTAGGTAATGCAAATGGAAGATCCTGTGAAATTAAATGACCTTCTTCTTACAATTCTTAAGTTGTGAATAATGATACTAAACATGACACCACTCCCAAAAAAAACTAAAGAGATATGAAAGGAAGGTAGTAGAGAAACTATAAAAGACCTAATGCTATTGGCACTCACCACAGGAAGACATCTGGTAGTAGTAGAGATGAGTATCCTGGGAATCATACTTATAGACACAACCATAGATGGAGGGTCAAGAGTAAATGTGCTACCAAAGGATATATGGAAAATGTTGGGACAAACTATGTTGTGGACACCTACATTTCAACTACTCACTGCCAATCAACATGAAATAAATCCTGTAGGGACCCTGATGGCACAACCTATAACTATCAACACACAACCATTCTTGTTGGATCTTGTGGTCATATCAGTAAAATGAAAAGGGTGCAATGCCATACTTAGATGGGGTTGGATGGTATAGGTGAAGGTGAAACATGATTGGAAGCAAAATATCCTGTCCGTGGAAGGTGGAGGCTAGAGATTTATAATTGACATGTACACACACATTGTAGGTAAGGAGGTAGTATCATTGTATTCTAAAGGTGAAGGAAAAGGTGATGACAAGGGGAAGAAAAGAATGGAACCTAATGAAGGAGTATTGAGATTAGGAGGATCGAATGATGATGACCTAGACTCAGTAAATGACCTACTCCATTGGTAGATGTAGGACTACAAGCTCTTTCTAAGATGTAATATGTTAAGGGTCAATGGAGGCAATAAAGGAGAGTAAAATGAATGTTCTAATAAACATAGAGAAGTTAAAGAAGGAAAAGTGGTTATGACTGAAGCTAAAGCTAAAGGAAAGAACATATCATATGACCACTACAAGAGAAAAAAATACCATATGAACCCAACAAAAGGAAAGACTGCATCATACGGTACACAATGAATGGACAATGGAGAAAGAAAAGGTTACAATGCACCATAGATTTAGTAGAAAGGTGTCAACAACAAGGAAACTACTTCATATAGTCTACATAGGAAACAAAGAGGAAGGGCTTTATAAAAACTTCAATAGCATGGAGTGAAGGTTCTAGAATCAAGAATATAGTTATTGATGACAAGGAGTGGCAACCAACAAAATTTATGGTGCCAAGCTTAAGAATCATGATAAAAAAAAAGCTAGGAGATATGGAAATCTTGAGGGAAATACTATATAATTTAAATAAACTTAATGTTGAGCGATGATTGCAAGAGCAATGAGCCACAAAAGCTACACACAATAGGTGTAAGGTATGGCATGACAAGCATTGAAGATTGAATAAATTCTAACTAGGCTAGTTAGTTTTAAAGTATAATGGGCATAACGAGATTAGACTAGGCATATTTAATGTTAAATGGGTCAAACCATACAAGATACATGAAGTTGGCAATAATGGGGCAATCAAATTATGGAAACTCGATGTGAAGGAAGTAGCTAATGTAGTGAATGGGTCAAAGGTAAAAATATATCATGAAATAAATAACAAGCCACCATGGATGAGCAACTCAAAGAGGATATAAATAATAGATAAATAATGTATATATGTAAAGTAAATGTAAATAGTAAAAAAGAATGTGAAGTTGTAATATGTTAATAGAATAGTGATAAAAGAGTAGATTGAAGGCCATATATTACTTGTCTATGACTTGAATAAAGCATGGGTTTTGAGTGTAGGAGATGAAGATCACACCATATGAGTATGAGTTGGAAGAAATAGACCATTGAAAAACTCGTACAAATTCAAAGAGGATGTCATATGATCAAGGGGACACCATTTGGAAAAGAAAAAACCATACAATCATACGAACAGGAGGAGAAGCAATACCATATGGCTAGAAATACTAAGTGTGCTATAAATACATCATAAAACTAGCAAAACACCAGATAACATAAAGAAAAAGTAGAGGTATTGTACATATGTACGGGCTTGGGAAGTGCAAGAGGAGAGAGCTACCATACAACCTAGGAAAGCATGACCATCAAAAGCTTTGCATAGGAGATCACTGTACACCTTATGGTAGAGTAGATATAAAGGCTGAAAGAAACCATAGAAATTGTATGGCTTGGGGAAACCAAAGAAAAAATTTGTATAGTATTGAGGAGAACAAGGGAATATTTTATGGTGTGAAGGTTAGTCAGGCACAAATGTCATATGACATAAATTGATATAATAGACATAAAAGAAGGGCGATAAGAGGTTCTCTTAAAAAAATGACAACAAATCAAAATGGTTCACAATGAATAACATATTATACTAAAGGGAAAGACATAAATAGGTAGTGAATAAAGTATAAGTAGTTGGTAGAAAGATTACAAGATTGGAAGAAAATCACAAAAATAGTGTGTTCAATGGACTTCTGAGTGGTTTTGAGGGTACTAATTTGGTCTTAGTGGTAGGGGCACTACCCCTCAACCTTTCCCTATATCATGATAGGGAGCACACCTAAGGCTCTACCTTAGGACCTGTAGAGGCACTGCCCCTCGACCCTATTGGGGCATTACCCCCTAGATCCTCACTCAGTTCAGTTATTAGTCTTGGGAGGAGTGATTGGTTGATTAGACTTGGAGCTACTCCAAGCATGGAGTGTTTATTTACCAAAGATGGAGAGGGAACTAGAGAAGGCCTTTTGTGAGGGGTGCTATTCTTTAAGACACCTGAAGTAGGTGTTGGATGTGAGGCTATCTTGGTCGATGCATAGAGAGGTTGGGAGGAGTTGACCATCCAGTTGGAGGTAGTAGAGCTACACTTGGATCAACATACCCAAGAGTTGTAAGTAAATAAGGCAACATGGGTGGCTATCAAGGTTAGATTGGCTAGGGAGACAATATTGTGTAAGTAGAGGCTACAAATGTAACATGTTTTTGGAGACCAGTTTCGTGTAGGCACAGGAGGAATGTGAATGTGATGTGATAAAAAAGATCTATCCTATTATAGTTAGTCATAGTTAATGTATTCCATTTTGTTAATATGTCTCAATAATTTTATAATTATCATCTGGAGATGAATTTTCTTTTTTAGGGGGATGATGTTGTCAGTAAATTCTATATTGTAGCCAATAGGTAGAATTGTATTTGAAAGGACATATGATGGTTGAGTCACCCCTTCGAGAAAGTATATGTATACCATCTAGAAGGCACTATTGACACATCAACATCATAATCATATTCTAAGGATTGGAGTGCATATTGCATATATGAATAAAGTATTTGTTTTATGTTATATCTTACTGTACTACATGCAATAAGTATCTATTTACTCTATATGATAACTAATTTCCATTAGTCCTATCCATTTTATTTATTTATTTATTAGGACCATGACATGTCTTTCCATTATTGTTATATAGAGGATTCTTATGTATAGTATTAAATAAAGAATTTTTATTTTTATTAGGAGAGGTATATTAAGATGACTCACCTTTTTCTCTTATTTGTTTTGATTCCACAAATTTCTCCTTTTTGAGACTTACCTTCTCCATTAGTTCAGTGGGCACTTTTCTCTCGGTACTTTATATGGATTTAAAAAAATTTGAAGAGCCTTCATGAGCTTTTGAAAATCCTCATCAACATCTCCTTCTTCTTAAATTTTTTCATTTACTTGGTGAGTTTCTAGTTGTTCTTGATTAAGAAATGAACCAGTGTTATGAAATGGGTTTTCTTCCCCTCATTCATTTTTATCTCGATCATCAACATAAAATTCCTTTTCTCTATTAGCAATATTCTTGTATCCTCTAAATGACATGTCAATAGCTTGTTTTCCCTTAATGTTCCTCTTATTTGGAGTGTATTCAAGATATTTGGTTCTAGAATGAACTGATCTTCTTCGCCACATAAATTTTAGGGATAAATATTTATTATTATTCTTCTTTTCAACCACTATCAATTGATCATTCATGAATGCATGTATTCAAAAATTAAAAACAAAAATTTGCTACCTCCCAAAGATCAATTACTAGATCTTATGGGTTTCTTCCTCTAGTAGAATGAACTTTTTAATAGGAATGATGTTCCCATGTTCTCTTCTAGTCTTTCGAACTGAAAGTTTTGGCTAAGTGCACAATAAAGATATGCACAATTCTCCTCATCAAAGTTTACAATTTGTTGGTTTTGATCTTTTTTGGTTGAATTCATACAATCCTTTCCAACTCAATGCTAGGAATATCAACACAATCTTGGCCAACTTCCAAGACTAGATAATTTTACAATCAATCTATACACTTCAAGCTCTATGGACCTAGGTAGGTGTACCTTTTATTTCAACCCCCAAAATAGATTGAAGGAAACTATTGAAGACTATATGCTCATACTCCTGAGAGGCAAATTATATTCTCTAGGAGAAATCAGGCTTTTAAAGAGCTTTAAAAAATGAATGGGGTGATCCCACAATAGTGGGTGCTACATTTTGACCAATTTTGACACTGAAATCAATATTTTTGAAACAAACCTCACATTCAAGTGACTACATCTCTAAAACTATGAATAATTTAAAAATGACATAAACTAGTGATTTCTAGTATTTTGTTCCTACTTTGTAACCATATTTTTAAATTTTAAAAAATAAATTATTTAATTCAAATTTATCTTCTCCCCCAAAATTTAGTACATATGATAAACCAATATTTTTAAAAAATGACAGTCATTTTGACAAGAATAACTTTTTCCTAGAAATGATAATGAGGTAATTCTTTCGACATTGACTCTATGCTCATACTCTTTAGAGGAAAAGTATATTCTCAAGGAGAAATCAGGTTTTTAAAGAGCTTCAAAAAATGAATGGGGTGATCCCACAATAGTGGGTGCCATGTTTTGACCAATTTTGACACTGAAATCAATATTTTTGAAACAAACCTCACATTCGAGTGACTATATCTCTAAAACTATGAATAATTTAAAGATGACATAAACTAGTGATTTATAGTATTTTGTTCCTACTTTGTAACCGTATTTTTTAATTTTAAAAATAAATTATTTAAGTCAAATTTATCTTCTTCCTTGAAAAGTAGTACATATGAAAAGCCAATATTTTTAAATAGTGACAGTCATTTTGACAAGAAAAACTTTTTTTTTTCCATAAATGATAATGAAGTAATTCTTTTGATGTTGGATTTGTAACATCAATATATAGAGGATACATTTGGTTTGAGTCAATTTGGTTGAATATTGTATAGTTTATGAAGTTTTGAAGTGACATCAATTGTAATTCTGACAAACATTCATTTTGACAAGGATAACTTGAACTCAATTTATCATACATAAAATTTTAATTTTTTTAATAGAATGCTATCTCAGTAACCTATTTCCTAGATATTTAAAAAAAAAGTTGACCTAATTTCATTTTTTTCCCAAAGTGTCAAAGTCAATTGATGTTCAATCATTAATCAACCTATAATGAGTTAAACTCATATTTGAAAGTCTTAATTAATATAATATTTATTAAAATTATAGTCATTAGAAAGCTTGATCTGAGCAGAACAAATTTAAACTAATATTTTTATAATATTCTAGATTAACAATTTTTTAATATTTTCTAATGGTTTTCTAATATTCTATAACAATGTTTTTAAAATATTTTCTAATATTTTTCTAAAATTTTCTAATATTCTAAACTAATAATTTTTACAAATGTTTTCTAATATTTTTCTAATAAGACTAATATTTTCTAAATTTTTTTTGTAATGATATACTAATATTTTTCTAATATTCTAGATTAACATTTTTTTAATATTTTATAATGTTTTTCTAATATTCTAGACTAATTTTTTTAAAAATTAATTTCTAATTCTTTTATAGTATTTTCTAATAACACTAATATATAATTAACAAATGCAAAAAAATTATAAATGAAAAAATTAATATAATTAAAATTGACATTAATAAGCAATAAAAAGATTAAATTAACATGAAAATATTGTTTAAAAACATAAAAAAATTCAAATAATCACATATAAACATACCCAAAAATAGTGCAATGACCAAAATTTTGGAGGAAAATGAAGCAAATTGATGCAACTCATTCAACACTCCTATACGTTCATTCCAATATCCCAAAAAAATCTACCATGCCATAAAATTGAATAGTTAAAATAGAAAACAAGGGTTTTAAACTATAAATCACCATAAAATTATGTTTGTGTGAACATGACCTATTTTATACATATGTAAAATGGAAATTACATTTTTTCTAATTTTTTTCGAATGTCTTTGTGCCACAAAAGTGGCACCCACTATTGTGGGAGAATAGAGTCAATTATAATATTGACTACAAAAGTCAAATTGCTTGTAGATAGACCTACTACCATCAATTGTTGGATAGAGAACTAAAAGTCCTTAAACCCTAGTTAATTGAGATTAACTTCATTATGATGAAGACTAATTATACATAACCCCTTAATAGGTTTTTCCTATTGAGGATTTACACTGATTTCAATCTATAAACATGAATATAAATCCAAGAAGATAATTTATAGTTGAGAATATTATGATCAACTCATGTGCTTTGGAAAGGAAATGGAGAGTTTTTTATTGATTCTAACAATGAGTACAAATGGGTTACAACTCATTGCAATGTCTACCCTACACTGCATATATGTACTCCAAAGAAATTCCTTTTTTGTATCTTTTCTTTTTATATCTCTCTAAGATCCTAGTAGCTTTTCTTATAGAAGTTGAAAGTGTGCATAAAGCTTCAAACCTTTAAAAAATAAACTAACTAATAACTAATTGAAACCATTCACAAAAAAATACAATCTATAAGGCTTTTAAAAAGCTTAAAGAAAAACTATAATTCTCGTATCATAGCCAGAATTTCTTCAAAGTGTCTGTTCCCATGAAGCTTCTCAAACTCAAACAAGAAGGCACAAACCTTAGATCTATCTTCTTCAAGTTCCAATTCACGAGTATCACTAAAATAATTGGCATAGCTTGTTCATAGTTCCATACAACTACATACATGCTAGTCAAGATGTCCAACTAATCTTCCTAGGTTGGTGTTAAGTTAGGTTGCATGACTATTTTGGATTATCTTCTTCATTATGAACCTGGATTGGTAATCCCATTGTAGAGAATCCCTAGACTCACACAAACATAGAAAAAAAAATTCTTCCACAAAAAGAATGTTAAAGGTGAAATCATCTTTATAATGCCCTTTGAGCAATGATTATGTGATACATTAAATTCAATCAATTATTCACATGTGCAAACATGAAGAAATTGTCACATCTATTTTAGTACTCATTTAAGACAATTGAAAAGATAGCATTTTAATGCATATGTCTTGTCATAGTACTAAACAAATTCTCCTTCAAAATATTAATTTTTTAATTGTGGTCCTGAAGAATTCATCCCAACACAAAATTGCAAAATCAAGATGTCAAGAGATCACATGTTGCAAAATGGAGAAATCAGACTCAAGAATCCATGCCCGATTCTAAATCAACATATCAAAATTAACAAACCCCTCTTGATGCAAAATCATGAAATTATATGATTATCATTTTATACTTAGTGAAATCATGAAATCAGAGGAGCCAAGTGTAGAACCAGAATCAGTATGCAAAGAACATTAACAAATAAAGTAAACATTCACAAACCAAAAACTAAATTCACATATATGCTTAGACAGAATCTGCAAATCATTCTTTAAACAACAACCCAATATACATATATATATATATTAAGAAAACCTTTTACATTCCATGCCTAACATAAACTATAAAATCCTCTGCTAAAAGTGTTGCCAGAGCCAAAGCTACTGTCTCGATATTGCTAACTAAATAAAATAGGCAACTACCATCATAGATTTCCATAATAAAAGTCGACTGAGATCTCAAGACATCTCTATTTCCACCAACTCGACTTCACCATTCTATATGCACATTGATTGGACACATGCAACATTAAATCACTTTTTCCATATCATGTGGCTGCATATACCTCTGCTGACGCTTCATTCTCGATGCTGTAATTTCTTGCTCTTAATTCCTCTTCATGACCTAAGAAATCTCCTCTTCTTGCAACCCACCTCAGCATGAATGGCAATCGGGTTCTTTAGCAACCGAGCCATACCAATGGAAATGGTTCTTCAAGAGGTGCCAAGTTTGAAATGACCAGATATATGATGGGAAAAAACAATCTTAAAACTGTATATCTCTGCTGAAAACACCATAAGAAACTGAAACTTGCACAAGAAAACCAAAAAAAGAATTCTATTCTTCTCCAAATTCGATACTTCCAAAGCTAAAAAGACATACGAAAAACTGCAACTTATTATCTCATCCAAATTCAAATTCCTTTTGAGATATCAATTTGAAAAAGGATAGAGGAACAAGAAAAAATCATTTCTCTAAATCTGAAGAGACACGAAAACTGAAACTTTTCTATCTTACTCAAATCCGAATGCCTCTCTTACATAGCCGAATGGCTTATTTAAAACTGACTTCTCCTTTTCTAATAAAAGGATCTGAAACATTTTTTTCATCTTCTATCCAAGAAAAGGATAAGAATCCAAAATTTCCTACTACCTATTATTGGATTCTGACAATCATTATCTACGAATTAAAACTATTCTAATTTAAAAAAACCTACACACTTGGTCCTAGGTGGCTATATCTGGAGAGCTCATCGAACTGCTACTCTAGGTATGCCACCACATGTAGGACATTTATTGAAAACATTAAATTTAAAATACACACACAAAACATAAACATTTCTTATTCAGAAGAACACTGTAAAAATGCCTGTCAAAGAAGAACCACCACAAAGGAAGTCCATTTTCAGAACTACCTGTAAATCTGGGGGAAAAGTTTGCAAGGTACTAGTAGACTCCGGTTCTACAAAAAAAATTTTGTCTCTTGAAATGGTGGAAAAGTTAAAGCTACCAAAAATACAACACCCGTATCCTTACAAAATATCTTGGTTAAATAAAGGGTAGCATACTACAGTGGAAGAGCAAGCTTGGGTGGAATTTCAGATTGGAGCCTATAAGGATAGATTATTGTTTGATATTGTTAATATGGATGCATGCCATTTACTTTTTGGCAGACCCTGGCAATATGATCTCAAGGCACATCATGATGGAGTGAAGAATACGTATACCATTACAAAGAATGGAAAGGTTATTGAACTGATACCTTTAGTTGAGCCAAGTCAAGAAGAATCAAAAGCCGCAAAAGCCAAAGTTATGGTGATGGGTAAGAAAGAATTCTTGAAAGAAGTGAAAGGAAAGAAGAGCCCACTCTTTGCACTAGTTCCTGTACTCAAAGAAAAATTACAGAATAATGCTGCAAATCAAACAGAGGAAGAAAATTCAGAGGTGGAGTCTTCAAACTTGAAGGTGGAAGTGATAGAAAAGAAGAAGGAAAAGGTACCTGACAAAGTGGAACCAATTTTGGACAAGTACAAAGAAATTATGGCTGATGGAATACCAAAAAGTCTCCCACCAGTGTGAGAAATCAGTCATTGCATTGATCTCATACCAGGATCAACATTACCCAACTATTTGCTACCCAAGGAATTCATTGTATACACAGATAACCAGACACTTAGTTTCATAAACAGTCAAGAGAAATTGAATCATAGGCACATGAAATGGGTGGAGACATTGCAAGCATTCACATTTTCTATTAAGCACAAGAAGGGAGTAACAAATAAGGTTGCTGATGCATTAAGCAGGCGAACTTTGACTACGTCACAAATTCAGTTGGAAACTATAGACATTTCAAATCTGAAAGGTATGTATGTTGATGATGCTGATTTCAAAGACATTTACGAGGCATGTATTAATTTGGATGAAAGGTACAATAGTGAATATTCTGATTTTCTGGTTCAAGAAGGATTATTGTTCAAGGGAGGACAACTTTGCATCCAAAGTGTTCAATGAGAGATAATATCATACAGGAGAAACATAGTGGGGCATTATCTGGTCATTTTGGACTAGATAAAACTTTAGAGCTGGTTTGTAGACACTATTTTTGGCCAAAGTTACAAAAGGATGTGAGGAAATTTGTGGAAGAATGCACCATTTGTCAGAAAGGTAAAGGTAAAAGTACCAATGCAGGATTGTATCAACCCTTACCTATTCCTTCACGACCATGGGAAAGTATTAGTATGGATTTTGTTATGGGATTACCAAGAACTCAGAAGGGGTATGATAGCATTTTTGTTGTTGTGGATAGATTTAGTAAAATTTCCCATTTCTTACCATGTAAATCCACCAAAGATGCATCATACATTGCAGATTTATTTTTCAAGGAGATAGTGCGAATTCATGGACTACCACTAAATATTGTTTCAGACAGAGATGGTAGATTTGTGGGTCATTTTTGGAGGACTCTTTGGAAGAAACTTGTCACAAATTTATCATTTTCATCTACATATCATCCACAGACCGATGGTCAAATAGAGGTTGTCAACAGATCTTTGGGAAATCTATTAAGATGCCTTACAAAAAAACATGGAGAAAAGTGGGATCCATACTTGCTCGAGCTGAATTCTCATACAATGATACAGTGAATAGAAGTACAAGGAAATCTCCATTTCAGATTGTGTATGGTACACATCCAAGAGGAATTCTAGAGCTGAGGGAACTTCCAAATACTTTTCCAAGTAGTTCACATGCTGAAGAATTTGCTGAAGCTATTAAACAGGTCCAAGATCAAGTCAAGTTGCAGCTACAGAATTCAAATCAAAAGTACAAAGAGGTTGCTGATCAGAAAAGAAGAGAAGTACAATTTGAAGTTGGCAATTTAGTATGGGCGTATTTGAAGAAAGAGAGGTTACCTCAAACGAAGAATAAAAAGTTACTACCTAAGAAGGTTGGTCCTTGTCAAATTTTGGAAAAATATGGACATAATGCTTACAAAATTTAGTTACCTACAGACATTGGTATTTCACCCATATTCAATGTTTGTGATCTCACACAATACAGAGGTTCTGAAACACAAGCCGTACATGAAGATTTAGTAACAGAAGATCTGCAACAACTACCTAAACCAACACCACCTCAGTTGGAAAAAGTCCTAGATACAAAAATAAAGAAGGCTCGCAGACGAAAATATACTTAGTATCTAGTCAAATGGAAGAAAAAACTAGTGACAGAGGCTATTTGAATGGATGAGCAACAAATTAGCAAACATGGTTCATCAGTTCACAATCTCATCTGAAGTGGACTTGAGATTCTTTCTACAAGGGAGTATACTGCAGTAGTAGAACGAAAAATAGAATAAGAAATGTTTATGTTTTGTGTGTATTTTAAATTTAATGTTTTCAATAAATGTCCTACATGTGGTGGCATACCTAAAGTAGCAATTCGATTAGCTCTCCAGATATAGCCACCTAGGACCAGGTGTGTAGGTTTTTTAAATTAGAATAGTTTTAATTCGTAGATAATGATTGTCAGAATCCAATAATAGGTAGTAGGCAGTTTTGGATTCTTATCCTTTTCTTGGATAGAAGATGAAAAAAATGTTTCAAATCCTTTTATTAGAAAGGGAGAAGTCAGTTTTAAATAAGCCATTCGGCTATGTAAGAGAGGCATTCGGATTTGAGTAAGATAGAAAAGTTTTAGTTTTCATGTCTCTTCAGATTTAGAGAAATGATTTTGTCTTGTTCCTCTATCCTTTTTCAAATCGATATCTCAAAAGGAATTCAAATTTGGATGAGATAGTAATTTGCAATTTTCCCTGTGTCTTTCCAGCTTTGGAAGTATGGAATTTGGAGAAGAATAGAATGCTTTTTTTGGTTTTCTTGTGCAAGTTTTAGTTTCTTATGGTGTTTTCAGAAGAGATATACAATTTTAAGATTGTTGTATCCCATCATATATCTGGTCATTTCAAACTTGGCACCTCTTGAAGAACCATTTCCATTGGTATGGCTCGGTTGCTAAAGAACCCGATTGCCATTCATGCTGAGGTGGGTTGCAAGAAGAGGAGATTGCTTAGGGCGTGAAGAGGAATTAAGAGCAGGAAATTACAGCATTGAGAATGAAGCGTTGGCAGAGGTATATGCAGCCACACGATATGGAAAAAGTGATTTAATGTTGCATGTGTCCAATCAATGTGCATATAGAATGGTGAGGTCGAGTTGGTGGAAATAGAGATGTCTTGAGATCTTAGTCCACTTTTATTATGGAAATCTATGATGGTAGTCGCCTATTTTATTTAGTCAGCAATATAGAGACAGTAGCTTTCGCTCTGGCAACACTTTCAACAGAGGATTTTATAGTTTATGTTAGGCACGGAATGTAAAAGGTTTTCTTAATATATATATATATATATACATACATATATATATATATATATATATATATATGTATGTATATATATATATATATATATATATATATATATATGTATGTATGTATATATATATATATGTATGTATGTATATGTATATTGGGTTGTTGTTTAAAGAATGATTTGCAGATTCTATCTAGTCAAATCTTGAGTTTGGATTCGAGTTCGATCTTGGGTGATGTACGTGCCCCTTGAAGTAACTCAGTTGAGTGAGTATTCCTCCTGAGCTTTCCAAGGTGTGGCTTTGCATCACCTTTGATGTCTCTTTTGCATATTTTCCTTCTTGACATTCACATGTCGATTAGGGGAGACATAGTGAACTTTTGAGGATGGATTCATGCACTTGTGTTTGAGTTGATCATCCAAATTTCTTATAAAAGGACTTGGGATTTGTGGATGAATGAGGCCAATATGACTGGTTTAGATGGAAAGGTGAATGTGAAGAGTTCAAGTATGTGTATCTTTGATGATCTTGGGGTAGGGTAGGAGGAATGTGTAATGAGTTGAGAGTGGAAGTAGGAGATAGAGGAACATAAGGTCCTAATATGGATGGAGGACTTGAAGGTTTTAGCTTAGATGGGTAGGGACCAAGGATAGATTTAGAAGATGTGAATGCACCATGAGTATGGATATCAGCATCTTTAGAGTGAGTAGTATGACCAAAGTCATCAATAGATTTATGAGTAACTGTTATAGGAGCAATACCTTTGATAGGAGTATTTAAAGCTTGAGCATAGTTTGGAAGTGAATGTAGCGAGGTAGAATAAGAGAGCAAGGGAACACTTTTCTCTTCAAAAGGAATTTTAGGTAACATAGGAAAATTATCCTTCTCTTAGTCTTTTATAATCTCCTTAAGGATAGTGGAAGGAATATCTTGATCTTGCATAGTAGAGGTGCATGACATGGGAGATGGAGGACTATGTGGCTCTTGAGATGGAGGCATGAGATCTTGGAAGACTTGAAAGGGGATGAAGGAATCTTGGTCTTGATCAACACTTGTTTCTTCATCATTTAAGTGGTCCTCTTGACATGAAACTAAATCCAAGGATGAAGAAGTATTTGAATCTATATTCGAATATATTTCTAGAGTCTCCATAACAAGCTCTCGAAGGGACAATGGAGGAATAGTTGGATTGGGGATAATAGGAGGAGAAACACATGGAGGTTTTGGATCTTTTCTTTATTTAGTATGGGAGAGGTTTGCAGCTAAGTCAAGATTAGCTTGAGTTTCCTTTAAAGGTAGTCCTTGAGGGTACACATAGTCAATTGGGGGAGTAGTGAGTTCTTTTGGTGAATATGTGTTGGAAAGATTGGACAATTTAGAAGGTGGATGTATGTTGGAGGAAGTAGAAGTTGTGTTTGAACCATTACTAGACATGGTTTCATGAGGTTGATCCTTCTTGAGAGTAGAATCTTTAGTAGTTGAGAGCTTAGATTTTTGAATTATACCATTGTCAAAGAGATCTTGGATCTTGTTTTTCAGCTCCTTACAATGTGAAGTTTTATGTAAATTATGTCTATGATAGGCACAATAGTTACTCATAAAGGAAACTCCTGCCAAAGTGAGCTTAGGTAAAGTAAGGAGTTTTTCTTCAAGAAGTTCTTCCAAGGTTAATTCGTAAGATTTTCCCAAAGGTGTGAAATCATGATTTGGTTTAGGTTCCCAAGGTTTTTCTTCAAAGATATTTCTAGATTTCTTGGGTGTTTGTGAAGTGTTCTAAGATATCTTAGATTCAAGATCACAAGAATGTGATTTTTGGTTTTCATAGAAGGAAGGGAAAATTTCTCTCAAGGAGAATTTTTTCGATGACGTGTTTTCCTCTTCTTTTAGTCTATGAAGTTGAGCGCTCATTGATTGGATTTGTTGCTTCATGTTTACAATAAGTAGATTTTCTTCCTCACTAGGAATATTGGATTTAGCACATTGGTTATTAGCCATTTTGATGTACCATGTTTCAAGTAGTTATAGCCAAGTTTTAGAACATAAGTCAAGTTTCCATAGTCATAGACAATGACAAAAAGAAAAAGCTTAGACAAGGACCACACTAGAACGTAGTCTTAGAAAAACAAGATAAGAGTGCAGTATACTGAGGTATGAATAGTCTGATTTGAAGGCTAGATCAACAAAAGATTATGACTATCATAACACAAAGTACAACAAGCACTAAAGGACAAGAGCAAGATAACTGAGAGACAAGACTAGTTAAAGTATGGATCACAAGTCATTAGCTAAGTAGGATGCCACTATTTGGGACTATTTTCAAATAGAGAAACAGTAAACCAATGTAGGAAAAAAACTTGGTACAGAGCAAAAATAGCTCTAACAAACTAACTTGACGATTCAGACTCAAGATCTCACATGAAGATCCTCTGAAAGGTGCATGAGAAAGTACACAGGGCCATGGAAAGACTCAAGATAACATAAAGATTTCACACGAGGATGTTTTGTAGGCCACACAAAGTAGTGCAAGGTTAACTTGGATAGCATAAAGATCTCACATGGAGATGTGCAACTATTTGCACAAGAACTTGGACAAAGCTACATCAAGAAGTAGCAGGACAACAAGTATTCATGCAAAAGTTTGCAAACTATGTGCAAAAATGGAAACCAGACTGACAACTGAACTAGATTTTGAAAAGACTTTGAAGATTTTAGACAGTTTTGGATAGATTGTTGATTCGTTTTAGTAACCAGGCAGATAAATAGGCACATAGAACAGTAAGTAGGTGATTTCAAGCATGTCTAAAAACAATGAGCAAGGGAAAAAGCAACCTTGCGCATGAACAATCAAGTGACTTAGTTTGTGCTAATCCCTAGGAGAGCTATTTGTGAATGTTTTCAAAGAGTTTTGCAATCATTACACCCATTCCTAGAAAATGAAAAGTTTGGCCTTTCTAAGGTTTTTAGTAATGTTTTGACTCTGCAACTTTTATGACTCACAGGGGTGACCTCCAATCCTGGCGCACCGAGGTTTTGACACAGTCCGAGAACTTAATCTTCAAGAGCTGCTAGGGAGATCTGACAACCCACAATGAACCACACCCATGGAGATTTCTTCCACAAGGACATTTATATAGCGGTTGTCACTACCATGTCAAAAATGGCTATTACCGCTCGAGGTTCCATCAACACAGTTTTCCTTGTAGAGGGATTGTCTACTACGGTTAACCCTCTCTAAAGGTGATCGACTCACAATAGTGTACCACAAGGGGACTTAGCTTCTAGATTCAAGGTTTTGACACCTTTTTACTTTTAGCCCAATCAAAGCAGATAGATTAATCTGACACGCTAAACTAAGAGTATCTCTTAAAGATCTATGATATCAACTCCCAGTGATCTATCAACCTCTCTGGAGAAAGGATGCCTTAATCAAAAAGTTGAAGATTCATCTATCTGTGAGATACTCAAAGTATCCTCCCCACCTACAAGGAATCCATCTTAGAGAGGAGTTTCACTAGGAACCCACTCCCTCAAGATCCATGAATAGTGTTCATGGGGGCTTAATTACTATGTGTGTACAAATGTTAATTCCTGAAAGCAAATCTATCCAAAAGCAATCAAAAAGCACAAGGTGGTACACTTAATGCTTTAACTAATGTGAGGTGAGTCCAAAGATGTGGAACATTTAACCCCTCACACAAGCCAAAATAAGTCCACAACTCAGAAACTAGTGAGTTCTAGAAAGCACAAAAGGGTTGCCTTATGGAGCATTTAACGCTTATTTCCTGTAGAGCCCTCCCCTTTAACGTGGTGCTGATCTTGCAACCACAAGGTGGAACGAGGGGTCGATGGATTAGCGAGTCCAATAATCCAAGATAGCTAATTAGATCTATAACTAATAACTAAGCCTGCTAGATGAAATTAATAGAGATCACAACCTAGTATCAAATTATGCATGTGTTGTAAAATGAGAACATGGGAGGAAATACACACAAGCTTGACACAAGAGATGTTCGTTTTAGCTCCAAATGAAGTGTTATCAGTCAAAGAGAATTACCTAGTAATCCTCGCAACGTGCTTAGTAGATGTTTTACCTATTTTTAGCAACTTTATCACGCTTTTCCAATTGTCTCCTAAAATTCTGTTATGCTACAAAAAAAATAGAAAAATGGAAATAAAGATGCTTAAGAGAAAACATGTTAGTGAAAACTGAAGCTTAACTATGGGAAAATAAAATTTAACTTTTTTTGTTCATTTTTATACCCATTAAAAAGCTTAGAAAATGCTAAAACCTATGAAAACATCAAAAGTCAAAATTTGTTTTATACTCTTTTTTTTTTTTTTTGCATTATTTATCTAGAAAATTGAAAAAAAACTGTCTTCTGTATTGTTGTTCCAAAAAAAATAGAAAACATAGAAAAACCAAAAATAGTGAGCAGTTAGCAAAAAAAACCAGAAAACACAAAAATCAATGGAAAAATAGCCTCTGTTAGCAGAGCCACACCAAGTTATTTCTATCTTGCGCAAAACTATTTGGAGCCTGCGCGAAATTGTTTTCAGCCCGCGCAAAATTTTTGGTAGAGCTGCACGAAGTTATTTTTGTCTCATGCGAAATTGTTTTTGGCCCGCACGAAGAAACAAGTGCCGTGCAAAATTTTGCATGCTCAGGCACTTTCTCGCGCTACCCAAAGAGAATCTTTGTGCGAAGATTCTGGATCCTCACACGAAAGTAAACAGTCTCACGCGAAGATTCCCAAATCTGTATGGAACAGTATGGACAAAGAACATGAAAATGATTAGAAAAATGTAGAAAGAGGCTGAAAAAAATAATTTTCTCTGCCCCACGGTGGGCGCCAAAAATGTATGAGTGAATATGCAGCCTCTGCTAACACACACACTTCAACATGGTCATTGTACGTGGATTCATTCTGGAATGAACATTGGATTGTTCATCCAAAAACCGGTCGACAAAGCGACTTGTTGCCTTCTATCTAAAGGGAATTGCTTGTTAGATATCCTTAGATTCGAGGTGTTTAAGCAACTAGACCCTGTAAGAGCGAAGGATTTGAAAGAAAATGTGACTAATCTATATGAGAATGCAGATTAATCTAGAATGGAGTATGCACGTTTAATCTAAGAACATGTAAAAGAAATTATACTAAATGTATGCATATTAAATCTATATGAGAATTAAACTAGAAAATGAATATGAAAGTAGGGAGCTCAAATGAATGCACAATCTAGCAGCAATTTGATGCAAATTCTCATTCAACCTCCTCCAAAATGAAGAGATGAGGGTCTCTTAAATAGACTTTCCTGGAATCCATCAATGGTTGAGATCGATTTCAATCAACGGTCAGGATTAAAGGTGAAGTTTAGTCATAAAGGGAGATTCCCAAATTAAAGGGAGTTAACAGATTTAATTTGAGTAAAATAAGGAGTTAACTAGTTCAATTTGAGTAGAAAAAGGAGTTAACTCATTTAACTCATTTTTGATCAATAGTGAAATGGAAATTTCCCTTTTTGAACTGAAGAGAGATTTTGGTGAAATATTTAATTTAATAAAATGAGATATGCTCTCATAATTACCTTTTCTATTTAATTAAATAATCTTTTAATTAATTTAGAGGAACTTTTCTTATTTAATTAAATAAATTCATTTAATTAATTAGGAATGATTTCCCATTTAATTAAATATTTTTGTTTAATTAATTAGAAGTAAGTTCTCCATTTAATTAAATAATTTGTTAAATTAATTAAAATAGGCACATTTATTAAATTAAATAAATTTAATTCCATAGTACATTAGCCTTAGGAGATTAATTTTATTTAATTAAAGTGTAAATACTTTAAATTAAATTAAATTGTAATCAGTAGGTTTAATGTGATTAATATGAGTAAATACTATAGGAATTAAATAATAAGCATGATGAATGCAGATTAGGATTTTTTGCATCTGACAATTAAGTCAAGTAGCGAGTAGTCGAATAAGAATTTGTCTAATAGAATAGGACTTTAGGATTGATCAGAAATAGACTAGAATTGGTTGATATGGCAGTGAGCCAATTTTGGGGTATTACAATCATTCTCATCATTTGATTCATCTTTAACAACAATGTAAACCATTTCATCTTCTTCACTGCTATTAGAATCTTTAGCAATGTAGCAAGATTTCTTACCTTTGTCCTTGTAGCTTTTGAAGTCCTTCTTGCCTTTGTATTTCTATGTTTTTTTCTTCTTTACCTTCTTTGTTTGGACACCTTGCAGCAATGTGAGAAACTTCTTGACAAGAAAAAAAGATCGAAGGAATTTGGCCTTTGTACTTTCCTTTACATTTGGGAAATCTTATTGCAAGCAATGCTTCAATGACTTCAAGATAATCATTAGAACCGTCTTCATCTTCACTATTAGATTTCTTTCTTCTAGAATTTACATCTTTCTTGTTGAGTGATAACTTGTATTAGAATGTCGACTCAAGGTTATTGGAGTTAGGAACATAAGTATCAAAATTGTCTAACTCAAATGCAGTCAACCTTCCCACTAGTGTATCTAAGTTTATATCATTATTAGAATCACATCTCATTTCTTGAATAGTAGACACTCTAATTACATAAACTAGAACAAGGGTTCTGGGTACCTTTCTTGCCACTACTACATCATCAACTTTCCCACTTGAAGCTCTGATTTCACACACACTAGCTTTGATTGTTTCATTGTATTGTGCAATATTCTCATCTTCTCTCATCTTCATCTAATTAAATGGACCTCTGAGACTTTCTACCTTAGCTCTCCTTACATTATCATCACCTCCATATATAGCTTTTAGTTTGATATACATTTCATAAAAATATTACAATCTTTTACCTCATCAATATCAACATAGTTGAGAGTCAAAGCAATGTCAATCATCATAATGTTATGATTCTCCTTTTTTGTAATCTCTTCCACAATCATTGTTCCATTTGGTGCCACATACTTAGGGTTTAGATATTTCAAGACCGAGTCTCCAATTGTTTCCAAATGCACTTCCATGCTTGGAAGTTAACTTTGTTTATCTTAGGGATCTTCCTTCTGTAAGACATCTTTGATCTTTAGCTTAGATGCTTGAAACCTTATCTGCCAGCACCAAAATCTATCATACCAATTGTTGGAAATGTAAGAGGAGTAATTGAGGGGAGGGGTGAATTAGTTACCATAAAAAAAATCCCAGAACCCTTAAGACGTCAGTATAATTCAAAACCAATACTTTGCTAAAATTGAAATAATATTGTAACTCAGTTAGCACTAAAAGACTTGGTTATCACACTAACTCAATTTACACTAACAATCATTGTCACTCAGTTAATACTAAAAATATGCATTATTACTTTGTTAACACTAAATCATGTAGATCTTATGATATTAAGTTTGATTAACCTTAATTAACTTAGTTGTAGAATCATAAAGCAAGTAACATGAACACAAGAGACACCAAAATATGATGTGGAAACCCAATTTGGGAAAAACCAACAATTGCAACTAGTTACTATTTTTCACTCTTCTAAAGTGAGCACACTAGGAGCCAACCCTATTAAAAGTTACAAAACACACTCTTAGGTGTGACCCTTTTAAAGGATTTAGTTCACCCTATTAGGAGTCGCCTTGTTAGAGGTCTTTAGACACTTCAATCTAGAAATGTCAACTTGTTAGAGGATTTGGAGAATTATTGATGGAAACTATATTTTCTAATTTCATATCTCATTTTTGGCTTGAACACATAATCCTTCTTGATTAGAATATTCTTTGTAGCTTGGTCAACTCTTAATTCACTTTCTTGATTTAGCTTTTCAATTTGCTTCTTCTTATCTACCACTTCCAATTCAATCCTAAACTTGACCTTATAATTATATGTTTTACCTTGTCAAATCAGCTTGAATACAATTTCAAGTAAATGAAATTCATCCCATGATTTGGCTAGAACTAACCAAAAAAATTGATACAAGAAAATCTCTTGTTAGCTAACCCAACTTGGTCAACACTAATTTAGAAATGATTTTCCTTCAAATTTCCTTTGGTAGTAGAGTGAGCTCAATTAACACTTGCATTGAACTTGGTAAACGCAAAGATGCTTCTCATACACTGCAACATCCTTTGACTCATGAATGATCTTGGCATGCATTGATTGCTCAATATATACTTGAGATTTGTGTAACATACAAGACAACATAAAATTAAATGATTGTATCCAAACATGAATATCCTTTGCATACCAATCTTTCTTTATTCCTCACAACCTCACCTTGTTTATTCATCTTATTTCTAAAAACCTATTTAGTTTCTATAACATTCTTGTCTTTAGGTCTAGGAACCAATTCCCATGTCTCATTCTTCACAATCTTATCTAGTTCTTCCTTTATTTCTTGAATTCAATGATCATCCTCACATGCCTTATCTATTCTATTTAGTTTAACTTGAAAAATCAAACACAATTCGTCATGTGCTTTATTTATTCTCATGACTCCTTTTTCTTTGCTCCAATAATCTAATCAATAGGGTGTTTCTTTGTCAAATTCCTATTTAGCTTAGGTGTTGATGTTTCAACTCTTCTTCTCTAGTTTCATATCTTTGTCCTTCTCTGTGTTCAACATCTTGAACATTATTCTTCAAATCATTGTTAGTCTCAAAGAAAACTTCAATATTCTCTCTAATAAGTTTAGGATTTTCTTCTTCTTCATCAGAATTATAACCTAGCATTCTCTTTTTAACTCCAAACTTTTAATTTTTTTTTTACATTTGTTCACTCAACATTAATTTTACTTTTCCGATTAAAAAATCTATAAGCCTTGTTTCTTATTGAATAACCAAGGAACATGCATTCATCACTTCTTGCATTGAACTTACCAATATCATCATCTCTCTTTATGTAATGTTGGCTTCCAAAAATTCTAAAATATTGTACTGAGGGTGCATGTCCAAATCATAATTCATAGGGAATATTGTCAGTACCTATTCTGATCAGCACTTTATTCATGGTGTATACTATTTTTATTAACCGATTCTCTCCAAAATATCTTGGATACATCATATCTCTTACTAATTTTGTTACAAATCTATTTCTTCTTTTAGCAATCACATTTTTCTGAAAGTTGTCTCTTAATTCCATTTTCTTCAAAAAGTGTGTCAAACTCTTTTGAGGTAATCTCTCCACCACTATCTGATCTCAAATATTTTATTTTTACTCTAGATTCATTCTAAACTTTATTCTTAAACAAATTAAACTTTTCAAATGCCTCAAAATTTTCTTTGAAAAATGCTACCGACATCATTCTAGTGAAATAACCAACAAAAATCATAAAGTAACTTTCACCATAGAACCCTCTTGTTCTAGTAGGACCACTCAAATCTATATGAACAATCTCCAATTTTATTGTGGTAGTGATCTTCTATTCAAAAGAGATTGTTTGAAGTATAGAACCTATCATTGAACAATTATTATTTTCTCAATGATGTCAAACATACTACTTACTATTATGATTAACCTCAGACATAAATAACAATTACATGCAAGTATGACCAACATTAGAAAATAAAAGATCACACAAAAAGGAACACAAGACACCAAGATTTAAAATGGTTCACCTAGCCCCTAGGCTACATCCACCAACAATAAGTCCAACATTATTATTATCCAATGATTACAATCCAAAATACCTTATAGCTCAATACCACCACAAGAAGCTACAATATCACCATTACATTATGAAATCCATAATCCTAAGGTTTTTTTATACAAGATTTTTCTGCATACAAAATTAGGGCTAGAAGAATTCATACAATACAAAAAATAGAAATCAATGCCTATTACAATATAAGGGCATTTTTGGCTTCAGGGGCTGCCCCAAAACTTTGTAGGGGTGCTACACCCAAACCCTCGTAGAAATAATATGGGGAGGAAACCATGCTGAATAAAACTTTGAGTTAGATTAGGTTCCATTTCACAACAATCTCCCACTTGGAGACTAATCAAACTCCATAATAATAACCTACCACTTGGACATTGATCATAACACTACTAAACCTATAGCTCCCACTAGAATATCAAACCACCTTGGACTCTACTATCATTCTATTCTATTTAGTCTAGAATACCAACCAAAGCTCAAGAGTAGTTAAACTTCTCCCTTGTTACTACCTTTGTAAACATATTTTTTAGATTATCATCTATATGTATCTTCTCTAGCTTTAACTCACCATCATCCAAAATTGACCAAATGAAATGGTACTACAACTGTATGTGCTTTGTCTTTGAATGCAAAGCTAAATTATTTGCAAGATGAATGATACTCTAGCTATCAATAAAAAAATAATTATCCTTTTGAGGGTGTCCTAATTCTTCCATGAAGAACTAAAGCCATATCATCTCCTTGGTTGCTTATGTAGTGGATAAAGAATTAACCTTCTATAATCGAGAAATCTAGCCCATTATTGCTCCACCAATAGTAGATACATAACTTGAAGTAGTACGCCTAGTATCAATATCCCCTACCAAATATGAGTCAACATAGCCTTTTAAATTAGTAGTAGAGCCCCTAAAATGTTAACACTTACTCGATGTCCCTCTCAAATATATGAGAATCCATTTAACTACATTCCAATGCTCAATTCCTGGATGACTCATATACCTACTAAAAAATCCCATTATATGTGCAATATCTTGCCTAGTAAATTTAATAGTATACATCAAGCTTCCTGTAGCTAAAGAATAAGGTACCTTAGACATCTTATCCTCCTCTTCTTGTGTCGTGGGATGCATCTCCTTAGTCAACTTCAAATGACTAGGTAAAGGTGTGTTGATAGCTTTAACATTCTCTATATGGAAACATTGCAACAGATTCGCAATATACTCAGCCTGGGATAATGTAAATTTCTTATTCTTTTTATCTCTGTAAATCTTCATACCAAGGATTTGTTTATCTACCCCCAAATCCTTCATAGAAAATGTATGTCCTGATTGGTATTTCAGCCCCTTAATGTGATTTATGTCAGAACCAGCTACAAGAATATCATCAACATATAAATATAAAATAATGTAGCTATCATCATCCAACCTCTTAAAAGTAACACAATTATTTGAATGACACCTACGATATCCATGTTCATGCATAACAATGTCAAATTTTAGATACCATTTTCAAGGTGCTTGCTTCAATCCATATAATCTTTTCTTCAATCTGCACGCTAATTTCTCCTTACCTTTGATCTCAAATTCCTATGGCTATGCCATATAGATCTCTTCATCAAAATCACCATGAAGAAAGGCTATTTTAACATTAAGCTACTCCAAATGAAAATCCTCAGTAGCCATAATACTTAAAATAGTGCGAATAGAAGTCATTTTAACAAGATAAAATATATCATCAAAATCAATACCCTTTTTTGTACAAATCCTTTTAGCACTAACCTGGCTTTAAATCTTTTCTTACCTCCATCCTCTTCTTTCAACCTGTAAACCCACTTATTTTGTAAAACCTTTTTACCTATAGGCAACTTGTATAAATCCCAAGTCTTATATTTTAGCAAAGAGTCCATTTTGTCTTTCATTGCAAACTTACACTAAATCTTAGTATCCACCTGCATAGCTTCATCAGCATCTATTAGTAACATAAATTACAAAGAAGGTGAAAATATTTTTGGAGGTCTACATAGCCTTGTTGACTATCTAAAATTCACTAAGGTGTGTGGTATTTGTTGTTGTGGTTGTTGCACATCATGAGGAATTGTCAGGAGATCATCTTTTGGAGTATCATCCAACACTATATAATCATCTTCTTTCTTCTCATGTTGCTGCAATAGATCTTTGTACAAAACTTTCTCATCCAATATGACATCCCTGCTTCTTAAAATTTTACAATTTTCAAAATCCCAAAGCCTATAACCAAATTCATTAATGCCATATCCAAAAAATACACATTTCTTTGACTTAGCTTCCAGCTTGGTTCTATTTTCAGAATCTATATGAGCAAATGCTTCACAACCGAAGGTTTTGAGAAAAGAATAACTCACCTCCTTACTAGTCCATGCTTCCTCTAGAATGCCACAACCCAAAGGAGTAGAGGGACCTCTATTAATCAAATATATAGTAGTATTAATAGTCTCCACCCACATATTTAAGGGCAAGCCTACATACAACCTCATGCTTCTTGCATGCTCCATTATAATCCTGTTCATGCATTTAGCCACTTCATTTTTCTATGGATTCCTTGGAACAATTTTCTATCTATGAATACCATTAATGGAGCAATAATATTCAAATTCATGATTGTAATACTCACCACCATTATAAGATTTGAGATATTTTAATTTCTTTCTAGTCTCATTTTAATCAACCAAGCATTTCCATTTCTTAAATGTTTGAAATACATTAGATTTTTGTTTAAGGAAATAAACCCATACTTTTCTAGTTGCATCATCAATAAATGTAACATAATAATGAGAGCCACTAATGGAAGATAATTGATGGTGTAGAGGCACCTAAATTTCAAGAGAATAAAGAGGTTTAGAGTCATTAAGTAATATGTTGAATTAATGTGATCCATTTGAGTCTTTTGAGTCAAGATATAAAGGCTAGAGAAGCCATTTGTAATAAGTTTTCAAAATTGTAAGAGGAGGTCTTAATATGATAAATAATGTCAAAACATTTATTAAATAGGTGAATGGATCTATTTGTATCCGTATAGAGCCATTTGAGTCATAATTTTGGTCTAGGTTGGGTTTATATCAAAGTTGTAATTCAAAATTGCATAAAGTGCCTAAAACATTGTCATAGTTGCATAATTATTAAAAGAATGTAATGATATCGTTTAAAGGGTGATTTGGAAGTTATAATCAACCTCAAAATCTATAAAAATGGATGTATGGTTGAACCAAAGCATTAATGAAAGGAAGAGATATATTTTGAAAGAAATGTGGTAGTATTATGAGTTGTTATTTTGATTGAGTTTTCAGTTTTAGTGTTGGTTCCAGGTCTTGTACAACCATGTACAACCTAAAAACCATGTAAATTTTTTCTATTTAGATAGAGTAGTGAATAAAAATTCGTTTGGATTTGGTTTGGATTTATTTTATTTATAAATGAAGAAGATTTACAAGCTTGTTCATGGCCATACAAGACTTGAAACTAACACTAAAACTGAAAACCCAATCAAAATAACAACTCAGAATATTACCAAATTTCTTTCAAAATGTATTTCTTCCATTTATCAATGCTTTGGTTTGACTGTACATCCATTTTTATATATTTTTTGGTTGGTTATAACTTCTAAACCACCCTTTAAACCATCTCCTTACATTCTTTTAATAATTATGCAACTATGACAACATTTTATGCACTTTATGCAATTTTGCATTACAACTTTCATATAAACCCAACCTAGACCAAAATTATGACTCAAATGGCTCTATATGGATACAAATAGATCCATTCACCTATTTAATAAATATTTTGACATTATTTATCATATTAAGACCTCCTCTTACAATTTTGACAACTTATTACAAATGGCTTCTCTAGCCTTTATATCTTGACTCAAAAGACTCAAATGGTTCATATTAATTCAACATATGACTTCATGACTCTAAAAATCCTTTTTCTCTTGAAATTTAGGTGCCTCTACATCACTTGAGCTAGTCCCCATACATCTGTATGCATAAGCTCTAATCTCTCACTTGTTTTTTCCTTCCCGATCTTCACAAAACTCACTCTCTTTTGTTTTTCATACACACAACTTTCACAAAAAACCATATTAACACATTTTAGACCTGATAAAACTTTCTTTGAATGAATTAACTTCATACCTTTCCCACTCATGTGCTTAAGTGTGTTATGCCATAGCATTGTATCAGAATCTACAACATTTGTTTGTTCTCCCTACTCAACTGCAACAATTATTCTTGAACATTCATTTTTCTCTGAAATAATCAAAGTAGAAGGGGCAATATGACCTATACAAATATATAATATTCCTAATTTCACAACTTTGGCTACTACAATGGAACCTTTTAAAACCTTGCAATTCTTATCATTAAAAGTAACTACACAACACTCATCACCGAGTTGACCTACTGAAATTATATTCCTACTTATCCTTAGAACATGTATTACCTCTTATAGTAGCCAATGATACCAAATCTACAACTTAATCTTAACTTTTCTCTTTCCAACAATATGATAGGGTTCATTATCCCCCAAATAAACAAGCCCAAAATTCCTTTGGACATAATCAATAAAATAACCTCTATGAGGTGTTGCATGAAATGAAGCACCAAAATCTAAAACCTATGAATCATCAATACTTTCTAAAGATAGAAGAAATGAATCCTCTTCAAATTTTTTAGTTACCACATTTTCCTCCTTGTTCCCTTCTAGTTTATCTCCTTCTTTATTTTATTGAGTCCAACAATCTTTCTTCTTATTCCCTAGTTTACCACAATACCAACAATCTCTTGGTCCTCTAGATTGAGACCTCTTGCTCTTTGACTTTCCTCTTGATTTCTCACAATTTTTAGAATTATTTCCTCTCTCGATCATTCAACCTCTATTTTGTGCATTCAAAGTACTTCCTAATGTAGATAGACCTAAGGTTTTCCTCTGAGTTTTCTCACTAAAAATAACACTGATCACATCATCAAATTTTAGGGTTAAAGATCCAAGTCATTCTAGCTTTTAGGTAAAGAACACAAAATCAAGAGATCCCTAATTTCTTCATCAAAATTAATACTCACAGAAGATAACTAACTAGTAATAGTATTAAACTCATTTAAATAATCTGCAACAGATCCACCTTCTGTCATTTTCATATTAAATAAATGCTTCATGAGAAATATGTTGTTTGAAGTGAAGGACTTTTCATACAATTTTTCTAGGGTTTGCATCAACTCTTTTGTCATCTTTTCTTTTGTAATGTTAAATTTCATTGATGGTGCCAAGCATAATTGAATACTTCCAACTTCCTTTGTGTCTAAGACCTCCCAGTCCTCATTTGTCATACTTGCCTGGTTCTTAGTTTTTCCTTCCAATGGCTTCCATAAATCCTTTAGATAAAGATAGTCCTCTATTTGCATCTTCCATAACTAAAAGTTCTACCCATTAAACATCTCTACCTTTAGCTTACCCTTGTCTATCATTTCTCCTGCTCAACCATGAAACTCCCACTCAATTGTGAGACCTTCCTATAGAGGATGGCTAAAAAAAAATGATGACAATTTGGCTAAAAAAATGATGACCATTTGGCTCTGATACCACTTGTTAGGATTAACCTTAGATATAAATAATAGTTACATGCAAATATAACCAATATTAGGAAATAATAGATTGCATAAAAGAGAACACAAGACACCAAGATTTAACATGCCTCACCCAATCCTTAGTCTACATCCACCAGCAACAAATCTAATATTATTATTATCTAGTGATTACAATACACAATCCCTTATACCTTAATACCACCACAAGAAGCTACAATATCACCATTACATTATAAAATCCCTAACCCTAAGTCTTTTCTATACAAGCTTTTGTTAATGCTTCCAAAATTAGGGCTAGAATAAGTCATCCAGTAGGAAAAATAATAGCTAGCACTGCCCCTTGACCCCATCTTGGGAGAACTACCCCCAAACCCCTATAGAAATAATATGGGGAGAAAATTGTGTTGAATAAATCTCTAAGTATAATTAAGCTCCACATCACAACACTTATTGGTTAGACAATTTTTTTGGTCTGAATGCTATCATTTGTTAGATTGATGAAGAGGATTTGAAAAGAGGAGATAACAAGAGAACCTAGAGAAATGTTGAGTTATTTAGTGTATAAAAGGAGCATGAAGACCAAGTAAGACATTGATGATATTATGTATTCTTGATCTACATAAGGCTAAAGTAAATGGTTACTTTAGATAAGCCAAGAAGAAGTATTTTCATAAAAAAAATGTTTGTTAAGCCTGGCTGAGAAAATAGTATAAGTTAAGAAAATTCTAGTTTAGGCTGAGCATAAAGATAGTATATGTCAAGTGTCAATAAAATTTATAAAGTGTCAAGCATCAAGGAAATAATAGTAGTGACTAAACTCAGAAGATGTAGTTGGTGCTGAACAACCCAGTGTTGGTTGAGCATCAGAAGACTGTTATTATCGAGTAAACAATGCAAATGCCAAGTGAGAACAAAAATTGCTAAATCAAAGATTTAACAAATACGAGCCAACTAATTTGATGTCATGAATTATGTGAAGTGTGTGGAAGATAAGTATGATGATCTTGTGGCACAAAATTTAAGATAAATCATTTTGTGACAAATTCAAGGAAGATTGTAGAAGTCTCTAGAGGAACTAAAGTGAAAAAGTGAGTAGATTCATTGAATCTTACCTAACCCTAAAATGGATGATTGTGGTTAAATGAAAAAAGATCTAAATTCTCTATTTATAGTACTATTAGGATAGAAGCAAAGGTTGTCATGTACGGGAACTAAGGAAGTCTAGAAGTTTAGGGTGTTGCTTCATTTGGTGGCCAAATAGAAGAGACTGTAATTGGCATACAAAGCAAGAAGGCTGAAGAGGTTGAATGCTTGAATTGTGAAAAATTTGTCAAAGATGAAGATTGTGAATGAAAAATAAAATGGAGGACTAAACCATATATATGTAATCTTCAAGTGAGTTGTATTTTACTATCAGATCAAGTCCTACTGTTACTTTCTCACAACTATATTAGTGTTGATAAATCCTTTGGATTAAGGTCGACCTAATAGTCATTTGTAAATTCTTTAATGGAATGTTCTATATTTCTCTAAAAAGGTTCACTCATAATAGGGTGATTGAAATCATTTAGCCAGGTCATATTTAACAATATGTAGTGTAACATATAACAAGGCATCACTTCAAAAGAGTGAAATTGGGTAGCAAATTACTGGTGGTTTTTCCCAAATTGGATTTTCATATAAAATCCTTGTGTAAAATTGTGTCAATGAGTTTTTGGTATTTCATGTTTACATTAATGCAAAGTTATCTTGTACTAGGATAGTGACATACTAAATTAAGGTATTGTCCGATCTAATGGATGCATGCATGTTATGGTTTTATGGATATGAATCTGTTAAGCACTCAAAAGTTTTATTTGTACACTTGGACCTTGGATATTTGATTCACATCCCTCTCATTTATTCTAAATAATTTCAACAACTTCTAGCTAGGAAAAGAAACTATCTTCTACTTCTCCATAATATAGTCTTTTACTTCACAATTCAAGGTAGATCTCCAAAAGAAAATGTACTACTAGCCTTCACAATATTATCAAAGTTTATGTGAAAAAATATTCAATTCCATAACCAATTATTATCCACCTTCATTTCAAGTAAAACATTTAAAAATTCTCTTACCATCTAGTTCTCTTCTTATAAGTAAGGAAATTCTTTCTTCAATTCTTCTAACCTCCTATGATTTGGATCTGTTGCTACTAGCATAGTCTCCAGTAGTGCTTGCACTTCTTTATGCTGAAGGGTTAATGATCCATGCACTAAAGGTTTTCTCCACTCTAGGAAAATCTCTAGATTGCTTTAAGCTTTCTTCTATTGCTTCTAATCTTCCAAGAAGTGTCTTTGTGGTAAACTTCTTAGTGTAAGGTATCACTAGATCAATCATCTATTATGTTTTCTTGAATGAAAGTGTCAAAGTTTTCAATATTTTATATATAACCTCATCTTAATAATTGCAACATTTTTTCATATTCTACCAATATAGCTTCTTAGAGATTCATCTTCCATCATTCTAGCATTTTAAAACAAACATATCCAATTCCATAATCTAATTCTTTTAACATGTGCATCACCTTCAAATATAGTTTCCAACTCTTTCGAAATTTTATGAGATTTATCTATGGATTTTACCTCATTATATTCATTCTTAGGAAGAGATAACAATAAGTCACTTTTGGCAATCATATTGCACATAAACATATCTCTTTCAACTTCACTACATTCCTAAAGTTTTATTTCTTCAACAACCTTTCTTCCATTCTTTGTCATCAGCCAATACCCTGGACCCATATATAAAAAAATGATCTTCATCTTATTCTTCTAGTTTTCATAGTTAACTCCATCAAATTTAGGACTTATTTTTCTAAAATAACCTACCATTGATCTCCTTAAGCTATTAAGCTTTTTCATCAGGGACCTAATGCTCTGATATTGATTGTTGGAAAGTAAAGTCCACCAAGATAACTGAGAGGGTGAGTTGAATCAATTATCCAAACTATTATAATACTTAGCAACCTTATTAAATCTTAACCATATGAGAAATATAATAAATTACCATAAGAAGATATGCATACACAATAACACTAGGTATGTTAACTAGGAAAACCCACGATTAGAGGGAAAACCATAATGGGGATGATACCTGCAAAATAAAAGTTACTTGTAAGAGGATGGACTCTATTAGGATCTAATGATATACATTCATTACATATCAGTCATTGTTAGGAGACTTTGAATCCCAACTATAAGAATCCAACCCTATTAGGAGTTGTAGAAGGTAGAAGCACCAACTAGCCAAATAGCTTTAGGGGAAAGACCACAAAACTCACTACCCAACTAGTATTTTGTATTATTCCTTGAAAAATAATAGAATATGAATGATCTTTGAACTCCTCCATCATCTTGACCAAAAAAATCTTCTTCTAATCTCAATACCAGATCACCAAGTTGGCATCCAAATAATCCCTTCGATCACTTACTCGCATTTACCAACTTCAGATATCACTGGCACAATTCACACTTTCACTCTTTCTCTCATCAATTACATACTTCATCATAATGAAAATAATATTCCTTTATACCATATCCTCAAAATAATTCCTTGAGTCACCCTTTAGGATTTCCCAATTAATTAGAATAGGACCTTATTAAGATATTACAATAATCACACAACACTATTAGCTCACAACCTTTACAACTTCTCACATGTGTAATCACTGACCTTGCACACTTTTTAACATCACCATCTAATTGTCTACTATCACTATCTAACTATTCTCATCACAACTCTATCCCAATTAAGAGATACAATGTAAATATCAAAAACCACTCATCATGTACTATGTTTGCTTACTATCTTCTATAATTCATGAATAACTTACATATGTCTTTGACTCTCTATACATGCACTTGTCAACTTTATCAAGGCACAATTCGAAATACATCCTCAATTGCACTTGACCTAATTATCAATACATAGTCCATACACCCTCATTCTCTATCGGCTACTCTACAAGTTTTCAGAGAAATAATACTATGTTGACATCAATGACAAACACATACATGAATGTAACATGTCAATCATGGAAACAATGTCTCTAATGGATAAGATACTCCCCCAAAGGAATACCATCATAATTCATGCTAACACAAACCATATTAGGAAACATTGAGAAAAAAAGGCACACTACCTGAGCACACTTTGTACATGATAACAAATTTAATACACCTGATTTCTAGATATAAATCCAATGAATATGTGAACTAACTTATCAACAACTTAATTTCCAAAATAGTTCCTATGGAGTCAAGTAGGAATGGTAGTTCCACTCATACCTCTTCTCAAAGAAAATAAAAATCCTTTAGCATCATTTTTCTATTCCATCACCAATGTTCACCTCAAAATCTCATTCCCATACTATTCTATTAAATTAAAAGTTTAGGAAATAACTCTCCTTTATTCCTAATACAACTAAGAAATTAGTATGGCATATGAGGACATCCCCAATGCTACAATATATAATTAACTCTTTCACATAACAATCAACATGTTGTGATGTCTAGTTGGCTACTAGTAAAATATATTGTATCTCACATGCTAATGACCATTCCAACATGAATGAAATGACCCACAATTCTAGATATATGTGAAATAATGAATCTTCTATCATGACCTATTCTTCCCAACATCAATTCTATCTTACCATCAAGTTACAACCAAAATACTCCAACTACCTCTAGTATATATTCCGATATATTAATTTGCTACCATTGTTTACTATATATTTTTTTAACTCATACAAAATATCACATATGATGATGCAACCATTTACATAATGGATAAAATCATCCTAAAATAAAAAATCATGCTCAAATATTTAGAGCTAGCAAGCATTTTTTTAACTATATTTATCAATAACCTATAACATAAAAAATTTCAATCTATCTACAACCTCATAACATATGTTGACATCAATGAAAAAACCTATCATCAATACAACAAGTCCTTCATACCAAAAACCTCAAAAATATCCCTAAGAACTAATAATATTCTATACTCTCAAAAATCTCCACCTTTTACATGTTAGAAATAGGGATTATTGAGAGGGCCAAGGGGTGAATCAATAATCTACAAAATTTTAGTTTCCAAGTGGATATTATTTCTTACTTTAAACCATACATAACAGAGTGATAAAGTAATGCTAAATTGTAATAGTAACCATGCACAAAGATAACTCATAACACCATTTTTTTTAACTAGGGTAACACTGGCCAAGGGAAAGCCCCAATGGGAATGTCCACTAGATAATATAGTGATATATAAGCTCCTTGTTAGAAGATGGACCCTCTTAGGAGTCAATGAGAAAATTTAGTATAAGGAGTCCCTATTAGGAGACTTTGAATACCTTTTAGGATATTCCAACCTAGTTAAGAGTTGTAGTACATTGTATGCAAGATGAGCCCACTATCCAAATGTGCATTTTGAATTATAAGAAGAGATCATTTCCCAAACAAGTAATAAAAATTTTGGAATATAGGTTCTTTCTTAGTTCGATTTTGGATCTTGAAATATCTTCACAAACTTTGCATTTATTGCTTTCACAAAGGTTTGCATACAATTTCTCAACACAACTTCTTCAAGATAGCACAATATCATACTATCACACTTTTAGCTTGCAAGATGTCCTTTTCGTAAATGCCATGCCTTAATAAAAATTGCTACTAGGTCAGCTAAGACCATCATACACTTTTCCAACTTAGAGTAAACATTTAGGATGTCGGCCCTAATTGGACAAGTAATTATTTTGTAAACAAGATAATTTCTTTCCTTAACTCTGCTGTCCTATTTCACTTAAAACATGAGTATTTGTATTTTGTATAGTCCATACTAATTTTCAAGGTTATACATGTCATCACTAACATGTATACTATCTCCATCTAACTTTGTTAGTCATAATATGACATTAGCAACAAGTTACAAAGAAAACACTACACTGTTGTATACCAAATCCATACTCAAACAATTTTTGAATACCAAAAGCTAAGTATCTTTATTTCTAAGGTTTCTTGTAAGAATGTTCATCATGTGTTACCATAAATGACAAAAATTACATATCCTCATTAGCCAATTTTCAACAATCTCCTCATTAGGCATTGATGGCAACAAAATAGGGAAAATTAGCTAATTAACAAAACCTTAAAATAAACAACACATTCACATTACATATATTATAACTTGTTCATCTTACATAATCTCCCCCTTACAATATACTTTACAATATTATTTTCTCCTCTTTACTTATTTTACAATTTTTCTATTGTATCTCTCCCCCTTTGACATTAATCCCAAAGGTCAAAATGTCAAAAACTAATAGAATCTTCATGCAATCATCAAAATTTTCCTTAAGAGTATCCATACCTTTAGTCCATATATCTTTGGCTACTTCAATAGAGGTGACAATTACACATAAGGCACATGATGCAACCTCAATTGTATTAATTTCTAAATACAAAAAGTTAGAATAAGTGTCCTTGGCCTTGACACATTCCTTCAACTCTTTCTCAAAAAAAGATATTAAAAAAAAAAAAAAATCTCTAAAATCTGATGCTCTCTTCAAAATTTGTTCCTTCTAAAGTTCCAATTTCTTGATATCATTGTGAATATTGGCCACTTTTCCTTCAAAATCATCAATCTTACTACTTGGATTCTTTAGCTAGCTAGATAGAGCTTCAATCTCACTCATTTTTCCTCCTATCTGATTGTCAATGTCCTTAGTCAACTTATAAGATAGGGCACACTTAATGTACAATATCTTACCATCGTATTGACACTTCTAAAGTTCCTTGATACAAGTATCAAGACTTATCAAATCATTTTTAATATTTTGACATATGGTGCTAAATAAGTTACCATCATGTCAGATCTATGCCTTAGATTCTAAAACACTCAACAAATTAGTAGATTCCTCATCAAATGACTTTAGCTTTGATAAGGATGAGATCAAATGAGTTTGATCATCATCATTAGTTTTTAGGCTAGCAAGTGAAAGTAGAGTAGATAAACTAGAAGGTTTAGTGTCATCTTCCCTTTGCTTCTTTGTTGCCTCTTTGACTCTTTTCTCTTCTTCCCCTTTTTCTTCTCTTTCCATCCTTTCTTTTTTTCTCTTCTCTTCCTCTTCCAATATCTTCTTCTTCTCTTCCTTTATTTTCCTTCTTATTTCTTCTTTAGCTACTCTTTTCTTTTCTTCCTCTTCTTTTCTTTTCATCTCATCCTCAAGTATTTTCTACTTGGCCTCTTCTACTTTCCTCCTCTCTTCCTCTAGTAACCTCTTATCCTCCTTGATTTGCCTCAATTTATCTTCAATATCTTTAGAGTGAGATTTAGGTAGTTCTAAACTCTCAAATGGGTTAGTATCCTCAATGTAAATAGTAACATTGGTCTAATCTATCTGCATAGTATCACCACTTACTGACATTTCCAAGGTTTTAGGTGTAGGTGAAGATTCTTCCTTAGACTCTACCATCATCTCACTTATGGCTACTACAATTTCACTTCTTAACTTGTTTTTCTCACCCACCACAAAAAAAATGGTTTCACTTTATTTCTCAAATACAGTGCTATATTATTTAACAATCTCTTGATTTCTTCTTCATCATTAGTTTTGCAAATAGTCCTTAGCATATACTTTCAAAGTTCTAAATCTTCTTCTCTAGCTAGGGCCTTCTTCTCAATAAATCCATCATAGAATTTCTATTTTACTATGCTCTTAATATCCTTCATTTTTAGATTGTTGGCTATAATTTATCTCATGGTAGAGATATTAGTCTGCTCTTTTTCAAATTTATTATACAAATCATAGAATTTGTTCATCTGAAAAAAGTTTCCCTCAACAACAATAGTTGAGTTTATCTTTTCTATCTTCAATTTCCAAGGTTGCCAAGGATTTTCTACTGATTTTTAAGAAGTGATTTTCTATCTTCTTCTTCTTCTTCTTCTTCTTCTCTAGACTCAACAATTGTCAACAATGTCCTTTTCTTTTTTCCTGGTCTAGTGGCTTATTTCTTGACCATTTTTGTCTTTGTGGTCACAACTTCCACTAATCTTTCAAATTTTCTCTCTAATTCACTTCGTTTCACATCAGACACCGCTCCATATAGAATGCTATGTTTCAAAAATGTATCTACAATAGACACTAACAAAGGTTGCACATTCAATATACCTTGCTTTATGGTTTTCCTGACTACTTGTAATTCACTCTCAGTCTTTCTAGCCTTTGGTAAAGCTTTATTCATTATTGACTCTATCTTCTTGTGAGATGCCTTCTTCAAGGAAGCCTGATGACCTGACTAGGTAATCTCATCATAGGTTCCAAATTTGTATTATTCTTTTTCATTCTTTGATTTCAACAATAAATTAATATATTCAATTGCTATTTCACCACTCAATTCATAACCTAAGGGATCAAGAAATGTTTCCTAAGGTTCTACTACTTAAATATAAGTAAAATTTGTATCAACCATAACACAAATATCATCTTTAAATTTATCTACAATTGCAAGTGTAATTCTAAATCTCTTCCTCATTTCATTTTGAAATGTCTTCATAATCAAGTTTCCACTATCCAATATCTTATCTATAGGATGTCTTCTACATACATCAGTAATCTTTTCCATTGTACATCTATTACTACTCATGATCTCTCTGACTAAAAAATATTATAAAAATCTTTTAAGTATATGAAATAATATGTGATTAAGTAGTGACTGAAATCTAAAAAACCATTCTTAGTCCTCTTGATCTTTTCTAGGTTCTCAAGTAATTACATTCTCAAAATCTTGCTAAGGTTTACTTGTTCCTTCTCTACACACATAGTGATTGAAATCTAAAAAAACCATTCTTAGTCCTCTTGATCTTTTCTAGGTTCTCAAGTAATTACATTCTCAAAATCTTGCTAAGATTAACTTGTTCCTTCTCTACACACATCTTGTATGCTACATAGATGAATCCAGCTAATAATTCATCAATCGTTGATCTTGCACATACAAAGTAGGCAATGATTCTACCTACAGATCTTACATCATCTTGCTTAATCATGCTGATTACCATGGAATTTCCATTATACACTTCTTTGGTATAACTTTTAACTTTCTTCTTAACCATTTTCTCACCTATGGGTACATTGCCTTGTTTACTAAGACTAGTTACCTCATGAATAAGGTTGTCTGATAAATCAACTACACTATCTTCCATCCATAGTTTTCCATCATGTATTCTACTCAATATGATCTATGTCCACTCATATATGTCCAATTCATGGTAGAAATTATATCTAAATAGGTCTAGTTCATTCAAATGTTCAAATCTAGGCTTCATAGTCATATCGTGGTTGAAAACTAATTCCATATCCTTGTTCACATATTCACTCCCAATAGATTCAAACTTACTATTAAGATAACTTCCTACATATTCCAACTAAACTACATTATTTAGCGTAATGGATAATGTTGAATTAGGGTTTCCCTCTATAGACTTCATAGAAACAACCTTCAACTTAGGTTTTTCCTCATTCTCAACATTATGAACTACTGACATATCCATGATTCAAACAAATATAATCTTTTATTCAATAAATTCTATAGATAAACAATAAAATACCTTTTTTGAAAAGAGGGATTTCCTTGGAATCTCCTTAACAAGTCACTTCTGAGTGCTTTTTGATTTAGATGTATTCACAATGAAGTAGAAATCAAGTTTGTACTCCATTTATTCCATCAACTTGAACTTGCATTAATTGTGTGCTTTGTAAACATGAAAAATATGTCAATTATATTCTATAATTAAATAATTATTTTAAGATCTTCTATTCGATCTTCAGATGCTACCTGAGGTTTGCCATAACTTCCTTTCATTATGACAAAGCTCCACAAAAATTTACTTCATGAAATTCTTAGCAAAAACATAGTTTTAATTTTCTACTATAGAATTGGATTTCTCTATAACAATAATACCTCGTAATACCTTTATAACTTGTTTAGATAAGATCCTAACCACAACTTAGCTTAGGTACTATTTAAACTTAACTAGATGCACCTTTTTCCAACTTTTCTAACCATACTAGTTACAAATTTTGATGTTGTGAACAAGCTTAATTCAACTTAATTGAATTAAACTTGATAATTAACTTTGATCTTCCTTTCTCATCATCTTCTATCCTTTCTTTGGATATGTATGATACTTTCACAAATTCCTCATTGAGTTATTCTAGAAGTTCATTGACCACATTCCTTTGTTCCTCATTGTCTTTGTTAGTTCTAGAGTTCCTCTCATGGTTTCTTTTGTCATTTCCACTATTTCTCCCATCATTCCTTCTATTTCCAAAGTTTCTTCCATTGTTCCTTCTATCACTAAAGTTTATATCCATTCTACAATACTTTGTTGTATGTCACAATTTGTTGCATAACTAGCATACTAGAGTTCTACTTCTATGATTATGTTGATCATCAGGTGCATGATAATTTTGAGTTGTGTCCAATGTTGTTACACTTATAACACACAACTTTTCTTCTTTCCTCATAAGGTCTTATTTCTCTCAATGTCCTTTCATTATATCTTCTTCTATCTATAGGGTTAGTATTCCTAGACATTCTACTATTCCTTCTATCATTATCATACTTAGGTTTCCTACAATCAATTTATTTATGACCCATACCATGACTATTATGACAATAAAAGTCCCTAACATGATAAAATGACTTATTTGTACAATCTCTTTCCATATGACCTATCTCATTACATGAAAAACACATACTTCTAAATTTATTCCTAGTTTCCTTAGGAGATTCCACTTTCTTTAGTTCATCCAAGATTTCAACTTCTTTGTTTTGACCAACTTCTTTAGGCTTATTAGAAGATTGACTAGATTCAATATTATCATTAGATTTATCTTTTTCTTTTAGATCTGATCTAATTTCAAGATTCTTTATAGACATGTTAAATAGATAACCAAGACCAGTATTATCATAAGTAGGTCTCTATATTGACATAGAATCATCAAACTTTTCTTTACTAGAATAAATATTCTCAAGTTATTTCTTGCACTGAGTTAATTCACCTTTCACAAAAATATTGTATTTCTAAAGTTCTTCATGATCTTTTTTCAATGTTTCAAACTCAGATGTCTTATTCACTAGAATTTCTCTAAGATATGTATTCTCAATCTTCAAATTTGATTCAACTTTTCTAGGATCACTCTTCAAAGTCAACTTTAGATTGGTAATATTTAATTCATTCTTCAAGATCTTATACTCTATCTTTAGCTTTGAATAATCATCATCACTAGTTTTAGATTTAGTAGATTCAAGCTTGGATTTGAGATGTTCAATATTTTCCTTCAAATGTCCAATTGGAGTATTCATATCTATCCTTCAGCTTATCTCTTTCTTCAGTAAGGAGATCAATTTTTTCAAGTTATTCTTCAAGGATCTTCATCAACTCTTCCATATCCATAGGGATCTTACTCAAGATGTTAAGCCTCTTTTAAGTAACTATTCTCTAATACCAATTGTTAGAAATAGGGATTACTGGGCAGGGGGGGGAGGGTGTGTGATTCAGTAATCTACAAACTTTAGTTGCTAATTGGATATTATTTCTTACTTTAAACCATACATAACAAAGTTATAAATTAATTTTGAATAGTAATAGTAGCCATGCACAAAGATAACTCATAACACCATATTTTGTTAACTAGGGAAACCGTGACCAAGGGAAAATCCCGGTGGGGATGATACCCAATACATAATATACTGATATATAAGTTCATTGTTAGAGGATGGACCCTATTAGGAGTCAATGTGCAAATTTAATATAAGGAGTCCTTGTTAGGAGATTCCAACCTTGTTAGGAGTTGTGCCAACCATGTTAGATGTTGTAGTACAATGTATGCAAGATGAGTCCACTGCCCAAACATGCATTTCCAATTACAAGAAGAGCTCACTGCCCCAACAAGTAATCAAAATTCTAGAATATAGATTCTTTCTCAATTCAATCTTGGATCTTGAAATGGCTTCACAAACTTTGCATATATTTTTTTCACAAAATTTTGCATACAATTGCTCAACACAACTTCTTCAAGATAACACAATATCACACTATCACACTTTTAGCTCGCAAGATATCCTTTGCATAAATACCAAGCCTTAATACAAATTATTTTTAGGTTATATAAGACCATAATACACTTTTCCAACTTAGATTAAACATTTAGGATGTTAGTCCTTATTGGACAAGTAATTATTTTGTAAACAAAATAATTCTTTTCCTTAATTATGTTGTCATGTTTCACTTAAAACATGAATATCTCTATTCCATAGAATGTGTACTAACTTTCAAGGTTATACACATCATCAATAACATGTATAATATCTACATCTAACTTTTCTAGTCATAATATTACATCAGTAACAAGTTACATACAAAACAATACACTACTATATACCAAATTCATACTTAGACAATTTTCTGAGTACCTAAAGTTAAGTATCTTTATTTCTGAGATTTCCTTAAGAATGTACATCATGTGTTGCCATAAATGAAAAAAATACATATCCTCATTAACCAATTGTCAACATTACATTAATGAAAACTTATGGTTTAAAAAAATCAATTCAAAAGTATCATTTAAGTACAACTTTCTAAATATCTTGAACATTTATAGACTTTCAACTTCAAATATGTATACCTTCCATGACGAAATTTTGTTCTCATTAATTTTTCCCACTTTAAAATAAATGGAAAAGTGTGCCATATTAATGTCATAACCTTTATTTCCAATTAGTTACTTATGATCAAATCAATTCGTAACAAAAACACAAATCAAGTTCCACCAAACACTATTATCAAAACATGATCAAATAAGAGTTCTTAGATATAGATATTCTTTATGTGACCACTCACCTTAGGAGAAATAAAAATAATCATGTCCAGGTGTATGAATATTAAATAGTTTATATTGGATTGATACATTCATATCTTAATTAATCTTTATTGGGAGGGGCTATTACTTGAAGATTTCTCCTAAGACACTAAAATGTTTCTTTACCAAAAGGGTTAGTAAAGATGTTTTCAACTTGTTATTTTGTGTTTACATATTCTATTCTTACTTCACTCTTGTTAATTTTCTCTCTTATAGAATGACACTTAATAGATATGCTCTTAGTATTTAAACATAAAATATAATTTGTTGACATGTTTATAATGCTTGTGTAATCACAGTGCATAACAATATGTTCAATAAATAATATACCAATATCGTTGAAATTTTGTTTTATCTAAAACAAGTGTATACAATTATTTTTAATTACCACACACTTTTCTTTTATAGTATATTGAGATATAACATCTTGTTTCTTACTTAGGCAAGAAATTGATCTCCCACCTAGAAAGAATGTTTCTTCACTTATGTGTTTCCTACCTAATTTGCATCAGTATAAGTATATAAGGTAAAATAATTTGATGTATCATACTATAGACCATAGACCATATTCAAATGTTCCTTTCAAGTATCCAAAAATATACTTTATAGGTTTTTAATGAGACTATTTAGGTTATTTTTTATATCTTCCAAAAATACTAATTGCAATTTATCTATTAGCATTTTTGTGAGTTAGATATTGTATACCTCCAATGATTGATCTGTACCTTATCTAAAATGTACTAAGTGAATCATCAGTACAATTGAACTTGCATTAAGTCACCATAGGTGTCCCCATTGGTTTAGAATTTTCCATACTAAATTTTACTAATAGATCCCTAAGAAACTTAATTTTAGATATAAATATACCATCTCAAGTCTTATTTATTTAAAAATAAAGAACATATTTCATTTCTTCTTGTATAGAAATATCATATTCACCTTTATTTTCCTCAAAAACAATATTTCTCATTTCATCATTTCCACCAAAAAGAATGTTATCCACAAATAACTCAATAGTTTGATGACCTTTAGGATTGAGTCTGAAGTATATATTACTTAGTTGACTATATTTCTCAAAAAAAAAAAAAAACTATAAAACCTCACATAACAATCATTAGAGCTTTCTTCAATTTACGTAATATGTCTTCCTAATTTTTCATAGAAAATCTATCAGGTTTCTTAATGTACACTTCCTCTTCCAGTCATTAATTAGAGAATCAAGAATTGGCATCCATCTGATACACTTTGAATATCTTGTTAGTTATATGTGTCAAATATAATCTAACTATTTATATCCTATAAACATGAGTATAAGTATCTTCAAAATCAATACCTTCTTATTGTGAATAATCTTTACAACCAATATTTATTTGTTCTTAACATGTTTTCCTTATTGATTTATTTTTCTTCTAAATTCCCATTTAGTTTATTATCATCAATGTTCTAGATTACACTCTATGATCCATTATCAAGGTGAGAGAGAAGGGACATAAAGAAAAAAAGAATTCAAACTAGATATCTTTCTTTGTCTACTATCCATCTCTCTCATCTTGATGATGGTTCACAAAGTGTGATCTAAAACTTTGATGCTAAAAAATAGAAATAATTAAATCTAGAAAAAAAAGTACATTAGTAATATATTATAAAAATTTCATATTTTTAACACGTTTTGTTCTTATAACATGCTTATCTTTAGGCCTAAGAGTTGATTCCCATGTATTTTTCTTTTTAATTGGTATTATATATTCTTTCATTAGATCAACTCATGATCTTGTTGGAAGCATGAATGCTGATGATACTTCTATGGAGGAGTATTATAGAAACATGGTTAGATAATTATGATGACCTTGTTTGTCATTGATGTCAACATAGCAGTTTTCTATGGTATTTGACAGAAGAACAACATAAAGATAAAGTTAGTATGGATAAACAATTGAGAATTTTCACTAAGAAAGTTTGAAGGGAGATACTAATAAGTATCTAATATATGTAGCTAACCTTGGAAGCATAAGATATTAAGTCTAGAAGAAGTTATGCAAGTTTCGGTAAAGACTATTCTGAGATAGAGTTTATAGAAGCATGTTGTGGTAAACTTGTTATATCTCTTAGCAAATTTGTTATTATGAGAAGCCAAAGTTAGATATGTGAAAAGGACATTCTGAAGGTGATATAGCTCAGGTCACTTGTCATAATATTACATGTATGAAAATTTATTCAAGTTACAAGGTGAAAGATTAATGTTATTGCTAAGTGTAACATGTTCTTAATGAGGTCCTATAATAATTAATTGAGAAGGTGTAATAGTCAACTCAGGGAATTGTTTTATGGATTCAATATAAGCGAAGGAAATTTTCTTTTATCAAGTATGCAAGGGACATGAATGATTTAAAGTAGCATGAAGATCAAAATGCGAAGAGCAGAGAGAAGGTGAAGGAAACTTCATTGTTGAGGTTTTATTGTGTGATCCAAAGTTTGATATTTGGATTTGAGATTTCTGACCTAGTCTAAAAAGTCTAATAGTGATTGGTCTAGTTGATAGGATAGAGGAAAGGAGTTAAAATAAAGTATATATAATTATTCTATAAGAAATAGTTGAGAGATTAGTTAGAAAGTGAGTTCAATCATCTTGCCCTAGAAGCTATTTGGAGAGTGGGTCCTTCTATCTTCTACAACTCCTAACAGGGTTGGAATCTCCTAATAGGGATTCATAGTCTTCTAATAGGGACTCATATGTACTAAATGTTGTAATATATTCCTAACAGTGTCCATCCTCTCATAAGGAATATTTATATTTGTAATTCATCTTGTGGGCATCATTCCATTCTAGGGTTTTCCCTCTAATCAAGGGTTTCCCTAGTTAACAGATCTTGTGCATTTGTCCATGTGCATTTTAGTATGGTTGTTGTTTACTTTTATTGAATGGTTAAGATTATTTAAGGTTGATAAATGTTTTAAATATTGGATAATTGATTCACCCCCCTCTTAGTTATCTTGGTGGATTTTTGTTTCTAACAATTGGTATCAAAGCATTAGGTCCTTGAAGATAATGTTTAAAAATTTTGGTAGATCCATGGAAAAAATATTTAGAAAGGATAGCCAGAAGTTAAATAGAACAAATTATGATAGCTAGAAGGAAAAGATGAAGACACATCTATTATGTATGGGTCCAAGATATTGGATCTTGACAAAATCAGAAAAAGACAATCATTGTTGAAAAAGATTTAGAAACTTGTACCAAGGAAGAAAGGGAAAGTTTCATGTGTGACATGAAAGCTAGAGAAGCACTATTGTTTGCAATTGAGTATAACTAGGTAAAGTCACTTATTACTTCTCATATGATTCAGAAAGATTTGGAAAATAGTTTTGAAGGTGATAAAAATTCTAAGAAATTGAGGTTACAAAGCTAGACTTGTGCATTTCAAGATGCTAAAATGATGGAAGATGAATCTATAAGAACATATGTAGGTAGTATATCAAAAATTATTGTAGGTATTAGATCTCAAGGAGGAACCAAGGAAGATGATGAGGTGATATGGAAGATATTGAAGAGCTTAATGCCACATTTTAAGAAAGCAATTCAAATGATAGCATTATTGATCTCTTGTAACAAAGATTTCACAAAGGAAACATTTCTTCAAAGACTTGAAGTAGTTGAGAATGAGCTTAGATAGTCCAAATAATTTACTAGAATAGAAACAAATTTTAGTGCCCTAAATATTTGACCTTGTTTATCAAGGAACGCAAGTGCTAGAGGAGACTTTTCTAGTAGTAGGAGATCTAATAAGGACAAAAAGATAGAAGGAGTAGTGCTTTTAGTAAGAAGAGAAAAATATGGTAAGAAAATATTTAAATATTGGACTTTTAATGAGTTTGGTCTTTATGCATCTAAGTTTCCTAAAAGAGAGAAAAAGTATAGAGGAGATTTCAAACCTAGAAGAGATAGAGAGTGTTTGTATGCAAATGAAGAAGATGATTATGACAAACAAACAGTGCAAGTTAGTGATGATCAAATAGAATTTGTAGCTATTAAAGAAGCAAGTCCAAAGAAAATGTCTTTGATGTCACAAGTTGAAAAGAAACCTGATTAGATAATGAACAGTGGTTGTTCACATCATATGAATGGTGACATGAAAAAGTTTGTTGACCTTAAAAGACATAATGGAGGCATTGTCAGTTGGAAATAATGAAACGTGTCATGTTAAAGGTATTGGATCTATAACTCTTGATGGTAAGACTAATATTAAGGATGTATATTTTGTTGATGGTTTGAAACACAATCTTCTAAGTGTTGAACAACTAATGGATACAGGTTATTAGTTAAAATTTACAGAGAAGACATGCATTATTAGAGAAAAATATGGTAAGGTAATTGGAATAGGAATCAGATCTAGAGGTAATGTATTTCAGGTGAATCCTACTAAAATGACATTTTTGGTTGCAAAGGTAGATGATAGTTGGTTATGGAACAAGAGATTTTTTGATATAAAATTTCATAGCATTGTGAAGACTAGTAATATGCTTGCAGTCAGAGATTTGCCTAAGATTGTAAAGCCTACTAACACAATTTGCAAGGATTGTGTATTGGTAAAGCATAATAGAACTTCTTTTCCCAACAAGAAGTTTAATACTACAAAAAAATTGGAGATTATGCATACCGAATTTAGTGGTCCTATGAAGACTAAAGATTCTATGGTGAAAGGTATTTCATGATTTTAGTTGATGACTTTTCTAGAATGATGTGGGTTGTATTTCTTAAAGAGAAATATGAAGCATTTGATAAGTTCAAGATATTCAAGAATAGAAATTGAGAATGAATCAGGTATGAGGACAAAAATTTTAAGATCAGATAGAGGAGGAGAATTTACTTCAAATGAGTTTAACATCTTTTTTGAATCTAATGGAATCAAAAGATAGTTGTCAGCTCTAAGAACCCCTAAACAAAATGACATTGCAAAGAGGTGAAACATATTAGTAATAGAAGCAACAAGAGCTATGTTAGTTGAGAATGATGTATCCAAGATGTTACGGAGAGAAGCTATGAATACAACAGTCTACACTATGAATAGAGTGCGTCAGTTTAGTGTAACAAAGCACTATTGTTTGTCTAGACTAAATTTTGATGCTTGCCATATGGGGGAGTATCTGTGATGGATAGAGTCATCTAGGACTCTTGTTGGATGTTGTTTTTGAACAATGTCTTTGGACACTTGAGCTAGTCAGAGATAGTTGTTACAAAGATTGATGTTTACTGAAACCTTTGACATTGATGTCAATGGGGAAGAAGTTATAGCATGAAAAATAATTTGAACTAAAAAAAATAGTTTGAGCATGGAAAAATAGTTTGATATAGAGAAAATTGAGGTATATCAATGGGGGAGAATGCTTGATGAACATGATTTGAAAATAAAGGTTAACAATCATTTGCAATTGGTATTTTTGGAATTAGATGTTTTTCATCTATGTTGTCATCAATGCCAAAGGGGGACATTGTTGGAAGCATGAATTTTGATGATACTTATGTAGAGGAGTATTGTAGAAACATAGTTAGATCATTATCATGATGATATGTTTCATATGTGACTATGTTTTTCATTGATGTCAACATAGAAATTTTCTATAGTATATGATAGAAGAACAATGGAAAGATCAAGTTGGTATGGATAGACAGTTGAGCATTTTCACTAAGAGAGGTTAAAGGGAGATACTACTATGTGTCTAGTATATGCAACTAACCTCAAAATAATAAGATAGTAAGTCTAGAATAAGTTATGCAAGCCTTGGTAAAGACTATTTTGTGATAGAGTTTACAGAAGCATGTTCTAGTAAACATTTTATATCTCTTGGCAGATATGTTATGCTGAGAAGTCAAAGTTAAATATGTGAGAAGACATTTTGGAGATGACATAGCTAAGCTCTCTCATCATAATATTACATGTACAGAAAGTTACTCAAGTTACAAGGTGAAAGATTAAAGTTATTACTAAGTGTAACATGTTCTTAATGACATCCTATAATAATTAATTGAGAAGGTGTAATAGCCAGCTCATGTAATTATTTTATGGATTCAGTATAAAGGAAGGACATTTTCCTTTATCAAATATGGAAGTGAGATGAATGATTGAAATCAACACAAAGAGCAGAATGCGAAGATAAGTAGAGCAGAGTGAAGGTGAAGGAAACTTCATTAGTGAGGTTTTCTTATGTGATCCAAAGTTTGATATTTGGATTTGAGGTTCATGACCTGGTCTACAAAGTTTGAAAGTGATTGGTCTAGTTGATAGGATAGAGGAAAGGAGTTAAGATATAGTACAAACAATTATTCTACAAGGAATAGTTGATAGATCAATTGGATAGTGAGTTCAGTGATCTTGCCCTAGAAGCTTTTTGGAGAGTGGGTCCTTCTATCTTCTACAACTCCTAATAGAGTTTCAAAGTCTCCTAAAAATGACTCATATGTAATAAATGTTGTAATAGAATCCTAATAGGGTTGATCCTCTAACAAGGAATATTTATATTAGTATGTCATCTTGTGGGCATCATTCCAATGGGGGTTTTCCCTCTGATCAAGGGTTTCCCTAGTTAACAAATCTAGTGTATTTTTCCATGTGCATTTTAGTATGGTTGATATTTACTTTGATTGAATGGTTAAGATTATTTAAGGTTGATAAATGTTTTAATTATTAGATAACTAATTCACCCCCACCCCTCCACCCCCACCCTCTTAGTTATCTTGGTGAACTATTTTTTTCTAATAGATCCATCTTTACATCCTTAATATGTGCCCTTAGCTTCAACTTGTAAAATCAAGCATAATTCATTGGTCATTCCTTCTCTAGTCATTACACCACTACTAGCATCTCAAATAATCTAATCAAAGGGATAATATAAAGTTACAAACCTTTGCCTTCTATTTTCCTTCCTTAGTAATTCAATCTAAACATGTATCCCGTTACCTATCTCAAATAATTTTTTCTATTCTATATTATGATTCCTATTTTGAATTTTTTTTTGACTTTTACTTGCACTTAATTTTCATCTTTATCTGATTCATAATGAAATGTTCTTTCTTGTAAGAAAAATCTTTCATCAATTTTCACATTTTCAATCTCAACAATCTAAGTTATACTCTAAGTTTATATAATTTATTTATGTTTTTCTCTTAGTAGAATAACCAAGAAATATCCCATCATTATTTCTTTGATCAAATTTTTCTATTTAATCATCTTTTTTAATGTAACACATGCTTCCAAAGACTCTAAATTAATTAACTATAGGTACCTGATTAAACCAAATGTCATAAAAAGTTTTGCATCACCCAAAAATATTTCAGTTTTGTTTGTTGAAAAATGGTTGTCTTAGTGTAGAGTTGTTGTTTCTGGAGGCTTTTGACTTAGTAAGTCAATTATATGAGCTAGAAATGTCCTAATTTTGGAGATGGATGTTCATTTTGGATAGATCAGCCTACCAATTGAGGCTTAGGGTCATATCATGAGTAGTCATAGATTTATTACTGATTTTTGGTATCCAATTTTGGTATAAAAACTTTTGGCTCATTATTGAAGACTTTAGATGCCACAGATGGGCTTCAAAATGGTGTCAACTAAAGCTAGCATGAGTCAGGCCCTATAGATCACAAGATGTGGATTCTAAAAAGTGGTTATAATGGCCAATCAAAGAAATGGTTCAAAAGTTATGGTCTTCCAAAGTTGGCCAACCAAAATTTCCAAAATAAGTGTCAAAGGTGTATCAGGCCGACTCTATATGTAATTTTAGAGCTAGTTTCTCTCAAAGGTTGTGGTTTGATGTCTAGAAACTTCATGGGTAGTGTAAAAATATCTATTTAAGTCATTCCTATACATTATCTATGATAGATCTATGTGATAGTTTGTAGCTCTGTGTAGCAAATTATTGTAAGGAAGGCACCCATGTGGGTTTGTATGTCATATTTCAAAATTTTACAATTCTACATTTGCGACAATAATAAGAAACCCATATTTCATTCTCACCAATTTTTTTACTTATTTTTTTATGTTATGTGTTTGTGGTATAAAGGGGAGTACCCTTCATCAAGTGGTATCAAAGCATGAGTTCCTGAGTGTGTAAACAGATCCCTAATAGTAAGGCAGTTGCACCAAGACCATGGTTTAGGCTATGTGTGTAGAAAAATCACCTACTGTGAGGTAATTTGTACTAAGATTTCACTAGCATGGTTGGAGAGTCATAGGTGTTACACTTGAGGGTTTTAGAGCTCTCTAGAGGAAAATATAGGAATTGCAAGAAAAAAATGCCCATGTGAATGAATCTTGTTGTAGGAGATGATGAAAGTGAGGATGGTAGAGAATAGGGAGGAAATGTTGATCAAGCATTGGTAGATGAAGTTCTAAACCCAGAAAAAGATAGGATTTTTAAGAGTATTTCTAATATTGGAAAATAACCTAATTTTTATGTTCCCTAATTTTTGGGAAATCTAACCCAGAGCAACGTTGAAATCTTAATGGGAAGTAAGATACTGAGAGGTGTGGGGGGGGTGGGGATGGGGGGTGAATTAGGATTTATAACACTTTTTACTAATAAAACAATTCACACCTAATCCATCTCATTTCTCTAATCTTAAACCATATTACCATAAACATTTAATGCTGAAATGAAATCTATCTAGCATCCTTGAAAATCATCAACACATAACACAATGATTTTGGTTACTTAGAAACACTTCAATATGAGGGTAAAATTGGGGTGGGGATGAAACCCACATATCTTCACTATTGCAACAAAAAAGTTAACCTTTTAGGGTCACAATTTGATCATATCAGAGGGCCTACCCTATGAGGGGTTTTCTCTATCACAATAATTTAAGAATATTAGGTATTTCACTATTAAAGGATTTTACACTTACAATAAAGTAAGGGGTCTATTAGGAGATTTCAAATAGGTCTGTTGGAACCACTCTATTAATATATTTTCCTTTACTCAATCTATAAAAAATTATTTAGTACCTAACCCTTCAATTTTATTTGAAATTTGATTATGGATATCCTCTCTTTAAAATATCATTCTAATCTCCTTATCTAATATCTCTATTTTGTCCTTCATTTCTCTGGTTGCACTGTCTAGACTTCTTCACTCTATACTTAGTTGATTCACTTTTTCACTTCACTTCCATTTGTATACAAACTTCTCAATTTGATTCATATTCACTTACACACTGATTCTAGGTTAGGAACCCTTCTTAAATAGATAATCCTTGAAGGTTCTAGATTAGGATCAACAATCCATATTTCATCCTTTTGTCATTTTCCATTTTGATTTTTTGATTAGTTACTCTGCTTGCCTAAGGATTAATAACATATGAAAAAATACATAATATCCTCCTTAATTGTCTCTTTGATCTTTAAATTGTTGTCATTATGATTTTTTTTCATTAGTGACAACACTAACTCAATTTTGAATGCTTAGCATTTATGCAATTTACACTGAGCATTCTTGAAGCGACTGAGTAAATGCAGGCAATGTGAAGTCCAATAGTGTCTACTGAGTTTCTTAGTATCTACCATGCTTCAGAGTGTCTACCAAGTAGATATTTTGTGCCATGAAGATTCAGTGTAAACTGAACATTGAAAGATTTAGGGTTTACCAAGTAAAGCAAGGTAAACTCAATGTGCAGTATCTACCGAGTCACTAGTGGTTATCGAGTTCAGAATGTTATCGAGTGATTAGTATGGACCAAGCCTTCACTTGTACCAAGTGCATGATGATGTCAAGTAATGTAGTGGATTTCGTGTATCAAAAGGTCATCGAGTCAGTTCAGTGAACTTGAGTTATTGACTGTTGGGCTGACTTTGTAATGTATTTGTTTACTTGTATTTTGGCCGACCTTGTAATATTGTAAGTTTGAAAGGTATATATGTAAGATTTATTGTAAGATATCAAACAATGAAGGAATAGCCAAGTAATGAAGAGTATATGTGAAAGATTATCAACAATAGTTCAAGGAACATAGCAGGTCAATTCAGAAGCTGAAAAGTTATATCCATCACATGAGGTGATTAGTGCATAAAGGATCTTATCAACAATCAGTTGTAAGCAGATCCACTACTTCATCTTAATAGGTGAATTAGTTTTCTAAATCCTCTAACAAGGTATACTTAACAATCTTTGTACAAATCTCTTAACAGAGTGCATACTTCATTGAATGTTTGCAAATCCTCTAACAAGGTGGACCTAGCAGTCCTCTATGCTCCTAATAGGGTAAATCACCAAAAGTGGTCAATGTAAGCCTTAATAGGCCAACTTTATACTGTAGTATTGAAGCTTTGTGGGTATCATCCCCACCCCAATTTTACTTTCTATTTGGAAGGTTTCTGGGTCACCAAACTATTGTGTTCTTTTGTGTAATGAATGTTTTATGTTTAAGAACTAATGCATGAAAAAGCATAGATGGATGTGTAGTAAAATAATAAAAAGTTTTAAGGTTACTAATTCACCCCTCCCCTCTCAGTAACCTATCATATCTTGAATATTTCCAACATAAATGTCATATAGAACTTGGATAAAATGATTTATATAAGCTTTTGTGCAATAAAAAACTCACATGTCAATACTAGTTTACTCAACACTTGAATATTTTGACGCACCTTCATAACTAACATTCATGTTGTCATTTGGCTTCTACAAACTCAATATATTTTGTCACTTAGCAATACTAATTTTTTTCTTTCTCATTCTCAACTGAATTACTCATCTTCAACTAGGTTGCTCAGAAACCTTTGACTTGTTTGGCATGTGTTGATAAATAAACACATCTTATTTAGCTTGACCTTCTTTAGATGGCTTGATTCTATTGATGACCATCTAATGCTACCTTGGAAATGACTAGGTGTTAGACACTAATAGGCAACTTAGGCTTAGATATCAACAATCTCCCAATTTGACACTATGTTAAAAAACACTTTTTCATGACATATATTTTCATGCAAAAATAATACTCCCCTTGAGACTATAACTTGATTTGCAAAAATGCAATATCTAGTATATAGTGTGTACATGTCTAAAATCTCTCTAAAAATATTTGATGATGTGTCATCTAATAATTTTGTCTCTAATTTATGTCATCTTTTATATTTCCCTTTGTCTGATGTCTACCATGTAGATATTTCCCTTTGTTACCTCTAGATAGTTCATCCCTTATTTCCTCATTTCCCTTTAATATATTTCTTATTATATTTCCCCCTTGTTTTTGTCACTTATGGCTTGGGCTTTGTTGGGACTTTTCATTTACTTATCAAAAAATGTTTGATGAGTAACCAAAATTTCTTCTAGTCCTTTATTCTACTTGTCTCTTGCAGATTCCATGACTAGAATATGACTCTTTTGCTTGACACCTAGATCAATTAAGCTCTCAACATTTGAAATATATTTGTCTTTCTTCAATAGACTCTAAGCTATAGATAAATCCTTTTGAATGATTTCCAAATTTGGCAATAAAAAGAAATCAATTTGACCTTTATTCCACTATCTCTAGCTAGTAACTTGGTTAGCCTCTATTGACCAAATGTCAACTTAGTATATGAAGGTGAGCTTGAACTTTCATTGTTGCCCAATGAATGTGAACATGCCTTCATATTTTCTTGAATTATATCAATTGATCATTGATTCTCCAATGTGAAGAACTTAACATCACAAAGCTTCATGTATAAAGAATGAATAATCTACAAAATTTCTTCCATATGTCTAACTAGATTAGAAAGGTCTACTTGTCTATGTAAAAGTTCCCTAGAGATTTTCTCTAGAAATTTCTGCTTGAACTTTTACTTAGACCATTGCATCAATTTATCATTGGTCTCAATATCATACATTTGAACTTTGTTAATTATGTACACCAACTCAACTAGAATTGGATGTTGACTATTAACTTTAGTTATTCAAAATGTATTAGCAAAAATGTCCTTAATGTTTTGTAATACTCGCTTCTTCTTATGCTATCTTCTAAATTATTCTTTCTTTACCTTATGAATTGAGAAAGTTTACAACTCTTGCATTTGTTCCAATGTTAAATTATTTAAGTCATATATGGGTAAAGTGATTACCTCATCTAGATTTATTGACTCATTTATCATGTCATCTAATTGTGCCACTATCTAAGATCGAGGGATTGTATTACTAGGTAGTGATAATTGTAATTGTTTACCCTTTTCAATCAATCTAGATACCTACATGTGCTCCTATTGAGTAGATGTAACCTATTTTTTAGGTTTAATAGTTAGTATATTAGCTGACTTGGCACTCAGTAGTTGTATAAGAGCTTTGGTAGCCTCTTGTTCTTTGGGGGTCTCGACTTCTTCTACCTTTTATTTTTCCTTTTCTACTTCAACCTTCTCAGCCATATGGCCCATTGGGATACAAGTAAATTGTGGAAACACAATGATAGCCATGCCTTATTTCTTGACACTTATATCAACAATAACTTATGTAACATCAAAATGATCAATTTTGGCACTTTCAATCCTTGGATAATCCTTAATTTGTAGTAATACTAGATTGGTGCTAGATAAAGATCTATTATATTAAAAAAAATTAGGTCTTCTTTAGTCAACACATTTTGATCCTATGGTGACGAATTAGGAATTTCCTCAATTGTGACAACATCTTTTTGTTTACAACCTTCAACTAAATGCCTAATTTATTCTGCAACTTTTGCAACATTTGCTACATCATCCTCTTCTTCCTCAACTTCTTCATCTCTTTCTTCTCCTTCCTCATCTCCTTTATTTGCTGATGGAATAAGAAACTCAAATGATTCCTTCCATACTTTTATGCTCTCTTTCTCAACTTCATGAGCTTTATTCATCAAAATAATATAAGCCCTCCCATTGGGCATAAATTTCTTCACAAAATATTTTAGGAGAATATACATACATGTCTTTGCTAATTTTGGCATAGTTTGTGCTAACATGATCTTTGTAATCTACCTTCCTGTGGATAATGTCCACTTCCACTTAGCATCAACCTTATTATTCAAATTTTCTAGAATTCCTTGAGCTAATCTATAGGTGTATATTTAAATTGTATCATCATATCTATCAAAGTTTTTTTAAGCTTTCTTTTATCTTCTTTATTTAAAGAATCAAAATTGATGTCTTTGAATCCTATCAAACCTAATAATTCAATAACATCTTGACATACCTTATCCATAATCATAGGAGGTGGTCTGAACAGAATCTAAAATTTTCTTAGATTGAAACACTATGTTTCTTCATCATCTGCTTCCTCATGTGGTACAACTAATTTCCTCTTCATCTTCTTAGGTATGTAATACGCAGGTGAACTAGTATGTTTCCTTTTTTCTAGACATTCTTTTGGTTTAGTAGTCGGGGGTTGAGTTGTATTTGATCCCATTCTTCTTCTTCTTTTCAGCTCTTGGTGTGTAACAAATTTTTGCACAACTTTCTTGAGATCTTGTCTTATCTTCGGATCAACAATTATAATTTTATCATGCTTTATTTCCTTAGGCTTAGCAACAACTAGCTCTTTGCCTTTAGATTCCTTGACTTTACTTGTATCCTCAGATTCTTCTTCTTGTCATCTTTTCCCTCAAGACCTTTGATGCCCTTTAATCTTTTCATATCTTTCTTTGGCTCACTTGCTTCTAAATTCATTTGATTCTTGATTGTGTCATATGTGCTGAATGACTTGACATTCACATCATACAGTCACTATTTTTGTGACTTCATCAATATTTACCTTATAAGGCATCAAACTTAACCAAAAAACTCTAGGTAGTATGGCTTGGGCATAAACAAAATATGTGTCTACCATGAAACATATATCAGCAAAATAATTATCTACAATGAATTTAGGAATCCTCATATGATTTCTCATTTTATTCTTGAATTTCTCAAAATAGTTATTCATAATTGCCTCAAAATTTTCTCCTAGCTAATTTAAAAAATCAGTTATTTGCTCCATAGTTGAACTACTTCTATCCCATGCTACTATGTCAATGGTAGGAAATGAATTTTGTGCATAGAAAAATATACAAAATAACAAACATCCAAACTTACACAAAGTAGCCTTTGTTATCGTTATAGCTCCAAGATTCTCTACCAATTGTTGTAGTTGAACCTCAAAAAGATTATAACTATGATCCATTTTAACAATTTTGTATCCTAGGTCAACTACAATTCATGGAACACTATTTAGTCATCTCGTGTGACAAAAACTTATTTGCAATCACTCTCACTGCAAATTTGACAATAGGGTTTTCAATCCCATAAATTGACATGCCTCAATCATTCCATCTAGCTTTTGATAATTTATCAACTTCATTTCTTTTTATGCATCTTATTTACTTTGGTGTATCCAAGGTAGGGTATCATGTTACTCTATGCGTGATGGCCTTGTTGATCTTAATTGGCCTACCTTCTAACCATACCTTCATGTTATGAATGCAACTCAACATAATTTTTATCCATTACACTTTAAAAACTTTAGGAAAACCTAAGGCATGGGTAAGCCCTTTCTTGGAAACAATATTATGCTCCTCCTTTAATATTCCATTATCACACAAATTCTCATAACCTACTCTCAACTCAAAATATCTGACTTCTCTGATTTTGCATAGATAACAAGTTTGCATGTCTTGAATTGTTAGAGCCTTTTCCAGAACTGATGACAAAGTGCCAATTTCATCTTATGTTGCTTCTCAATCCAAATGATTCCTAAAATTAGGTGGGGGACACTAATCATTCCTCCAAATTTGTATATAACTCTCCTCCACCATTTTGTTCACAAGTGTAGTTGATACCATTTCAAACTAGGGTTTTGAAACAAACTTTTTTTCAATAACCTCTGAAAACAACTAGCTCAAAAATGAATTTTTTACTTACTAAATTGTGTCAAATTACCAATGGCACATAGTGATTGACTTTCTTTGTCACAAAAAATTTCCTTGATCACCTTTGAATCACTTGCACACTTGAATTTTCTTAGTAAAGTGATAAGGAATGCCCAAAATTTTATATATACCTTCAATTTTGCTAATTAAGTTTGTAATAAATGTATTTTTACTCTAGTGGGTGAAAAATAGTTGTTTTTGTCCTTTCACACATCTTTTCAAATATTCAATCACTATCATCTTTCTTAGTTAATACAAATTCTCTCATCCATTATATCAATTTGATAGTCATAAGCTCTTGGTCTATATTGCAATGCTCAGTTAATACAAACTCAATTACTAATGCTTTGCACTTCATAATGAAACATATTTCATTTTCCAATTCTTCTCTCAAATTTGTCCTAATGCATCTTAATTCATGCTAATATGGAATTTTAATCATTTAATTGTTAGGAATAGATGTACGATATTACATTAAGTATATAGTCCCTACATACCTTATTTTTCTTAGTTAGATGAGATGTGATCACCTGATCCATTGGATTGGGTGATCTCAACTCTGCTTTGTCTACTACTTCTAGCTTCAACTATCTCTTTTCATGTTTTGTTCATCTCAACTTTCCCTTTTCCTCTATTTATTCCATTTTTTTTGTTAGCATGAGTGCTAATGATACTACATTGGGGGAGCATCCTAAGCATTAGAGAGTATTGATATGTTACATTCATGACTGCATTTGTCATTGATGTCAACATAGTATAATTTTGTAAAGACTGGAAGAATAATAGTCAGTAATCTTATGATGTGTAGAATTTGAAGAAGTTTTAGATAATGCATAGTGGAGGACATGTTCTTGAGGTTATCCTAATGACATGGTTAAGATGACTAAGTCTAAGTCGATGGCATATGGAAGTTACATTTGATTTACTAGAAGCAGTGAAAAAACATAGGATTGGAACAATAGAGTTTTGATGATCTATCACTATCTTTCATTTGAGATGTAATGAAGAGATACAAAGTTACATAGTCATAAAGGACTATCATGTGATGACAATGACATGTGCACAAGACATGGTTTTGCACATGTGAATTTTTGTATAGTTTGTGAACCAACAATGATATTGTAATTCTTAATTAATTAATTATCTTTATTTAATCAATTGGAAAAGTCTCAAGGTCAACTCAAGGAATTATTATGAAGATAAGGTATACAAGAAATTTTTTCTCCTTATTTGTAATGTATCTTGAGGAAGAGGATCAAGTGGAATGTGAAGTATTAATGTGTAGTGTGAGAAGGAGAAGAATGCTTACTAAATGTGTGTAAGTGATCCAAGGGATCATTAGATGTATAGTATGAGATTTGGTTACAAGATCTGAAGGAGAAAAAGTCTTAGCGACAAGAAAATGATAGAGGAAGGAACTAAATTTCAATTCTATAATTCCGCATGGACTAATATAGAGATCATTTGGATAGTGGGTTCATTGATCTTAACCTTGAAGCTATTTGGGTAGCGGGTCCAGCTATCTTCTACAACTCCTAATAGGGTTGAAATCTCATAATAGAGATTCAAAGTCTCCTAATAGGGAATCATATGTAATGAATGTTGTAACAGACTCCTAATAGGGTCTATCTTCTAATAAAGAATATTTATATTAGTACACCATCTTGTGGGTACCATCCCCACAGGGGTTTTCTCTCTGATCAAGGTTTGCCCTAGTTAACATATTTAGTGTTAAGTGTGCATGATTATCTTATTGTGGTTTCAATTTATATTACTCACATGGTTAAGTTTGTTTAAGGTTAATGATTTTGATAATACTAGGATAACTAGTTCACCACCCCCTGCCCCCCCCCCCCCCCCCCCCCCCCCCCCCCCCCCCTCTTCATTTTATTAGTGAACTATATATTCTAACAATTGGTATCAAAGCATTAGGTCCTTGTTTGGGAGGTCAATGGTAGATATGTTTAGGATGGATAGTCAAAGATTTGATGGGGCCAACTATGATAGTTAGTAGGAAAAGATGAAGACTCATATTCTATCCATGGGTCTAGGATATTGGCTTTTGATGAAAGCCAAGAAGGCAATTATTGAAGAATCAAAGCTAGAGGAATGTAGTGAGAGAGAAAGAGATTTTTTCATGTGTAACATGAGAGCTAGAAAAGCCCTACTATTAGCTCTTCTAGAGAATGAATAAAATCAAGTAAGGCCATTTCAAAATTCCCATGAAATTTGGAAAGCATTAGAAGTTACTTTTGAAGGTGATGAGCATACAAAAAGAACCAGATTAAAAAATTGGATTTGTGCATTTCAAGATGCTAAGATGATGGAAGATGAATCTATAAGAAGTTATATAGGAAAAATATCATAAATTGTTGTAGGAATATGATCTCTTGGTGGAACTAAAGAAGATGATGAGGTTATATGGAAGATCTTGAAAATTTTAACACTACCATTCAAGAAAATAGCTCAAATGATCAGAATCTATAGAAGTATAATTGAGACAGTCTGGAGAACTAGCCAGAGTTGAGATAGATTTCAATACTCTAAAAATTCAACCTAATCTATCAAGAAGTGCAAGCATAAGAGGATATTTTTCTAGTATTAGCATATCTGAAGAAGATAAGAAGATTGAGGAAGAAATATCCCTTCTAGTAAGAAGAGAGAAAGATGGTAATAAAATCTCTAAATGTTAGACTTGTGATAAATATGGTCATTATGCATCTAAAATTTCCTAAAAGAGGAAAAATGTTTAGAGGAAGCTTTAAGCCTAGAAGTGATAAGGATATAAATTGTTTATATGCTAATGATGATGAAAAATCTGCTAAAAAATATTACAATGAAAGTGATGTTGAATTAGGATTTGTGGTTATCAAGGAAGATGATCTTGATCAAGAAATTAGAGAAGAGAGAGCTCTAGTTACCCAAGTTGAGAAAAAAATAGGTTGGATAATTGATAGTGGATGTTCACATCACATGACTAGTGATATGAACAAATTTGCGAAGTTTAGAAATCATGATGGAGATATTGTTAGAGATGGTAACAATGTAGCCTATCACATTACAAGTATTGGATCTATTACTCTTGATGGTAAAACTAACACTGATGATGTATACTTTGTTGATGGTTTGAAACATAATTTTCTAAGTGTTGGACATTTGATAGGCAAGGGACATCTATTGTATTTTATAGAAAAAACTTGCATTATCAAAGACAAAGATGGTAAGCTAATTGGTATTGTAACTAGATCCAAAGGTAATGTATTTTAGTTGAATCTTACTAAAATAACATGTTTGGTTGAAAAGGTTGACAATAGCTAGTTATGGAATAGAAGGTTCTATCACATAAAATTTGATAACATTGTAAATGTTATTAGTACATTTGTAGTGAGAGATCTACCTAAGATTATTAAGCCTACTAATGTTATCTGCAAGGAATGTATTTTGGCTAAGTAGAGGAAAGTGACTTTTGCTAGCAAGAAGTTCTCTACTACAAAGATATTAGAGATTGTTCACATAGATCTGAGTGGTTCTACAAGAACTAGAAGATTCCATGGTGAAAGGTCCTTTATGATTTTTGTTTATGATTTCACTAGGATGATGTGGGTAGGATTTCTTAAAAAGAAGTTTGAAGCTTTTGAAAACATTTAGATATTTAAGAATAGAGTTGAAAATGAATCTGGTGTCAAGATTAAATTTTTTAGATCAGATAGAGGAGGAGAGTTAACCTCTAGAGAGTTCCACATGTTATGTGAAGAGAATGAAATCATAAGAAAACTATCTTGACCTAGGACACCTAAACAAAATGGGATTGTTGAAAGAATGAACAAGTTAGTAGTAGAAGTAGCAATAGCGATGTTATTTGAGAATGATGTCTCAAAGACATTTTGGAGAGAAGCAGTTAACGCTGTAGTATATACTCTAAATAGAGTATAGATTAGGAAAGGTATAAGAAAGACACCCTATGAGTTATGGTTTGGTCAGTCACCATCAGTCAAGTATTTCAAAATGTTTGGAAGAAATTCTTACATAAAGAGAGATGATAATATTAGTAAGTTTGATCCTAGAAGAAATGCAAGTATCTTTCTTGAATACTCATTGAAAAGTAAAGCATATAGATGTTTCAACTATAGAACCAAGACAATAGTTGAGTGCACAAATGTAAGGATTGATGAAAAGTTTGGAATTAAAGAGAAGATGGTAGATCATAATTTTTATAAAGAATAGGATAATTCTAGAATTGTTAGATAGAATATTGAAATTCTTTTTGAGACTAACAATGACTTACATAATGATGTATCTATTGAGCATAGAGAAGAATAGAGATATGAACCTAGAGAATAATTAAGAGTTGAGATATCAACTCCTACTTCTAGAAAAAACATGACAAAGAATCACCCTCCAAAGAAGATAATTTGGAGCAAGGATAAAGGTGTGATGAAAAGAAACAGAGTGAATGAGGAATTGTCTCTAATTTATCAAGTAGAACCTAAAAGTGTAGATGAAACATGTAAGGATGATCACTAGATGAAAGGAATAAAAGAAGAACTAGATCAAATTGTGAAGAATGAGACATGGGAATGTGATAAGATCTAAATGGGTATTTAGGAATAAGATGAATGAGCAAGGAGAAGTTATGAAAAACAAGGCCAGACATGTTTATAAAGGTTATTCACATCAAGAAGGAATACATTATGAAGAGACATATGCACCTATGACAAGATGAAAAAGATGAGACACCTACAGCTGAGCAGAAGAAGTATACATCTGTTGACATATCAGTCAAGTTTGTTATTAGTGACATACACTTATTCAGATTGTAAATGGTTACCAAGCTTATTATACAATTCACAATGTCTGCCAAGAATTTTAGTTTTTGCTAAGTTCTATAGTTGCTACCAAGTCCTTTGGACAAATTTTAGTGGTTACTGAGTAGTCACAGTTATAGTAAAATCAACAGTGTAAACTATCCATCTTAGTGTATGTCAAGTTTACTAGTGCAAGCTGAGTTGTGTAATATTTACCAAGTTCATAGTGTATGTCATGTGAGTCCAGTGTTAACTAAGTTATTCAGTGTTAACCAAGTGACTCAGTTTATACTGAACTCGAGGTGAGAATGTTTACCAAGTCATGTCATGGTAAATAGGTGATTAGTATATATGATGAGTTTTATAGTATCTATTAAGTCACCAGTTTAGAATGAGTTTAAGACTACTTGGAAGTGATCAATATGGATCGAGCTTCTATGTCTACTAAGAGCATGACAATGTTGAGCATTGACAATGGATGCCAAGTATTAGAACATTACCGAGTCAGTCTTCCGAACCCAAGTGTCTTCATGTGGGCCGACTTTGTAATATTTGTGCTAACTTGTATTGTAACTGACTTTATATATTGTATAATTGGGTTGATATATTTAATGTAGTGTATCATATCCAAAGAGAATGTATGAGCAAAAAATCAATATAATCATCAAAGAAGAATGTCATGCCCAAACTACGAGGGCAAAAACACACAAATTTTTTTTGTTTTAAAATTAATATTTAAAATGCTCTAAGTATTACTCTAATCTCAAGCAAGAGAAGTGAAGGTTCACTACAATACATCTTAAGTTTAAAACTCTAGAGGATGATTACATTGCTAAGATTTTGAAGCTTTCGTTATTAGATTGATATCAATCATAAGATACGTTATTTTTTTTACTTACAACAATATGAAACAATTATTTAAATAACAATGTAAATGTATTCGGGTTTAGATTAATTGAAAGTATATAATCAACATCAGCTATAAATCTCTTAGACAATTATTGATTGACAATCTTAATTGATATTGGAAAGTCACTTTAAGACAACAATTAACTAAAATTAAAACTAAATATATATATCTAAAAATTTATTAACTTTAAACATTCTAACTATTTTAACATATTAATTAACTATCATAAACTTACTAATTTTAAATTTAATCCACTAACAACTAAATAAATTCTAACTAATTATGAAATTAAAGCTTCCTAAAATAATTAAACAACTAAATAAATCTAAAACTCTAAACTATCTAAATCTAATATTAGACTAGCCACCATTCTAAGCTTAAATATAAATAAATCAAATATCTATACTTAAATAAATTAAAACTGACTTCACTTAAATTAATTTACATGACATGAATTAAAATAAGTAAACTAAAACAAACTAACTAACTTAACTTAATCTAAACTAACATCTAACACTAACTTATTTTAAACATACTAACTACAATTTAAAAACTTAAATATTAACTAACCTATATACTAACCTAACCTACCTACTAACTATCCTAACACCTAACCATCTAACCTACCCCTCTCCCCCCCCCACCTACACCCCCTACACCCCCTACCATCCTATCTCAAGGGCAGCGCTTCCCAAGGAGCACTATCCTTGGGACAATGCTCTACCCCATGCAGATCCAAGCATAGGGCAAGGACTCCAAAACATGCATAGGCCAATGTCTACCAAGGAGTGGTGACCAGAAAGCAAGGGTTTTCAAACAAGTTTTAAACCTTTTCATGGTTAGCAACCATAAATGGGGGGAACAAAAGGTGATGTCATCCCATGTGATGACTAAGACTTTAGCAAGATAAACTTTGTAAAAAAAAAACTATTTAAAGAGCATCATAGGATCTGACACCCAAGGAGGGATGGTAAGCATTTAACATATAAAGTTTTATAGGTGAAAGGGAGATATTTAGGATAAGATGTGATATAGATATTTTATATTGATTTTATTATTGTTTTCTTTATTCATTTTAAATATTCAATAAGGTAAAAAGAATAATTAGGGAATCTTTTTGATTCTCTATTACTAAAGACATTTAATTGCTTCTCCCATACAAAAGGCAGAGAGTTTTTACTCTCTTGAAACACATTTTTGTTTTGTCTTAAAATTTCTAAGTATAGATTTTTTAAGTTGATATATTTACCAAGAGGGGGTAAATTTTTTATTAAAGCAAATAAAAAAGGATTGATGCAACTTAATATACCAAGGATTTGAATTATCCATTTTATTCAATAATGTGTAATGCTTTGCCAAGGGATCCAAAGAATTAACCTAGAATTTTCACTAAGTTTGGTAGCATTTTTTTTTTTGAAAGTAAATACCACATATAACATATGCAGAATAACGGAAGCAATAGTAATGTCCATCTAAAAGAAAACATAACATACATAACAGATTACATTCTTTAAGATCCCTTAACGTTGAATTACATACCTGAATTCATCTAGTACAACATCCTCATGAAATGATAATGATACATCCAATATACAAATGTCCTTTCTGAATTACATTCTAGAATGCACAATCATCCACTGTACATGTCATAGGTTATGATAGGCACAAAGAATATACATACGTAGAATAAGGTACATCATCCTATTCTAATCCATGATACATCAAAGTAGAGATAATCACATGATACAACATCATAGAAGATATAAACATCCATCAAAAAGATCAAACATAAATAAACTAAGTGCATGGTTCCTCACAACTGTTAATAGCATCATTAGACCATTGTGGATCCTAGCCATCCTTCCATGCGTAACATCCCAAATCACCGAAGAGATCATCAGTACTAACATAGTAGAGATGTCACTCCTAATATATACAACATCATATGTAGAAAGTAATCTAACATGGAAATAAAAGCATAAGATAACATCATCTAACATATGCTAATCATCAATGAAAAAGGATACACATCCACCATCATGAAGGATGCATCAGCCATGATGTCTTAATGAATCTCAAAATGATAAGAGTGGAAAATATACTACCACCCGACCGCGTGGTACCAAAGTGGTCCACTCCCACCGTGCTAAGGAGATAATCTCAAGTCCCAAATAGGCTATCAAAATCACATAGCACAAATCTCCATAAGTCCATGAATCCTAAAAGTATACTAACTCAAAGGTTCCAAACACAAAATCTGACATCTAATCCTAGAGGCACACAATGACATGTAGGAACCTACCATGCAAGCGGGAAAGTGTCATCGCAATTATCACGTACAAGTTACCCTAGCAGTTGGCTAAACTCCAGGGGTCCATACTGATTTCATGTAGCCACAAGTATCCTCACATACTGACGAGGCATACTACGAAATGCAAGGTCGCAACCATGCATCTCACTACTCCCATCCTAGCCTGTACAAGCGCTCAAGGCATGAGCAAGAACAAAACACTTATCTTTTTAGGTTCATTCAGTTAGTATTAGGTGTTAATGTTATCACTTATTAATCCAACTTACAATGAGTTACCCTAGCAGCCTCTTAGGGCCCCGGCCCCCATTGCAAGCCACTTCCCGTCACTACATGCAGATATCCTACCCTAATGCTCATGGACTCATAAATCTCAAAATCACAAAAGATAATCCATAATAAAATCATCAAATATGCATAAAAGCATCAATTCTCCATGAGCAAACATCCATAGAAAATCATGAACACAACAGCTCTCTATTGGCAACTGAAGTATCACTAAATATCAAATATCCAATGGTTCTCAATAACCAAAATATATATCTCAATCATACTGATCGAAGACTCCAAAAATGGATGTCACAACATGACATCATCAAGAATAAATCCACATCTCAGTCCCATCATGGCGACTAGAAAATAATCAAGGATAACTGATCATTGACCAAAATAATGGTTAGGTCAAGAGTCTCATACACAAGAATCTCAACTATAACAATTAGTACTCACATCCGATACATAGAGCATTCCATCACAAACCATGGTTGGGTTTGTAAAGATCGAGATTAAAACATCATCATGACATCACAATCACATAACCCCCAAGCCTCTGGTAGATGTCCTATACTGGTCAACACTAGTCAACCCAAAACTCAAAACAATAGCATAAAGAATACACAATGTAAACACATATTTTGGTTTTGCTCAGTTTTCAAATTTGAATTTAAAAGTCTCAGTTTACATTTTTCCAAATTATATTAAGTGGAGAAATTTCATGTTTTTCCTAACCCATGTATTTGTTTGATAGATAAAAGTTTCTCCCCAAAACTATTAGACTCAATTTTCTAATTGATCTAATAATATTTTGTTTATATAACATTGTTGGAAAATTGACACTCTCAATGAATTAGAACTTCGATTATATATTCTAATAACTAATCTTAATTAAACTGAGTTTAATTAAATTAATTATTAATATCTCTTCATAATTGACAAGCTCAATATCAATATTTTAATCATTAAAAGAGTGATCCATTAATTTAGAGCTTTATAATATTCATTTATAATTAATTATATATACATTTATACTTATATACATATATATATATATATATATATACATACATAAATATATATATATATATAATAACATTTAATAATTAATGATATTGCAACAAAATCAAGATTCATATCCAAATCTCATATGAAATATCGTTGCAAATAAAACTTTATATAATTTAAAACCAAACTCAAATCGCAATGCGATTTTAAAATTGCGTGGCCCAATACATCCACACCACAGGTACACTGCGGATCGCAAGTACACTGCAGTCGCAGGTACCCTGCAATCTCGCAGCCCTACGGTGGGTGGGGTATATAATACCCACCCAACATCATATTTTTTTTTCAATGCGATTTTCAATAACATTTTTTTTATAAAAATGTTCCTATGGGATATGGAATACTATTAACATGAAACCCTATCGCAATTTGACATTCGATTATTATATAAATAAATAAATATATGTATATATATATATGGGTATATATATATGTGTGTATATATATATATATATATATATATATACACGCAGAGTTTATCACCATCATAGCACATACATATATACATGTATATAATGATATATATGTATATGTGTATGCAGATTCAAGAATATACACAGTTTACTTAGAAATTCTAATTTTCAGAATTTTCCTTTAAATCTTTGATCTTCAAATTTATCCAATAAATAATCTAATGGGTTTGGCTATGAAATTTAAACCCTAGCCCCGTTTTCTTTCAGATCTATGCATAAAAATATGAAATTCCTCAGAAGACATATGGAAGACACGAAGAAGACAGGGAATGCATGATGCAGAAATAGCATAAGTAAAATCACAAGAATCTACCTGGATTCTAATGCTAATTCGATCTTCCTCAGAAAACCCGCAGAGCAAGCTCCCTTCTTCAGAATTCTCGAATCCTCCAATGCTCCAATTGCACTCCAAACGCTATGCCTAAGCTTCTAGGGATGCCTGAATATAAAGAGCTCTTAGGAAACCTCTAGAATGTTTCTAGAAACAGCTGGAAGGTGTCACCAACTAAGCATGGGTCTTTTCCAACCTTCAAGATGAGCCTTATTGATGCACAAACCCCCGTGTTGTTGACACATGAGAAATAGAGAAGTGCGTTAACTCCCATGCAAGCTTATAACTCCAATTTACTTTTTATATAATTTCTATTTAAATATTTACAACTTTTATTTTAATTTTTATAACTTTTATTATTATTATTTATTTATTACTTTATTGTTATTTTATTATTATTGTTAATTTGAATTTCTAATTTTCTTTTATTTAATTCATTTTTTCCTCAATTAATTCTCATTTAATTAATTATAATCAAAATATCAAATAACATGATATTTTATTAATTTTCTCCAAAATAATTAATTTATTAATTAAATCTATTTATTAAGACTTAATTAATAGAAAATTCACCATAGACCTCCAAGATAAAATATGAAAACCCATCATAGAACAAATCATACAAAATCAGTCTAAAGGGTTAAATCATGAAATATGTCATCCGACACATTCGGTGGGTACTCAACTCTGATACTTGTCCTAACTCACTAGGACAAATGGTTTAATGTTTTGGGATTTGGACTTGAGAATGTATCTCCCTTCTCTTATCATTGAGATAGTATAATAGGGTACCCTCATCCTGGAAATTTTGGGAAGTCGATACCTGGTACCTGTAACCTACAGAAAAACCATGCATGTACATACAATTTATATAATGCTAAGCTAAACAGACAATGGCAGGAAGTGGTGCATCGTGTAGATCCCAACTAAGCAGGTGACTATGATTCCCTTCCTTAACCACATTAGAAACTCCATACAATATGAAAACATGCACACCATACACATCCAAGTATGGGGTAAGTATCCATAATAAAACACATAAGATAATAACCATCCATCTAATCATCAATAATAACTAAAAACAGTATAATGATCATCATGTATGCATGAAACACAAAATCTAAATGATCTCATCATATAACCACTGAATCCATAACATAATGTCTGATAGTGTCAAAACAATACCACTAATCCATCAACATAAACCTAGTCTATCATAGTCTGATGATAATAACAATGTCCAAAAAAGATGTGAATGAGGGTAGGCACTACATCCACCCCCCCTTGGGTTAGGCTTACTCCTGGAAGCCTACAAACAAATAGGGATATAACTCCCTCACTCTAGCTGCATCCTCCCAAGTAGCTGAAGAATCATCAGTAGGGTCCCATTGGACCCTTACCTACTCGATGGTTTAACCCCTGAGGGTCAACCGTCGCTGCTCTAGAATACGAACTGGCTCCAAAGCCAGCTGCCCATCCTCTACCTGCAACACATTCCAATCAAGAACATGTACAATATCAGAAATATACTGCCTAAGCACTGAAACATGGAAAACATCATGAATGCGAGCTAGGCTGGGTGGTAGAGCAAGACGGTAAGCAACCGGGCCAATCCTCTCTAGAATCTCGAATAGTCCCACAAAATGAGGTGCTAGCTTAGAACCCTTTCCATATCAGATCAAACTCTTTCATGTTCGCACTCTCAAGAAAACCTTATCTCCCACAACAAACTGCTTATCAATCCTATGAGCATCGGCATACTTCTTCTGCCTATCCTGTGCTGTAGTTAAATGCTCACGGATACGCACTACCTGTTGCTCCATATCACAAAGCATCTCAAGACCCAACAGGATGTGATCCTCAAGACTGTCCCAACTCAATGGTGTAGGACAAGGACATCCATATAATGCCTAAAATGGTGCAATACTAATAGAACTATGATACCCATTGTTGTAAGAAAACTCCACTAGATAGAGATAATCCTCCTAATGTGTCTGCCTATCCATCACATACATCTATAGCATATCCTCCAAAACCTGGTTCACCCTCTCTGTCTGACCATCTATCTCTAGATTATATGTCAAACTGAAGTTTAGCTGCGCTCCAAGCTCATGCTGCAACGATGTCCAAAATGCAAAGGTGAATACAGGATCCCTGTCAAAAATAGTCTTTCTAGGAATACCATGTAACCTCACAATATGATGCATAAAGACATTAGCTATAGAAGCTGTTGTGTAGGAAGACCTAATCGATGAAAAATGCACCACCTTAGTCAACCGATCAACGGTGACCATGATAGCATCATGACATCGAACTGTCATAGGTAATCCTACAATATAATCCATGGAGATTATATCCCACTTCCAAGAAGGAATGAGATTAGGCTGCAAAAGTCTAGCCGGGTGCTGATGTTCTACCTTAACTCTCTGACACTCAAGGCTCCTAGCCAAAAACTCACCAATATCTCACTTCATCCCAAACCAAAAGAACAAATGTCTCAAATCAGCATGCATCTTCTTGACACTTGGATGTGCCGAGTAAGGTGTACGATGGGCTTCTGCTAGAATCAAGGTGTGAAGCTCATCCAAAAATGGCACATAAGTCCTCCCCAAATGTCTCAAAAGACCATCTGACTCTCAAACATAACCTACAAACCTACCTTCCAAAGGCCTTCCCGAATCTATCTCTCTACACACTTCCTGATACCAGGAATCCATAAGAAGTGCCTAAAGAATCTGACTCCTCAAATCGACACTAAGAGTCATCGATGATACCACATGTCTCCTGCGACTCAAAGCATCCGCCACCACATTCTCCTTACCCTAAATGTACTTAACCTCAAAATCATACTCGCATAGAAATTCCATCCATCGCCTTTGGCGAGCATTCAAATTAGGCTGAGTAAAAATGTACTGAAGACTACGATGATCGCTATGTAGCTCAAATTTGTGCCCCAACAAGAAATGTCTCCACCTTGTCAAAGCATGAACTACTGCTGCTAACTCAAGATCATGTGTAGGATAATTTAACTCATGATCCTTGAGCTTGCGTGATTCATATGCAATCACTCATCCATTTTGCATCAACACTACCCCAATCCCTTCAAGAGAAGCATCTGTACATACCATGAAATCACCTTCTGGATCAGGTACAACTAGAATCAGTGCACTGGTCAAAAATTTCTTGAGCTTCTAAAAAGCTTCCTCACATTTCTCTGTCCATACGAACTTCTTTCCTTTCCTTTGAAGAGAAGTGATAAGATGTGCTATCCTAGAGAAGTTCTGGACAAATCTGCAATAATAATCGGCTAAACCCATGAAACTATGAATTTTTGACACATTAGTCGGTGTAGGCCAATCTATTATCACCTGAATCTTTGTAGGATCCACTGAAATACCATCACCTAAGATGACATGCCCTAAATACTAAACCTCCAATTTGAAGAATTCACACTTAGCTGCATTGGCATAAAGTTGATTGTCCCTTAAACACTACAATACCAACCGCAAGTGTTCCTCATGCTCCTTCTGAGTCTTAGAATATATCAATATGTCATCAAGAAACATGAGTACAAACCTATCCAGATAAGATCAAAACACACCATTCATCAAACTCATGAAAATTGATGGAGCATTAGTCAATCCAAATGGTACCACTGTGAACTCGTAATGCCCATAGCAAGTTCGAAAAGCAGTCTTGTGAATATCTGCTTCCTTAATGCGAAGCTAGTGGTATCCTAACTTAAGATCAATCTTGGAGAATAATGTAGCTCCCTTGATCTAATCGAATAAGTCATCAATCCTAGGCAAAGAATACATGTTCTTAATAGTTACCTTATTCAACTGTCTATAGTCAATACAAAGGCACAAAGAACTTTCTTTCTTCTTCACAAAGAGCACTGGAGCTCCCCATGGTGATACACTAGGTTGAATGCTCCCTTTGGCCAAAAGTTCCTCTAGCTGAAGACGTAGCTCACCCAATTCCTATGTAGTCATATGATAAGGAACTTTAGAGATAGGTTTCGCTCGAGGAATCAAATCAATACTAAAATCAATGTCCCTCTTAGGAGGCATGCCTGGAATCTCACTTGGAAAAACATCTGCGTACTCCTGCAAAATCGGGTGATCCAAAGTCTTCCTCATAGGATCTTCCTCATCAAGATCATTTACCATAACATAAAATATCTGACATCCCTTATGGAAACTTTGCTTCATTTGCATAGAAAAAATCATCCACAGAGATATAGGCCTTGGTATCCCAACTATCTTCACATCATTCCCTTGGTCATCTTGGCACAAAATGATCTTCTTCCTACAATCTATACTGGCTCTATGAGATCCAAGCCAGTCCATGCCTAAAACCACATCATAGGAACCAAGGGGTATGACTCGAAGATTCACTTTCGTATCAAAGCTTCCTAAACTAAGCCCACACTTATGAACTACAGAATCTGTGGAGACCTTAATGCCTGAGGCTAGTTCCACTTGCCAACCATGATCTTGCTTCACCGCATCCAGCTTACACTTAGAAACTATAGATGGTGAAATAAATGAATCTGTAGCTCCTGAATCAAACAATACTAAAAGAGATATACCTCTAATAGCACCTGTGGTTTCAACCACTGTTCCTTGATGATCTGCTTGACACTGATCAAATACTGCAAAAACTCTATGAGCTCTACCTACATCACCAACTATAGGCTCTGAAACGGTAGGTCTAGGTCCTAAAAACTGAGGTGCTTGCTAAGGGCACTAAGTTGCATAATGTCCAATCAGACCACATGAAAAACATTCTATATTTCTACCAAAACCTCTTCCCATAGGTGGTATATTAGATTGTTGGTGACTATTCCTACTCACAAAAGACTGGCTACTCTGAGCTGGCTGATTGGTCTGATTCTGTCTATTGCATTGAGAATTGTGATTGTTCTTGGTGTTAGAACCTTTTCCACCGCCTTGAGCTTGAGAATTTGAGCCCTTCTATTGCTATGTCTATTGAGACTGTTGTTGACACTGTTTCCCCTTAGAGAAAGAAAAATTCTTGTTACCACCTGAATTGTAGTTACTTTTAGATCCTGATGTTGCTGGCGCTCCTACAAAACCACCTTGACCAAGGTTGACACTTTTCTCAACAAGGATAGCTCGATGCACTGCATCCTTGAGATTTTTTGGCTCAAATACCTTAACTCCCCCAATAATACGATTATTCAAACCCCTAATAAAATGTTGTGTCAACTGAGTTGAATTCTCACTGAACCCTGAAAAAGACATGAGCTCATAAAACTTACGCTCATACTCGATCACTGACAAAGTGTACTGTCTGAGATTATGAAATTCATTAGCCCTTTGCTGTTTCCATTCCTCTGGTAGGAATCATTCACGGAAACTCTCTAGGAATAATTCCCATGTGACACTGCTCATATCAATTCCCAACTTCTTCTCCTCAATCGTCCACCAAGTGGCCCCAAAATTCACTAGATTAGTTATCGCAAACCTTGCCCATTGAATGGTTTAACCTTGGATCTTGAAAGATCCTTCATCTGAGTGCACACAGTGGATCTCTAACATTCCTTTTGAGGACTTCTAGATCTAGGTCTATGCTCTTGTTCTGTCTGATGCACTTTAGGCTATTCTTGAATAGGAGGTAGACATTCTAGAATAGTCTGCATCATCTATCTCAAACTGACCTCTTCAGACTCAGCTTGGTCCTCTCTATGGCTCTCTTCCCGCTGTCTACTAGAGTGCTCTTCCCTGCTCTTTACATGAGCCGATCCCTCATGGGCAGACTCATGGACACTGATAGTTCTGCCACGACCACAGCCTCTACCACGACCTCTAATAGAAGACCTAGTCTTAGATACCATCCTACAACAATACGAGGTACTAAGTTAAGTTCTATGTATAGGTTTAAGTAAAATTTCCAGTTTTGAAAACTAAGTGTTGAAGTATGAAAAATATACAAGTAATAGTTCAAGTTATGTTTTAGTTCACCTAGTTTCAAATTGAACAGATACACTTCATAGTTTAAAGTTCTAGTTGTTCCAAAATACCTAGAGCTCCCAATGTAGAAACTCGGGCTCTGATACCAAATGTAATGCCCCGTGAAGGGATCCAAAGAATCAACCTAGAATTTTCACTAAGTTTGGTAGCATTTTTTTTTTGAAAGTAAATACCACATACAACATATGCACAATAACGGAAGCAATAGCAATGTTTATCTAAAAGAAAACATAACATACATAACAGATTACATTCTTTAAGATCCCTTAACATTGAATTACATACATGAATTCATCTAGTACAACATCCTCATGAAATGATAATGATACATCCAATATACAAATGTCCTTTATGTGTTACATTCCAAAATGCACAATCATCCACTGTACATGTCACAGGATATGATAGGCACAAAGAATATACATACGTAGAATAACGTACATCATCCTATTCTAATCCATGATACATCAAAGTAGAGATAATCACATGATACAACATCATGGAAGATATAAACATCCATCATAAAGATCAAACATAAATAAACTAAGTGCATAGTTCCTCCCAACCGTTAATAGCATCATTAGACCATCGTGGATCCTAGCCATCCCTCCGTGCGTAACATCCCAAATCACTGAAGAGATCATCGGTACTAACATAGTAGGGATGTCACTCATAATATATACAACATCATATGTATAAAGTAATCTAACATGCAAATAAAAGCATAAGATAACATCATCTAACATATGCTAATCATCAATGAAAAAGGATACACATCCACCATCATGAAGGACACATCAGCCACGATGTCTCAATGAATCTCAAAATGATAAGAGTGCAAAATATACTACCACCCGACCGTGTGGTACCAAAGTGGTCCACTCCCACCGTGCTAAGGAGATAATCTCAAGTCCCAAATAGGCTATCAAAATCACATAGCACAAATCTCCATAAGTCCATGAATCCTAAAAGTATAATAACTCAAAGGTTCCAAACACAAAATTTGACATCTAATCCTAGAGGCACACAATGACATGTAGGAACCTACCATGCAAGCGGGAAAGTGTCATCGCAATTATCATGTACAAGTTACCCTAGCAGTTGGCTAAACTCCATGGGTCCATACTGATTTCATGTAGCCACTAGTATCCTCACATACTGATGAGGCATACTACGAAATGCAAGGTCACAACCATGCGTCTCACTACTCCCATCCTAGTCTGTACAAGCGCTCAAGGCATGGGCAAGAACAAAACACTTATCTTTTTAGGTTCATTCAGTTAGTATTGGGTGTGAATGTTATCACTTATTAATCCAACTTACAATGAGTTACCCTGGCAGCCTCTTAGGGCCCCGGCCCCCATTGCAAGCCACTTCCCATCACTACATGCAGATATCCTACCCTAATGATCATGGACTCATAAATCTCAAAATCACAAAGATAATCCATAATAAAATCATCAAATATGCATAAAAGCATCAATTCTCCATGAGCAAACATCCATAGAAAATAATGAACACAACAGCTCTCTATTGGCAACTGAAGTATCACTGATAATCAAATATCGAATGGTTCTCAATAACCAAAATATATATCTCAATCATACTGATCGAAGACTCCAAAAATGGTTGAGTCAAACATGTCACAACATGACATCATCAAGAATAAATCCACATCTCAATCCCATCATGGTGACTAGAAAATAATCAAGGATAACTGATCGATGACCAAAATAGTGGTTAGGTCAAGAGTCTCATACACAAGAATCTCAACTATAACAATCAGTACTCACACCCGATACATAGAGCATTCCATCACAAACCATGGTTGGGTTTATAAAGATCGAGATTAAAACATCATCATGACATCACAATCACATAACCACCAAGCCTCTGGTAGACGTCCTATACTAGTCAACACTAGTCAACCCAAAACCCAAAACAATAGCATAAAGAATACACAATGTAAACACATATTTTGGTTTTGCTAAGTTTTCAAATTTGAATTTAAAAGTCTTAGTTTACATTTTTCCAAATTATATTAAGTGGAGAAATCTCACATTTTTCCTAACCCATGTATTTGTTTGATAGATAAAAGTTTCTCCCCAAAACTATTAGACTCAATTTTCTAATTGATCTAATAATATTTTGTTTATATAACATTGTTGGAAAATTGACACTCTCAATGAATTAGAACTTCGATTATATATTCTAATAACTAATCTTAATTAAACTGAATTTAATTAAATTAATTATTAATATCTCTTCCTAATTGACAAGCTCAATATCAATATTTTAAATCATTAAAAGAGTGATATATATATATATATATATACATATATATATATATATACATACATAAATATATATATATATATAACATTTTATAATTAATGATATTGCAACAAAACCGAGATTCATATCCAAATCTCATATGAAATATCGTTGCAAATAAAACTTTATATAATTTTAAACCAAACTCAAATCGCAATGTGATTTTGAAATTGCGCGGTCCAATACATCCGCACCGCAATTACACTGCAGATCGCAGGTACACTGCGGTCGCAGGTACCCTGTCATCTCGCAGGCCTGCAATGGGTGGGGTATATAATACCCGCCCAACATCATATATATATATTTTTAATGCGATTTTCAATAACGTTTTTTTTATAAAAATGTTCCTATGCGATATGAAATACTATTAACATGAAACTCTATCGCGATTTGACATTCGATTATTATATAAATAAATATATATATGTATATATATAGATATGTATGTATATATATGTATATATGGGTATATATATGTATATATATATACACACACAGAGTTTATCACCATCACAGCACATACATATATACATGTATATAATGATATATACGTATATGTGTATGCAGATTCAAGAATATACACAGTTTACTTAGAAATTCTAATTTTCAAAATTTTACTTTTAAATCTTTGATCTTCAAATTTATCCAATAAATAATCTAATGGGTTTGGCTATGAAATTTAAACCCTAGCCCCGTTTTCTTTGAGATCTATGCATAAAAATATGAAATTTCTCAGAAGACATATGGAAGACACGAAGAAGACAGGGAATGCATGATGCAAAAATAGCATAAGTAAAATCACAAGAATCTACCTAGATTCTGATGCTAATTCGCTCTTTGTCAGAAAACCCACAGAGCAAGCTCCCTTCTTCAGAATTCTCGAATCCTCCAATGCTCCAATTGCACTCCAAACGCTATGTCTAAGCTTCTAGGGATGCCTAAATATAAAGAGCTCTTAGGAAACCTCTAGAATGTTTCTAGAAATAGATAGAAGGTGTCACCAACTAAGCATGGTTCTTTTCCAACCTTCAAGATGAGCCTTATTGATGCATAAACCCCTGTGTTGTTGACACATGAGAAATAGAGAAGTGCGTTAACTCCCATGCAAGCTTATAACTCCAATTTACTTTTTATATAATTTCTATTTAAATATTTATAACTTTTATTTTAATTTTTATAACTTTTATTATTATTATTTATTTATTACTTTATTGTTATTTTATTATTATTGCTAATTTTAATTTCTAATTTTCTTTTATTTAATTCATTTTTTCCTCAATTAATTCTCATTTAATTAATTATAATCAAAATATCAAATAACATGATATTTTATTAATTTTCTCCAAAATAATTAATTTATTAATTAAATCTATTTATTAAGACTTAATTAATAGAAAATTCATCATAGACCTCCAAGATAAAATATGAAAACCCATCATAGAACAAATCATACAAAATCAATCTAAAGGGTTAAAAATCTTGAAATATGTCATCCGACACATTTGGTGGGTACTCAACTCTGATACTTGTCCTAACTCACTAGGAAAAATGGTTTAAGGGTTTGGAATTTGGACTTGAGAATGTATCTCCCTTCTCTTATCATTGAGATAGTATAATAGGGTACGCTCATCCTGGCAATTCAGGGAAGTCGATACTTGGTACCTGCAACCTGCAGAAAACCATGCATGTACATACAATTTATATAATGCTAAGCTAAATAGACAATGACAGGAAGTGGTGCATCATGTAGATCCCAACTAAGCAGGTGACTACGACTCCCTTCCTTAACCACATCAGAAATGCCATACAATATGAAAACATGCACACCATACACATGCAAGTATGGGGTAAGTATCCATAATAAAACACATAAGATAATAACCATCCATCTAATCATCATGTATGCATGAAACGTAAAATCTAAATGATCTCATCATATAACCACTGAATCCATAACATAATGTCTGATAGTGTCAAAACAATACCACTAATCCATCAACATAAAACTAGTCTATGATAGTCTGATGATAATAACAATGTCCAAAAAAGATGTGAAGGAGGGTAGGCACTACATAATGTAATAATTGTTTGATTTAGATAATCATGAAAGATGAATCTACATCCATACTATGATTTCTTTTTTTTCTTTTTTTTGATGGATTTAAAACATAGATTTAATCATTGTGACACATTAATACAAGATTAATTGATATCTCAAACATCTTGAATTGAAACATCAACCATAACCATTTTTCTTTCCTCAACATAGTTTTCATATTTAACATATAAGGAAACTTAAAATCTTTGCTTAATTAAACTACCATCATTCATACTATTTTTGGTGCGCATCCATCTAAATTAAACTTACGATTAAATCACATGATAAACATTTATACTCAAACACCAATTTTATTGGCAAACCTTATTCAAAGGCTCAGCTGGGAAAGAACCACGAAGAAAACCCAGCATTATTGCCACTTACAAAAAAGCTTGAAATAAAAATTACATAGGATATCAATCCCAAATTACAACAATTTAATTGAATTTTCTTCATGACCCTCATCAAGGGATTCATAACAATTTCTGCAACACATTTCTAGAACCATGGAGGGAACAATATCTGATCAGGTGACAACAAGCATGAACAAGAAACAAATCAAACATGCATATTCATACAAGGTTTTCACAATAGGATTCACAATGAATCAAAACTAGGGAAAGGTGGATTTTTCCAATAGGAGATGTCAAACACAACACCAAACTAGGTGCCCAATCAGGGCTATAAATCAAGAACTTCCGTTCTTCCATTCTTACATGCCAAAACTCATACGTGGTTTGTGCTGACAAGTAGGGGCCCATAACACCCTACCCTCTCTCCCTCTTCTCATCCTAAGAAGAGACTCTACACTATTGGAGTCCAACTAAAATGACCTTTCCCGAAATTGTTCACTTCTACCCTCTCCAAGGGTGAGTGATGCCAAAACACCCAAGCAAGAACATCTCAAAATTCAAACATAAACATGAAAGGAAAACATTAAAAAAGCATGGTTTTCAAACCTTCCCAACATACCCACATACATACAAGCATTCAAACAACAACAAGGTAGCATAAGCATGAAACAAACATGAAAATTTGAACAAGGGAGATGAGAATTCCTACCTTCACAAAGAGGTAATGGCAAAAGAACAAGTTTGATTAGAGCTTTCCTCTTCCTTTCTTTAATCTTCCAAGACTCCTCTCTAAATGTAGAGATTGGGTAACCACCTAAACTACTCCAAGAAAGGCCTCTAAATAAGCCTCAAACTCACCCACCAAAAGGAGCAATAACTTCTCCCACCCACCTACAAATCTAGAAGCTCCTAACTCAACCCACACTATGGTTAACCACTAAGTGGAGTTGAGGTGATGCAACTCATTTTAGCCATAGTCAATTTTCGCACAAAGGAAAAAAGAGACTTTTTGAGTGACCTCAAAAGTCAATAAAAGGGGCTTAGGGGTTGGAAAAGACCCCTAACCCATACCCATACCCCTTGGGTATACAAATTTCATGTTTTAAAGCCTTAGGAATAGGTTTAGAGCCAAAAAAAAGCTTGAAATTAAATAGGACCATCTAACAACTCTAACAATGCAGATTAAGCACTAATCTAGATTAGGGATGACTAAACTTGATTAAGAACCAAATTAGCAAAAGACACTAGCTTAATCTGACTTAGGTCTAGAGGTTACATAGCTAACCCTAATAGCACGCTAAAGAACATAAGCAAATTCACGAGTGTCAAGTGACACTTATAAGAACACAGTTACAAACATTAATATTTACTGATCATAGAAAGACACATTCACACATCTCACAATAAAATACTTGAATTAAAAACAACAAGGTTTCCAAAAGTAGCACATAGGGATCAATTCTGTTCCTTCGTCGATTTCCTCGACTACAATATCTGCACACTCATTGCACATATCAGTAGTCCCAAAAATCACATGTACATATGTATATATACGTATTAGGAATCACATAAATTAAAACATCCATTTATAAGAAAATTAGGGTTCCTCTCATCCTATTCAATTCTTAACCATTTAAAATATCTTAAACCAAAATGTTAATCCTACCTTTTACTTAATTCATCAACATACATATACATAAAACATTAAATGATGGACATCAATTATCTGAAAATAACATCACACAACATGAAATAATATAATATGTTCAAGTATCTAATAATGACTTGACATCTCGAGTCTTGAGTATCAAAATGATAAAGTAACAACTAAGGCTACGAAGGGTCGAGGTGAGACCTCACAAAGAACAAAAAGAGTGAATTGAAAAGGCTATAGTAGTATAAGGAGCAACAAAGACATATCTACCATAGCAAGGTGATTAGTACTTAAATAAATCTCATTCAGCAAATTGAATTGCAAATCAAAGATCATCTATTGTTTCATCCTAATAGGTGGATCAATCAAATCCTTTCACAAGGTAGACCTAACAATCTTTTGTAAATCTCTTTACCAAGTGCACACTAAATTTTATGTTTGAAAATCCTTTCACAAGGTGGACCTAGTAGTCCTTATTCCTCCTAATAGGGTAGATTATAAGAAGTGATCAATGTAAGCTTTAACAGGCTAACTTTATATTGCAGTACTAAAGTATGTGGGTATCATCCCCACCCCAGTTTTACTTTTTATTTGGAATGTTTCTATGTCACCAAATCTTTGTGTCACAATGTTATGAATGCTTTCATGTTTTTAGTTTCTTATGCATGTAAATATTTTAGAGTACATGTGATGGATTAAATGCTAATTAGATTTTTTGATTAAGAGTTGAAATTTTTGAAGTTTTAGAAGTTATTGATTCACCCCTTGCCTCTGAGTAACTTAGCATAGTTTTGAATATTCAAACAATTGGTATTAGAGCATTATGGTTCTTAGGAGAAAGCTTAACAGCTTGAGAAAAGATCAAAGCTATGGAGATATTTAGACTTGACAAAGCTATTGACAATGAGAAGCTAGATTTAGAAATGGCCATTGCCCAACTCAAGAAAGTAAAGAAGCAACTCTCACAATCCATGGAAAGAAGAAAAGAACTTGCAATTCAAATGAATGATCATCTCTACATTGAAGAAAGATTTGATGACCTTCATTCAAATAATTCAGATGAAGTGAATGAAGCAATCATGGAACTTCTAGAAAAGAATGGTTCCCTACAAGAAGAAGTAAGAAAACTAAGAAGAGAACAAGAAATTTAGTTACTAAGGCTATGTGAAGTGATGGAACAAAAAAAGAAGATAAAAGTAGACATAGATGTAAGGAATAATGAAATTCAGAACCAATCCCTTCAGCAAGCAGACCTTATTGATCAACTCTCCAATACAAATGAGGAAATCATGAGCCTAAGATTTGAAAATGAAAGAATGAGAAATAATCTAAATTTTGAAAGGCAAATCAATGAAAGAATGAGGAATGATCTAAATTTTGAAAAACAAATCAATGAGAGATTACAGAATGATCAAAACTTTGAGAAGCAAATCAAAGAAAGAATGGTGAAATCTCAAGTAGACATGAATCAATTGAATGAGAAAAACCTCTATGGGAAAAAAGGAAAAGTAGGAATTGGATATACAGGAGAAGGAGAATCATCTAAGGAAGGAGCTTAAAAGAATCAAAGACCTACTTGCAATCATTGTGGTAAGATAGGTTATACATCAAACAAATGCTAGAGCAATGGAAAAGCAAAATTCAATGGAAAATGCTACAATTGCAATCAGCATTGTCATAAGGCTAATGAATGCAAAGAGAAACCAAGATTTGAAGGCAAATGTCACAAATGCAAAAAATATGGACACAAGTCATCAGAATGCAAAACCAAGGTATTGGATCTAGCAGAGTAAATTGTGAAAGCAATAATTGGTTGGGACTACAACACCATGTGTAGATGTCATTATTGTGGAGAATTTGGACACATTGGAATAAATTGTGTAAAACATCATTTGAGGAAAAGAGACACTACTAAAAGATGTTTCATTTGTACAAAACTTGGTCATCTTGCCAAGAACTGCATGAATACAGGTAGAATTTCATATGAGAAAAAGGAAAAAGCTGAAAACATATGAGATTGCAATGGGTTCCTAAGTCTACCAAGGATACAAGTCCAAGTAATGATCAAGTCACTCAAGAATTGGGTGATCTATGATTTCTACTTGAGTTCTCAAAGGAGAAATTGGAACTATGCTATCAAAGAAGACATCCAAAAATAGTTCCAGATTGACTGAGAAAAATGATCCAAATTAGTATTAAGGATACAAAGGGATCACCAAGTACAAGTGTCTACTAAGTTACCTTCTTTACTAAGTGAGGTTGGATCATAGACTCTACCAAGCAAGGTTAGGAGTGATAAAGATGCTTACGATTATCGAGTCATGAAGATTTCACTGAGTCTTCAATACAAGTGTAGTGGATGAGAGTTTTTCAATATGATATCAGTTGATCTACCTTCACAATGAGCATTTATAGAAAAATTTTAACAAAAAGCATGAAATCAAAGTCATTTATTACTATAAAATTTTGAGTTCTATTGCAAAAGTGCAATCTTTAGAGCTTCCAAGTGATTTGAGAAAATTTCTAGTGAAAGTTTTCAAATTCCCTCAAACCCTAATGAGTGACGATGGCATCTAGCAGCAAAAAAGTTAAGTGAGGATCTTACATGTTGGTTCGTGGAGTGGAATGGAAAGCACCAAACTTCAAGCTCACTCTTACGATCACCAAAACCCTAGGTCTGACTAGAGCTCAATCTCAAATCCCTCCAAAGTTACTTTTGATTAATGATATTTGCACTCATTTCAAATGTGTTATTCAAGAAATTGGTAGATTGGAAATGGATGATTCCCTATGCCAACTATGTGTTAATGGCATTTTTAAACCCGAGCACCAACACCTAGAAATAGAAGGGTTAACTCATATCCCTCACATGCCCCAAATTCCATGTCAAATGGATTAGGTTTATCCTAAGCTAGGTGCATAATGGTCACTTATGGTTGGAACAACTAGTGTTAATCATAAAGAAGATGATTCATCAAATCACTGGTCTCCCAATGCTAGCCAAGGCCAAAATGACAAAAACCCTAGGTCAAGCAAAGTTAGAAAAGAAAACTCTAGCAAAGAGGAATGATAGAGGAATGAAAATTAGTAGTGTATCTAATATGGAATTAAATTTTGGTATTCATGTTATTGCACATAAAATCTATAGCTCTAGCAGGTTGAACAATGTGTCATGTGAAGTTGTAGACTTAGCATACAAGGTAGTAAAGGACAACTTGTCATTTGACCTTGCTGAGCTATTGTTGAAACAGTTCAACAAAAATATGGAAATCATAAGAACTTCAAAGAATAACCCATGTAAGTTTGTTTCCTTGTTAACTTGTCCATTCTTTTATATTCAGAAATTCTTCCCTTCAAAAGGCTTTGTTGTGTGGAGAAAAGATGTTTCTGTGTTATATCAGATAAATGAGTATATTACAGAAATGGGTGAAAATTACAATAGCATTATGGATAATTATTTAGATACATTCAAAGAGAAAATGAACAATAGGTTATGAATCCCCAAGAAACTAGTAGAAAATTATAAGGATGTTGTATGTTTCATGGTGGATTGTGACAAAGTGTACATTTAGGCAGTTAAGCCTAGAATTGTGTGGATAAAACCTCTTAGTTATAAGGTTAATATTGATGAAATTAAAGACATCATTGAAGCTCTTTTCAATGAGCCAATTGATCCTAAGGCTACATACTTTGGAACATATGATGAAGCAAAAGCTAGGATTGAATTTGAAATAAAGCTTCCTCAAGTGATAAACAAAGGGAAGAAGAGAACTATAAAACTAAAATCCAATTCAACCCTTTTGTTAACTAAGGGAAAAGGTGAAGATGAGGAAGTAGAGGATGTGGATGTAGAGGAGGAGGTAGAATTTGAGGAAGAAGAGCCACCAAAGAAGAAAGGCAAGGTAATTATGACCAAGCCAACCAAGCCATCCACTGTAATTTTCACTAGGAGATCTTCAAGGAAGAAATTAGACAAGAAGGAGGAGACATTGTATTTAGAAAATCTCCACCCACCTTCCAAGATAGATTAAAATATCTAGAAGCAGGAGCAAGAATAACAAATTTCAAATCATTAAAATATGAAATTAAGATGATAGAAGTAGATTGAAGACCAAGTAATAGATAAGATGGGCAAATGGAAATACTCACCAAACTAACTTGCTTCTCAAATTCCTAATGAGTTGTTGGAAAAGATAAAGCCAAGATGGGATTTTTCCATGAAAACTATCAAAGACATATATGGGAAAACCTTGAGGTAGCTATTAGCGAGCATATCAGATGCTCAGGTAAAAGAGTCATTGAAGAAAAATGAAGAAAAAATGACTGTAAAGTTTAATATTTGTCTAGTTTTGATTAAGAACATTGAGCAAGTTGTAAGGAACACAAAAAGAACTTGGAAGAAAATTTATCTATTACATAAACCAAATTATTTTCATGTCAATGTCAAAGATGATGATGATGAAGAAGATAAGGAGAAAGATGAAGAAGAGAATGTTGAAGAAGTAACTCATTTTGACAATAAAGAAGATGAATAGGATCAAGGACAAGAGGCTACTGAGGAAGCAAAGCTAGATGATGAGGAGACTAATCTAGTTAAGATAGCTACAATAGTCATTGCCTCACTTCCCCACTCTCCAAACAAACTAGTAACCACATCAAGTGCAGAGATAGCCCAACAAGTTTGATTGTGACCACTACTGCTAATCCAATCATCCAATCACTATTTTCTCCTACTCAACTCAACACATCACTAATAGAAGTGACCTCCACTTCATCTATTGAGCTAAAGATTCCTCCTTCATCAACCAAGTTGAGTACTTTAGTTTTGAGCACACCAGTTTTGAATTCTTTAGGTATTTTTGTAAATATTCCTTCAGTAAGTATAGTATCAATTTTTATAGCTAGTCCTAGCTTATCTGCAATTGTTTATATTCTAGATACAAAAGTGATAAGTATAAGGACAGTTCAGCCCAAGGTTCAACCAAGCACAAAAATTTTGAGTAAAAGAAAAGAGATAGAAGAAGAAATTGATTTAGATGAGGAAATTGTTATCCCTAAATAGGACATTTCCAATCTTACCTCAGACCAAATGCAATTATTTGGTGAAATCCTCTAGAAGAAGGTTAAACAAAAAAAACTAAGAGAGGAGCAAGATAAGGAATTTAAAATAATTGAGGATGCAAAGAACATTTTGGCAGAGGCCATAGGTATTAAGGTTGACTCTTCCTAGCCAATTCTATATCAGCTAGTAGAGGTAGTACATAAATCTAATGAAGACATTGAGGGAAAAGAAAAGTTAGTGCAAAAATTAGAGAAGAAGTTTGATAATAAAGTGTTGGAGCACATTGCTCAGAAAATAACCATTCATCAAGTAGAAATTTCTATGATTTTGGACAATTTAGAAGCATCTTGTATAAATGTGTCATCACTTTTTAGAAAGCTTTGTGATGTTTCTAAGTTCACTAATGAAGTAAAGAACAAATTGTCCAAAATAGATGAAGATTTAAAGGCTAGTGCTCAGTAGTTGCAACTTGATCCTAGTTGAAGCTCTACACATTTTCAAAGAATAAGATTTTTGTTAGATATCCAAGTAGAACTGCATAGAGAAGAAGCTAGAATTAGATCTACATTGATAGATATACAAAATATGATTCTTCCCATCATGAATGCACTACAAAAAAATATTGTACATTCAAAAACTCTCTTCCATAACAATAACTTCTCCATTGTAGATTATATGATAGAATTATTAGTAGAAGTCCAAATTGCACTTCACTCATGTAAGATCTTGCAAGACAATTGGGATAAAACCTTGGTGATCATTCTCAAGGTAGACTCAGATTTTATATCTCATTTTTTTGTTACTATGTAAATAAGATAAATCTTTGGCATTAATGTCAAAAAGGGGGAGAAAGACATATGTTGTTATGGGGAGAATATGTAATAAGTTGTAAAGACAATGGGGGAGAAAGTTATTTAGAATATATGTTGTATATAGCAAGAATATGTATAATATATTGTATGAAAGAGCTTTACCTTGTACAAATATATGCCTTAAAAAATCAATTAAAAAAAAAACAATCTCAAAAACAATATACTCTACCAAGCTAGTATTTCAAAAAATGAATAAAAGGTATTCTAGAGGCTTTTTTGAATTCAGTTGTGGCTAAGAAGTGTTTTTATCACTAATGCCAAAGATGGAGATTGTTGACATATCAGTCAAGTTTTTTATTAATGACACACACTTATTTAGATTGTAAATGGTTACCAAGCTTATTGTATAGTTCATAGTGTTTGCCAAGCATTTCAGCTGTTGCCAAGTTCTATAGTTACTACTGAGTCCTTTGGGCAAATTTTAGTGGTTACTGGGCAGTCATAGTTGTAGTAAAGATCAGTAGTGTAAACCATGCATCTCAGTGTATGCCAAGTTTACCAATGCAAGTCGAGTTGTGTAGTGTTCATCAAATTTGTAGTGTATGTCATGTGAGTCCAGTGTTAACCAAGCTATTTAGTGTTAACCAAGTGACTTAGTTTATATCAGCTCGAGGTGAGAATTTTTACTAAGTCATATCATGGTAAATAAGTGATTCAGTATATATGATGAGTTTTACAGTATCTCCTAAGTCACCAGTGTAGACTGAGCTCAAGACTACTTGGAAGTGATTAATATGGATTGAGTTTCTATATCTATCGAGTGCATGATGATGCCAAGTATTAGAACCTCATTGAACAAGGTAAAATTTAAGAAACCTGCCTCCAAAAAAAGATATTAAAAATTGGTGAATCTCTCATTTTTAAATTCTAAATATGATTAATATTGGTGATTATTTTGAAATCATAATTTTTTTGTATAAAATATTGGCGAATCTCAATAATAATAATAGGAAGTTCATTAATCATCGTGGAATAAAAATCAAAATTGAACATTTTTTACCTCGTGGAATATTATGAGAATCATTACATATACTTTAAATAAATAGTGGAAACTAAATATTGGTGATATATACCTAAAGTAACTAATAATTATGATAATTATTGGTTAGTTCAATTTAATTTCTCCAATAATATATTATATGTAGGTGACTCGAATCTAATAATGTAATGAATATTGTGGCAAATATTTGAGTTTAAATTTTTCAATAAAATAAATTATTGAGCGATTTTAAATATTCTAGAACTAAATTTTAGGTTGTATCAAATCTTAAATTATTAGCCAAATTACTTGCCAAAAAAATCTAAAATTAGCCAATTTGCAAATATTAGCCACTAAAAAATAACTTGTCACTGAGTCAGTCTTCAAAATCTGAGTGTCTTCATGTGGGCCGACTTTGTAATATTTGTGTTAACTTGTATTGCGGCCGACTTTGTATATTGTATAATTGGATTGATATATATGTAATGTAGTGTATGATATCCAAAGAGACTATATGAGAAAAAAATCAATGTAATCATCAGAGAAGAACAAAAAGAGAAAATTGAAAAGGCTACAATAGTATAAGGAGCAGCAAAGACATATTTACCATAGCAAGGTGATTAGTACTTAAAGGAATCTCATTTAGCAAATTGAGTTGCAGATCAAAGATCATCTATTGTTTTATCCTAACAAGTGGATCAGTCAAATCCTTTCACAAGGTAGACCTAACAATATTTTGTAAATATCTTTACTGAGTGCATACTTAACTATATGTTTGTAAATCCTTTCACAAGTTGGACCTAGCAATCCTTATTGCTCCTAATAGGGAAGATCATCAGAAGTGATCAATGTAAGCTTTAATAGACTAACATTATATTGTAGTACTAAAGTTTGTGGGTATCATCCCCACCCCAGTATTACTTTCTATTTGGAAGGTTTCTAGGTCACCAAATCTTTGTGTCATAATGTTATGAATGCTTTCACGTTTTTAGCTTCTGATACATCTAATTAGATCAGATTATATGTGATGGATTGAATTCTTATTAGATTATTGGGTCAAGAGTTGAAATCATTGAAGTTTTAGAAGTTACTGATTCAACCCTCCCCTCTCAGTAACTTATCATAGTCATGAATATTTCCAACAAGATCTATGATTGGAGGATTGAAATATCTAACTCACACCATAGCAAATGCATTTGGGATTGTAGCAAGACTTCAAGTTGATCCAAAAGAGTATCATTATGTAGTAGTAAAAAAGATATTCAATTATTTTAAGGGTATATTTGATTATGAAATTTGGTATGATATATCAAGTGACATTACTTTATATGCATATATTGATGTAGATTGTGTAGGTACAATGGATGATAGAAGGAGTACCAGTGGTCAAGTATTCTTTCTTAGAGGAAGATTAGTTTCTTGGTTGAGCAAGAAATAGAACTGTATATCTCAGAGTTCAACTAAGGTAGAGTATATTGTAGTAGAAAATAATTGTATTCAAGCTATGTGGATGAAGCAAATGTTGAAGGATATTTGTATTGATTTTATAGAACCTATTATCATTTAATGTGATAACTATTGGAAATAATCAAGACTAGCTATGTTACTAAGAGGGGAGGGGTGAATCAGTAACCTCAAAAACTTTAAATCAATTCAATACTTGATTCATTCATCATTCATTCATCTAATCTACTGTATGCATGAGAAAGATAAACATTTATAACACATGAACACGAAATTTTGGTGACCCAGAAACTTTCCAAATAGAAAGTAAAACTGGAGTGGGGATGATACCCACAAAACTTTGCTACTACAATATGAAGTTAGCCTGTTAGGGCTTACATTGATCACTTTTGATGATCTTCCCTATTAAGAGCAATTTGGACTGCTAGATCCACCTTGTTAGAGGATTTACAAACATACAATGAAGTATGCACTCTATTAGGAGATTTATACAAAGACTATTAAGTCTACCTTGTTAAAGGATTTACAAAACTGATTCACCTATTAGGATGAAATAGTGCATCTACTTTCAACTTGATTTCTGATTAGATCCTTGAATTATAGATCACCTCTTGTGACTGATGAATCTTTATTGCTCCTTGTAGACCTTGCTAAATACTCTGCTCTGCTGCTAATTCGCTTTTATTCTTCTTAAAACATTACATGTCCATTCCTTAAAAACATCTTCACATATATTGCAAATGATATAATGCATTACATATATACTAGTCCAATAATTACAATTGCAAGGTCGGCCAAAACACAAGTGAACAAAATATTACTGAGTCGGCCAAATAGTAGAAAACTTGGGTTCTTCAAACTGACTGGGTAACCTTCTGATACTCGACATCCACTGCATTACTCGACATTGTCATGCACTTGGTAGAAGTAGAAGCTTGATCCATACTAATCACACAATGTAGCTTGGAACTCGATAACCATTGGAGACTTGGTAGATATAGTATCACTCGGTTAAAACTGAATCCTTCGTTTACCTTGCTTTCACTCGATAAAAACTATACTTAAATCACACAAACTGATGACTTAGTAGACACTGTGAAGCTTGGTGAACACTATAGGCTCAATAGATACTGGTAGATTGCACACTCACTCAGTAGCTTCATGAATGCTCGGTATGAGCTGCTGGACTGTACACTCACTCGGTAGCTTTAGGAATGCTCGATATGAACTACTTAAGTGATGAACCTACAAGGTAACCACTGAATGCTCAGTATACACTATAGACTAAGTGATGGACTTGACAATTATTCAGAATCAAATAAGTGTTGTCACTAATAAAAAATATAATATAATGCCAACAATCTCCCCCTTTGGCATTAGTGACAAAAAAAACTTATGAGCCAAACATTGTGTACAGTGACATATTGGATTTGATTTTTCAAAAGTGATCTTTGTAAAATTGTTGTACATACATTTCTTACATTTCTTACATGTCTTTACATATCTCCTCCCTACATATGGCATGGTATATACATAGCTTATCACTGTACATATACCAATATATTCTCTCTTATTTTCTCCATTGTCTCTTACTCCCTCTTTGACTTTTACTATCTCTTACTCATAATAATCTCCCCCTTTTTGACAATAATGCCAAAGGTAATCATACTTATATAGAGACATCAAAATGTGAGAAAAACTTAGAATATACCTTAAAAATGAGAGCCAATGTCTTATTCCAATTCTCTTGCAAAATTTTTCAGGTGGAGAGAACCACTTGAACTTCTGTAGAAAGTTCAATCATATGATCTGCTATAGAAAAATTGTTATCATGGATCAATTTTTTTGAATAAGTAATGTGCTTCTACATTATGTCCATGATAGGAAGGATTATGTTCTAGATGTCTAATAGTGTAGACTGGATCCTTGCTTCCTCTCTCAATAGTTTTGTCTGCATGTTTGACAGGAATCTAATGTTTATGTGATGTACAGAGCTTGAACTGGGGTCAAGCTGCAACTTTTGAGCACTGACCTTTAGATCTTCATCAATTTTATTCAATTTTACCTTTATTTCTTTTGTGTACTTGGTAACATCACATAGCTTGGCAAAAAGGGATGTTACATTTGTAAAATAATTTTCAAGATTGCTCAAAATTGAAGATAGTTCAACCTGCTTTATTGCAATGTGCTGAGCAATGTGCTCAAGAACTTTATTATCAAATTTCTTCTCTACCTTTTCTATAAGCTTCTCTTGACCAGAATTGTCCTCATTAAACTTTTGTATGGATTTTTCTAATTGTAACAAAATGTGTTGAGATGAATCCACATCAACACCTATTGCCTTAGTAATTATATTTTTAACACTTACAATTATAGTGAATTATTTATCTCTCTCATCTCTAAGTTGTTTCTCCCTTGCTCTTTGCCCCAAATGTTGACTGACCAATCTCATTTCATCAACTGTGCTAGTATCCAGATCTATCTTAGGTATAATAATTTCCTTGTCCTAGTTTATATCCTCATCATTTGTCTTGCTAGTAAGCAGAAGTTTTAGTGGAGTCTTTGGTTTTACTTTAGTGCTTACAATAATTGATGAAGTTGGACTAGCAGAAAAAACTTGAATTGAGCTAACTAGAGGAAAACTAAGAGAGGTGCTAACTGTATCCAAAATTGATGTGCTTCTCAAAAATGAAGTATCAATAGGTAATGTACCAACTGGAATATTTACAACTGAAGTACTAACTAGAACAAAAATTGATGCAATTGAAGCTATGGATGACAAAACTGTAGAAAAAAATAGCAAACTTATTGTACAAGCTGCAATAGATGACTTAGGAGCTGATAAAGAGGGTTGTAGCTCAGTAGATGAAGGGCTTGACACTTCCATTGAAGATACTTGTAGCTGGGAGATGATGGGTGATGATTGAGCTATTGATGTGACAATTGTGCTCATAGTCTCACTTGCAGAAGCTATCTCCATAGCAAATGTAACAGTCTTTGGTGCAGAGTGAGGAAGGGATGCAATAACTTCTGCTATAATTTTTACTGGATCTTCTTCATCCTTGTCTTCCTCTTCAGCTTCATCATCATCCTTTAGTGCCTGATAGTCCTCAACATCAAAAGTGGCACATGGAGCATTATCTCCTTCATCATTGTCACTGTCATCATTATCATCTTTCATTTCTACAGGATCATTACTGGGCTTTTGTAGATGATGGATGTTCTTCCACATGTTTGTTGCATCTCTTACAACATGCTCAATGTCCTTAATTAAAATCAAACATGTGTGAAATCTAATCATCATTTTACCTTTGTTGTCCTTCATTGCTGCCTTTATTTCTACTTCAGTAAGACTCGATAGAAGATCCTTTAAGGATTGCTCATATATGTCCTTGGCCATTTGGGTGGCTGACTCCCACCTTGGTTGTAATCTCACCAATAGCTCTTTGGAGATTTAAGGGCAAGCTAGTCTGGGGAGTATTTCCATTTTCCCATCTTGTTAAGTACTAGTTCCTCAATCTACATTTTCTCTGCATTAGTCCTTGTTTCAAATTTCAATGCCTTGAAATTTTTTTATGCTAGCTCCCTCTTCCATTTGTTTCAATCTTTCTTGGAAGGTCAGTTGGGCCTTGCTAAATACTACTTCACCTTTGTTCTTACCTTTTTCTCGCCTTGTGAAAATAGTTGTGGAGGCTTTGGGTGGCTTGGTAATGATTACTTTGCCCTTCTTTTTTACTGGCTCTACCTCCTTCTCTGATTCTTCCTCTATATCTTCTAGTTCCTACTCCTCTTCTTCATCCTCACCTTTTCCTTCAATAATCATTAGGGGCTCAGTAGTAGTTTTTGACTTGGCAACCTTTCTCTTGCCTTTATTTATTGCTTGAGGAAGTTTGATTTCAAGCTCAATTTTGGCTTGTGCCTCATCATATGTTCCAAAAATTGGTTCCTTTGGATCTGTTGGCTCATTCACCAATGCTTCAATAATATCCCTAGTTTCATCAATATTCACCTCATAAGTAAGAGGTTTCACCCATGCAACTCGGGGCCTGACTGCCTGAATGTATACTTTATCACAATCAACCATAAAGAATACATCATCTTTGTAATCTTCAACCAATTTTGGTGGAATTCAAAACCTATTATTCATCCTTTCCTTGAAATCTTCAAAATAATTATCCATGATGCTATCAAAGTTAACACCCATTTTTGCTACAAACTCATTTATCTAACATAGAATAGGAATATCTTTTCCCCACACAATAGTTCTTTTAGATGGAAATCATTTTTGTACATAGAAGAAAAGACATGTCAACAAAGAACCAAATTTGCAAGTGTTGTTCTTTGAAGTCCTAATGCTGTCCATATTCTTGTTCAATTGCATTAACAATAATTCTGACAGATCAAATTTTAGATTTTTCTTCACAACCTTGAATGCCAAATCCATACCCTCATAGTGAAAACTATTCAAATGACTAGAGCTATAAATATTGTGAGAAATGATGTGAATGTCAAACCTTAATTCAACATCAAAAATAGTGCTAACCTTCAAACCTCTACCGTCACATTCAGCTAGTGTTTTCTTTTGAAGTTCATCTTGACCTAGGGTTTTGGTAGTTTTTTCTTTACTTAGCATGGGGAGACTAGTAATCCTATGAATCATTTTCTTGGTGATTAATACTAGCTGCTCTAACCATATTTGACCATTTTGCACATGACTAAGGATGTACCTAATCCACTTAATCTGGAAACTTCTTGGCATATGCGAGATATGGGTTAATCCTTTGTGCTTTAGATGCTTATGCTTAGGTTTCAAAGAGCCATCAAAACTCATTTCTCCTAGGGCATTGTCCATTTCTAGGTTTCCAATATCTTGAATAGAACATCTAAAGTGAGTAAAAATATTGTTGATAAGAAGTACCTTTGGTGGAGTTTGTGATTGAGCTCCATTGGTGTCGAGTGATTCTACAATTACTGAAACTAGTTTGAAATTTGGTGCCTTCTAGTCCACACCTTTAACTAGCATTTCTAAACCTCTTTTTGCCATGGTTCTACTTCTACTCCTAGATGACATTGATGCTCGATAAAAGATAGAAATTTTTTGAACAAATCGTTCGCTAGAAAATTGCCTGAAATCGCTTGGAATTTGCTTGAGTGCACTTGAAAATCTCTTAGCTCTGAAATTGCGGTGAAGAATGAAATCAAATTCTACCTTGTTGACAAAAAATTTATCATTAATGCTTGGTACAAAAGTAGCTAAGTTGACATAGTACTTGATAGGTTGTCATTCATTCACTTGCTCGGTAGAAGCTTGCAACTCGATGATCAAACAAAACTTTTGTTACTCCCGACCTAGCTCGGTTGAGTCTATGACTGACCTTTCTTAGTATGACCTAATTTCTTGTGACCCTTTGTATCTAAAATACTAATTGGATCTTTTACTTTCTTTCATTTGGAACTAATCCAAATATAGCTTGATGATACAGTTCCAAATCCTTCTTTATGAATCTAATTGGAAATGGTGGAGTCAACCATTTCTTGAGTGACATGGCCATTATTTGAACTATTCCATTGTTGTCTCATCTGTTTCCAAATGCTATCAGCTTTAGCTTTCTTTTCATCTTCAATTCTTCCTATATTCATGTAATTCTTGGCTATATGACTTAGTTTAGTGCATGTATAACATCTTACTATTGTATCTCTTTTTCTCAAGTGATGCCTTGAGTAGTCTTTGCCAATGTGTCCATATTCTCACAATAATGACATCTACACCAGGTATTGTAATCTCATCCAAATATTTCCTTAACAAGTTGTTCAGCTAGATTGAATGATTTTGATCTATATTGGAATGCCTTGTGACCATGCTTCTTACATTTGAGACATTTGCCTTCAAATTTTGGTTTTTCCATTCATTCATTAGCTTTGTGAGCATGTTGATTGTAGTTGTAGCATTTTTCATTGAATTTTTCTTTTCCATTACTCCAACATTTGTTTGATGTATGACCTAACTTACCATAGTGATTGCAAGTAGGTTTTTGATTCCTTTGAGCACCTTGTTTGGAAGATTCACCTTCTTCATTATATCCAAGTCTTGCTTTACCCTTTTGTCTATGAATATTCTACTCATTTTGTTGATTTAATTGATTCATATCTTCTTGAGACTTCATCATTGTCTCAATGATTTTCTTTTTAGTATTTAGGTCATTTTCCAATCTTTCACTAATTTGTCTTTCAGTGATTAAATCAATCCTTAGGCTTTCATTTTCAGATCTTAGATTCATGATTTCTTCATTTGCATTGGATAGTTGATTGATAAGACTTTGATTTGAATTGATCCTTTCATTTGTCTCATTTTCAAATTTGTTTCTTTGTTCCAAGATTTCACATAGCCTACTTGATTGGATTTCTTGTTCTCTTTTAAGTTTTCTTACTTCTTCCTATAGAGAGCCATTCTTTGCTAGGAGTTCCTTGATTACCTCATTTTCTTCATTTGAGCTACTTGATGGTAAAAGGTATTCAATCTTTTCTTCAACATACTGATGGTCATTCATTTGTCTTGCAAGTTCCTTCCTTCTCTTCAGGGATTGAGAAAGATGCTCCTTTTCTTCTTTGAGTTGAGCCATGGCAATTTCTAGATCTAGCTTTTCATTTTCAATTACTTTATCAAGTCTGAATATCTCCATTTGTCCTTTAGATCTTTGCTCAAGCTATCAAACTTTGTCCTGAGAATAGCAATGCTCTGATACCAATTGTTGGAAATAATCAAGACTAGCTATGTTACTAAGAGGGGAGGGGTGAATCAGTAACCTCAAAAACTCTATTGTATGCATGATAAAGATAAAGATTTATAACACATGAACATAGAATTTTGGTGACCCAAAAACCTTCCAAATAGAAAGTAAAACTAGGGTGGGGATGATACCCAAAAAACTTTACTACTACAGTATGAAGTTAGCCTGTTAGGGCTTACATTGATCACTTTTTCTGATCTACCCTATTAAGAGAAATTTGGACTACTAGATCCACATTGTTAGAGGATTTACAAACATACAATGAAGTATACACTCTGTTAGGAGATTTATAAAAAGATTGTTAAGTCTACCTTGTTAAAGGATTTACAAATCTGATTCACCTGTTAGGATGAAACAATGGATCTACTTACAACTTGATTGCTAATTAGATCCTTGAAGTATAGATCACCTCTTGTGACTGATGAATCTTTACTGCTCCTTGTAGACCTTGTTGAATACTCTGCTCTATTGCTGATTCACTTTTATTCTTCTTAAAACATTACATGTCCATTCTTTAAAAAATTCTTCATATATATTGCAAATAATTTAATACATTACATATATACCATTCGAATAATTACAATTGCAAGGTCTTCCAATACACAAGTGAACAAAATATTACTGAGTCATCCAAACAGTAGAAAACTCAGGTTCTTCAAGCTGACTTGGTGACCTTCTGATACTTAGCATCCACTACATTACTCAGCATCATCATGCACTCGGTAGAAGTAGAAGCTCAGTCCATACTAATCACACAATGTAGCTTGGAACTCGGTAACCATTGAAGACTCGGTAGATATAGTATCACTCGGTAAAAATTGAATCCTTCATTTACCTTGCTTTTAATTGGTAAACACTATACTTCCATCACACAAACTGATGAATTGGTAGACACTATGATGCTTGATGAACACTTTAGGCTTGGTAGATACTACTGGACTACACACTCACTCAATAGCTTCATGAATGCTCGGTATGAGCTGCTAGACTACACACTCACTCAATAGCTTCAGGGATGCTCAGTATGAACTACTTAAGTGATGAACCTACAAGATAACTGTTGGTGTTTGAAAACATTGGAGAGTTCTCAATTATCCCACTAAGAAACTAACATATCTAGGGGCAGCTAACTCCCATTTTCAACATGCCATTTCTGACAATAGGCCAACTATAAGGCATGACCCTTCTTCTACTTCAGGCTCTACTAAACCTAGGTGGGTAGACCTTAGATTCAAATGATACCGTACCAATGCAAAAACATATCCCTGAATCTATTAAGCAGATTTTACCCTTATTTCTCCTAATGGCTCATGAAATGACATAGATCTACAGTAGGTAAATGCAAAGCTATGAATCTCATAAGCTGAGTGAGGGTTAAACATTTAGGTCCTTCAACATGAAAGGGTAAAACATGTTTGATTAATAATGTTGAATTCAAAAAACTCTCAGATATGCAGTAGTAAGACTTTAATGATCCTGTAACAGATTAGTGTCTAATCCATTGGGCAAATCTATGAATCAAGTGCATACATATGGATATCTGATACTTATTTATATATTTAGATGTATGATCTATCTATGTACCTTGTAAATAGACATTTGTGCTCAATCTAAACCTCATTCTTACATGATAACCCCATCACTAAAATTGCAACCCTATTAATTCCCTGAAGAATTTACATAATTTCTTGAGTCATAAGCAACAATGAAATAACATACAGCCTTAAGGGATTGCAACTACAACCTAAGCTATTTGTTCAAAGATTATAAAACATTGAAGATCATTGATAAAGGGAGATGAGAATCAGAATGAAACTAATGAATCTATTATTCTTTGTATTAATTTCCTTGAAACAATACAACCTTATGCATGAAATGAAAGATGTGAAACAACCTAATAGATTTGAACTATCTATATATTCCTTCCTACTACTATTCATACAAGAGAGAATATGCTGAAGAATGAAGTTGGAATCATAGTTCTGGATCCAAAGAAGTGGTCTCACAGAATGACTGAAAATTTCCTACCAAAAATGGTCTCACAATAAAAAAAAACTAGAACCCCTCTAGTAAGAAAGAAAAGGAATAATATAGTAGGAAGTGAAAACTCGGATCTATTGTAAAGACAACATGTGTCCACTCAGAAATCCTTCCCAAGAAGATGAAAAACCTCTTTCTACCCTCTCCCTTTAACTACATATCAAATCCCTTTTCAATTTTCTTTCAAAGGCATCAAATATCTCAGAGATGTCATGATGAAAGATCATAATCGATTCTGACGTTAAAATGAATTCATGGTAAAAAGTGAAAATCAGTTGAAATGTAACTTCTAGAATGCAAGAAAATGATTTAAGGATGATTTTTTCCACATTCAGATCCTAAAAAATCTTTAAATCTATCCTCTTACCAATTCTGATGATCCATGATGAAAACTGCTTATTCTACTACCAATACTCCAAATTTCACAAAATGACCTATAGCATGAACTAGTAAGTACCTATGCAAAAACCGACCTCAAATTCAAAAAATTCAGCTCTTCCCGATTCTTGTGGTATATTGGAGTGCCCAGTTTGGCTAAAATTTTTTCTAGTTATGGCCATTTGAAGTTCTAAGTCCCATTCACAGGTTTGCAGTAAAAGAATGAAATTGAAAAATTCAACATATTCTATAGTTTGTACTATAGAACATTCAATCATTTAAAATCATAATTTTCAAATTAATCTTAATGTGCACACAAGAATTTTATTTTTTACTTAAAAACTCTTCTTTCTCCTCTGACCCAATCAGACCATGCCACTTGTCAATACTTGATTGACCCTTTGACCTGTATTGATGCCACGTGTCAATTTTTCACTGGTTCAATTGGCACCACATGTCCATGTTAACACTATTTCATCCATGCCATGTCATACTCACTATCTTGCCGTACTAATTGGCATGCATCTCTCCCTTAGCGATATAGTGAGAACCACATGATTTGCCACATGTAGCAATCTCATGCATCTTAGAAACTTGCTCGCCACATCACCATCTACCTTGGAACTCATGCCATGTGGCACCTTGTTATTGGCTCGAAACTCCCATCACATCAACATGGGACCCACAATCTCTATTAATTCCTCGTTGAACTTTGAAGGTTTTCTGGTGACTCGCTATGTTGCTAGCTAAAAATTCTTGCATTTTCTGGCTGGCGAAGTAGTGAGGTGCCAGATTTTGGACTTTTTCGGCAACCTCAAAATATGGTGACATCATCCATCATTATGTGTGTTATTTCAAAATTTAATTCACTTCATCCTCTAGCTCGCACATCCAGGTTGGATCCCACACATAAACATTAGTCTCATAAGAGACGTGGCTTGAGAACAAGTTACATGGAGAGTGCGTGGGAATAAAAACAACTAAAAAATGCCTCACACTGCCTATGTGGGATAAAAAACCCCATGCACACTTCATAATTTTCCCTACATGCAACGACACTCTCCAAATGTGGGCCTCTAGGCCATAAAAGGATTGTGCATTCCTTTTGTTGCGTGGACTGCTAGACATGGAGATCTCCTCTACGGATTCCATTGTATATGTCATGGGCTTCCTGTTGGACATGGACCACTTTGATCCTTGCCATGGCTTCATTCTGAAACAATGTTCCTTTCCTCAAAGCAATAAAAAAGAAATGCTCCTCCACCTCACTCTTTTCTTCATTGGCTCTCTGCCCAAAACATGAATCATTCTTCTTTTAAAACTGTGGGTGAATCCCCAACACAATACATGGAACTTCCTACTCCCTACACGTGGGTCTGGTCTTAGATGTCTAATGTAGAGTTTTGCTTGCAAATAATCATGGGCCTCTAGGCCATGGGACTGCCCCTTCATGCACAGACTCTCCTCCTCTTTCACATGCCTACCCTGTCATGTGGGTCTTTTTTGTTCACACGGCTTTCCCCTTTGCACTCACTGGCTGGTGAGTTCTTCAGTTGGCATGGGGAGCTGGATCAACTACTCTGCTATTGGACACAGAGCTTCTTTTGTCTGCCACTGGGTTTCCTTTTATCTTTTACAATATGTGAAGCTCTCTTTTCACATGTTGTGCCTCTATTTAAGCTATGAGGTTCGTCTGCTATGCTGACCTCCATCTTCAAACAAAAACTTTTGATTATGCTATGCATTGATCATCTCCTTGCTTTTAACTTCTTCTACCCTGTCGACTTCCAATGTCTTCTCCCCAACAAATTTGGGCCCTGATGCACTTAAAACAACATTCAATAAAGGTTCTAACCCTTCTACTTGAATAACCTTTTGTCTAAAGAAAGAAAGATTCATCTATCTCATAGGAAGCATCTCCAGTCTATCTTCAAATTTCCAGTGGCAAATCTTCTCTAGATGCAAGACTTTTAGTTCTGCAACAGATGGTTGAATGAGGTCCTAAACGTGCAATTACTGACACACATTCCAATTTCCAACTTTGACCTACATTAACATTAAATTATAATCTCTTCCACTTATTTGGCTTGCAATGATAATCTCATGTCAAAGTACCTTCATCTTCAAACATCACATCAATTTGATATCATTTATTTGGGCCCCAAAATGTGTCCAACTAAAAAAAAAAATCATTTTTAGAAACAGAACCTTCAAATTGATCTATTGATCATCTCGAATTGATTAGAATCAAGTTAGATCACTGAACCATCATTAAAACCTCATTTTACCCCTTATCTGTAAATTGTGAATTTGGTACCAAGCGGTCTCTTGACTGGCCTTAAAAATTGACTCGAACCTCTAACCAGGCTCTGAAAACTAGCACAGTCACTCTTTGTTCCACATATTTTCACCCTATCGAATCTCGTCTTATAAAAAATTCAAAGTCGCAAGATATCCACCATCAAAGTTGCCTTCTCATAATCACTTGCAAGTAAATATTTTAGAAAACAATAAACTGGGTTCAGATTTGGCCTTGAAAACTGGGCAAACTGACACTTAGAAAGATGAAAACTGGGACATTGATTCTCTGTCATGAGGACATTATGGATCTATGATTTGGGATCATGAAAAATAACAAGACACATTTGGTGAGCATTCAAAATGGGCTACTTGGATTTTGTAGATTGAGGCAATGGCAGAAAAGTGATTTTAGCAAACGGAATTGGCCTGGAAAAGTGTGCATATGGATTCATCAAGACCTAAAAATTGACACACTTGGAGTATTTTTAGAGGACAATAGGATGGCACAATCCATTGTATCTAGGAAATCACAGGTCTCAAGTTATAACATCATGAATAGGGGTTCCAACAAATCTGCAAATTATGACACCAGTTAAAAGATAAAAATTGTATATGGAATCACATTTAAAAATTGATCAAACGGATTCTTCAAGAGCTAAAACTTGAAACATAACAAGTCCCTGACCTTTAAAATGCAACACAAAAGGAATTTTAGCATTTTGGTCAATTGGTCAAAAGTTATAACTCGTCAAATAGGGCTTCTTAGAATTATGTGCAATGTGTATCAGTATGACAAATTTAAATGACCAACTTCGAGGGATTCAAAACCTAGTCAAATAGACTTGAAACAACTCAAAATCTAAAACATAGGCTCTCAAGTATGGGCACTAAATACTCCAAAAGTGGTATGTCATGAAACATTTTTGGGTGCAATATATTCACTTGCAAACAAGGCCTCCTATCACTATCTGACACTTTGGTGAAAATGCAAAATTGACACTAGCTCAAAACAGGACTTTGCCAAATGACTCAGAATCTCAATTTAACTTCATGGAATACATGGATATGTTGAATGAAGGATGATAGAAGCATTAAGCACCTCAGGGGCCTCAAAGGTATAGCTGGGTATAATCACATTTAAAAGCATTTATAGGGCTCAATTTCTCAATGGTACTCAAAATCGAGAAGGCAATTTTGAGTCCCAATAGTGGCTCTGTTTGGGGATGCATGTCCCTTGTGGGCATGGCAAGGATTTAGATCTCTAGTAGAAGCAGACCACACACCTAAAAAACAAAAACTCTCTCAAACAACTTTATTGAAAGCAAGAAACTACCACTAAGATTATGTACAAACGATGGCCCTGTGCCACCGACCTTCAACAAAATTGTTTACCTCTATCATAAACATGATTCTCATCTAAAATTGCATGAGGTAAACTGAAAACATCACTCATATTAGTTTCACCAATTAGATACACATCTTGAGTCTCACAACCTAGCAAAACTGAATCTCCATTCTTATTTTCATAATGCATATAAAAACTTGCTTCATTCTCAAATGTTTGCTCATTATGAAAATATTGATCAAGATGCTAAAATATATCAGATTGAGACTTAAAATCCTCTTCATTTAATGACTCATACATACTATCATTCTTGAATATGAAAGCTTCATATTCAACTTGGGGAAAGGGATCACACATACCTTGAAAATGTGTATCCTTATGCATAACTGAATGATATTCAGATGAACAATCAGATTTTTACTCACACATGTCATCCATATCAAAATCTAAAACTAATCCATAATCCTCAAATGGTTCTTCACAGTCAACAAACATATTAGTCTTCACATCAGAGAGTTCATCATAAAACTCATTGCAAGGCACATACCGATTATCAAAAACAACTTCATCAAACACCTTGTCATCTATCTCATCAAGTGCAACATAATCATCAATTTCACTATCAAACTTAGAAGAAGAACATTCTGATATCTTACAGCAGTAAGACAAGACCTTATCATCATCAAACTCATTCTCAACTAAATCTAAAAACTCAAAGTTCTCTTCAAACAGTGGGTTAATAACTCCATGTAGTGATCCTTATTGAACATCTCGACAAAAAATAAGTTGATCATCATTAGGACCTTCATCATACAAAGCATTAGTATATACTTTAATACCATTACCCATTTCATCTTCATGGAGATTTTCAACATGTGAAGAAAAATCAAAACTACATGTGGACTCACTTTCTACTCCATCAATGAAGCATGTAGAATATAAATCAAGGTTACTTTCATTGTCTTCATGTAGGTGATTCAAATGTCTTGCAAGAAAATCATCATTTATCTTACCAATAGGTGTTGATGCATTAACCATAGACTCACTTATATACTGATCATCACTGCATTCATTCTCAAGACATTCATCTACACAATTAGGTAATCTATCCTTATAAACAATTTCTTTATCCTTGTATTATGTAGACAAATCTTCATAGCTTTGAACATCTAGCTAACTTGTATAGCTCTAAACTAGAAATTCACTTTCAAATTTAGAAATAGAACTCATACCTTTACTGACATAAGAGCACTCACTTCCATCATTGCTCTCTTCTTCCCAACTTGCATCTGATTCACATGAAGATGAACATACACTGTGATTGTCTTCTTCTTGACTTGAGCAACAAGTCTCACCATTGTCTTCACATGATGCTTCTTCACAATACATTGGATCAAAAAATTCACTATTGTCACTTGACACATTAGTTCTAGCCTCTTCATCTTCATTCTGAGATGAGTACCTTTCCTCTTCCTAATTCGTTATGTTTTCAACATAAAGAAAATCACCAATAGAAGAATGAATGCCTGAATTTAAATCTAGCATATATAACTCATCAAGTGAACTAACTTTATCTTCTACTACTGTAATATTACCAACATATGCACTATTTTCAACAATAAAAGGATCAGATTCTCTTTGCAATAGAGAGTCTTCATCTGCACATGTTTTTACTTCTAAACTTTCAACAAGATCACTTACAATAGTAGGGGTACTTATTTTCTAATCCGAAATCAAACACTCTTTATGACATTGGTTTGTGCTTTGCACCTCATCTTGTCGACAAACATTCCCAGAGAAGTGACTCCAGGTTAAGCCATATTTTATGTTATTCTCAATCTCTATCACTTAATGCCTAATGCAAAGTCCGTGGTTCTTTATCCCTTAGTAGATAATTGATCTTTTTATCAAATGCATTAAGATAAACCACTAAACACATTTGATCATTTGGCTTATAAATTTTAGGAATTTCATTTAAAATTTTTGCAAATCTGATATTAAATTTAGGAACTAACTCACCATTCCTAACTTGGATATTCAAAAACTTATCAAAATAATCAGAGATGCTTACTCTTTCCCTAAACTGCATCATGAAGGCTGACAGTAATTCATCCTAGGATGAAATTGAACATGCTAGTAAAAATGAAAACTAGTTCCTAGCATCATCTTCTAAAGTTTGAACAAACAACTTCATCTGAACATCTTCATGAGAAATTTCAAAATCACCAACCAATTCACTAAACAACTGAACATGATGACTGGTTGAAGTTTCATGGTTCCCACTAAACTTAGGTAAATACTTTCTAAGGTTATATGGCATAGTATTCAAGAAACCATGAATACCATTAAAATTTAGTGGCATATACTACTTGGCAGAAACAAATCTATAATTCTTATCCATGGACTACATACTTGATGAAGCAAAATTTGATATTCTTCAAACTTAACACTCATTCATCACAAATACTCTCAAAATTTATTAATTGCTGTAGATCTAGAGTTCTTTCTACCAATTCAAAACTTCAAACATACTTCAAAATGTAAACACACTTTTGCTGAATCTACTTTACATGAAGTATGTTGAGATGTGTTAAACCATTCTCCTATTTAGTGTTGAAATTACCACTTGATGGAGAAAATTTTGTAAATCTTATTTTCATGTAAATGAGAACACATGAAAGTGGAGAATACCTTTTAATATGGATGCCTACAACCACTTCAATGCTGCAAATAACAACAGATTTAGATCTCATCTGGATTTAGTAACACTCACACTACATCTCATCTAATTCTTTCACCCACTGTCAAGAACTTGAAATGAATTCTTCAAATCTGCTTTCCCACTATTGTTTCCTTCAAAATACCTTCACATTTTGATGCACTGGTGTAGAGATATAACTTTGAGTTGCCACTCACTTAGTGAGAAAAGATTTACCAACTTGCAAGACATAACAAGTTGGTTCAGAAATTATAATAGGTATTTGAAAACTTTTATTCAACAACATGAGAATTTCATGCTCTTGGCAAAGTGAAAGCACTTGACACTAACTCTGAATTTTGATAGCAACTTATCAAATCTTCAAGTGACTTTGATATTACAAATTATCCAATTCAGTCAAACTTCTACTATCAATGAATAAAGAAACTGGGGGACATGAAACTTCAGCAAGGTATTAAGAAACACCTCTTGCTATATATATGCTATATCCAATCTGTTTCATGCCAGAGATTTTTGTTCTTTCTAAATGTAACTCCCTAGCAGAGTCACCATTTTGTTAGAATTAGATGGATGAATGCTCAGTATGAGTTGCTAGACTATACACTGACTCGATAGCTTCAGGAATGCTTGGTATGAACTACTTAAGTGATGAACCTACAAGGTAACCACTGAATTCTTGGTATACACTATAGACTAAGTGATGAACTCAGTAATCATTCAAAATTGAATTAGTGTTGTCATTAATGACAAATACAATATAATTCCAACAATAACACAAGTATAGTAATTATGTCTAAGAATCCAACATTTTATTCTAAGATAAAGGACATATCTATTAAGTATCATGTTTTGAGAGAGAAGGCACATGAAAAGGAAATAAGATTGGAGTATGTAAGTACTAAAGATCAAATTGTGGATATCTTTATGAATCCTTTGCCTAAAGATACTTTTGAGTAACTAAGAGGTATGCTAGGGGTTATGACCCTACCTACTTTAGAGTAGATGATGCAAGGAGTGCATCAATCTAGTGGTATAGAGCACTATAGTTAGACTGGACTGAATGTTGATGCTTCATGTATAGGGTAGTATTTGGTATATACTAGGTCATTGAGGACTCTTGGCATTTTGGTATTTTGTATTTAACAGTGTCTTTGGACACTCGAGCTAGTTGATGAATTCAGCAGTTGATTACCATTTGGTATTGTGATTCACACTTTTGACATTGATGTTAATGGTGGAGAGAATGTACGTGAGAAACATATTGAGAGAATGTTCATAAGAAATGGGAAGAGAAGAACCTATTGAGATTGAAATGGGGGAGATTTATCTCTTTAGGGAGATTTAGAAAGACTCCTCTAAGTTCATAAAAATAATATGTTAATTTGCATAAAAGAATATGTTAGTGCGCATAAGAATATGTAAGTGCGTAGAAGAAAGCATAAGTGCATAGATGTAGTCAAAAAGTATTGGAAGTTGTTTACTATGAATGACTATTGCCAATCCTAAAAAAGGAGAAGAACAATACAGTGTTCCAAAGGATTTTACATTTAATATTGATGAAGAGGATTTGAGAAGATGACAACAACAACAACAATAGTAGAGTACAGGTTGGTATTCTGGGAACTTAGATGTTTTCATCTATATTTTCATCAATCCCAAAGGGGAAGATTGTTAGCATAAATTTTAATGATACTAAATTGGGGGAGTATCCTAAGCATTGGAGAGCATTGATATTTTGAATTTATTACTATATTTGTCATTGATGTCAACATAGCAATAATTCTATAAAGACTAGAAGAATAACAGTCAGTAATCTTTTGATGCATAGTGGAGGACATGTGTTGGAAATATAAGAGTAACTTAGAGGGGAGGGGTGAATCAGCTACTACTAAAATAAATCTCATATGCTTTAGATGTTAGTAAAAAATAAAACTTAGAGAACTGAATATTATTGATGCTCGACAAACACTCATAAAATGTTGTAACTCGATAAGAACTAATTATGCTTAGTAAGTATTAACATGCAAGCCTTTAGATGTTATCTATGATTATCATTGCTTTAACTTAGTTGCAAACACATAAAAGAAAATAGCATGAACACATTAGACCCTGGGATTTAACATGGAAACCCAATTTAGGAAATACCACCAATTGCAACTAGTTGTTGTTTTCACTCTTCTAAAGTGAGACCTATTGGGAGCCAACCCTATTAAAGGTTAGAAAGCACACTATTAGGTGTGACCCTATTAGAGGATTTAATCACCCTATTGAGAGTGGCCTTGTTAGAGGTCTTTAAACAATTCAATAGAACTACTACCTTGTTAGAGGATTTGAAAATAGTTGTTAAGCCAACTCTATAAAGATATTTAGATCACTGCTATAATGGTTAGAGAGTAACAATGAGATGACCTAATTTGAATGCAACTTAATTGCTAAATATAGATATCTATTTTGGCTTTTACTTGATCCTCCCTAATTGAATATAGCTTTTCTACTCCACAAGGATATTCTACTTCTCCTTCAAATTCACTTCCTCTTCTCATTATTAAATCTTCAATAACATCTTCATTCTTTTATTTGAAGTCACAACCTAACATTATACTTATATCTTTCATATCAATTTGGCTTAACTAATACTTTAAATAATTAATATTCATTACCTCAGTCAACTACAACCAATAGATAAATCAATAGAGCTTAATATGCCAAAATAAGAAAATCCTTTGTCAGCCAACCTAGCTTGGTAGAAACTAACTCAGAAGCAATTTCCTTTGTTAACCAATAGAAGTTTGGTTAATACTACAAACTCATACAAATCCTTTGGAAACTGAGTGAGCTTGTTTAGTACTGGTTCCATCCAGCTTTTTTTCATTAACTGAGTGAGCTCTGTTAACACTCATCTTCTATAGACTTTCCTTCGACGCTCAAGTGAATTCGATAAATATTGTCTTTTGAATAGGAATTCTTGGTAGACATAGGAAACTATCTTCACTGCCCAAGTGAGCTTAGCATGCACTGACTCCCAATGATATGATATTTGTGTAACATCAAAGACAATACACAATTAATCAGCTATATCCAAAAATCTCCCTCTTTGGCATTAATGGCAACACAACATGTCATAACACAATAAAATTTTAGAGAAACAATAAAGTATGAAACATATCCTTAGTTTCATTTTGATTCTCATCCATGAGAACTCCCTCTATCATTGTGAGCTCCTTCTACCTTCAATTTTCTTCCTCTATTAGAAAACTTCATTCTACAACAACTTCTTGCCAAGTTCATTTGTTTTCTTTGACATTTCTTCATAAAGTTTCTATGCTAGCAAACTTCTCAAACTTCTCCCTCTTAGAAATTTCTTATGAGATATGATAGTAAACTTCTCCCTCTTGGACAACACATTCCAAAGAAAAAAATTCTATTAATATCAATGTACCTTAAGTATTGGTTCATTTTCAATGTGTCATTGTCAATTTTGCACCAACTAATTGATCTTCAACATAATCTGGTTGATGCATCACTAAACTTTATTTAGTGAGCTTCAAATAGGGGAATGACCCCTAGCTTACCTCTTAGATACAAAAATACATCCTTAAGTAATGGCTTAGTGAATATTCTTGCAATTTGTTCTTTTGTATTGACATATTCCAATCTAACTTCTTTGTCTTATACCAATTCTCTTAAGAAGTGATATTTTATAGCAATGTGCTTTGTTTTGGAGTGCATCATTGGGTTTTTTTTATATGTCGATTGCACTGGTGTTATCATATTATATGACTACTAGATCTTTATCTCTATCTTTGATGCAAGAGCATCCTAGGTTTCCTCGTTAACCTACTCATTTTTTTTCATTCTACATGTGGATGCCAAGTTACTATAGCAATCTAGTATTGACCAAGTGTTCCTTCATGTGTCAAGGTACCCAGTGTATTCCAAGTGACTCTTTGTGTGCCGAGTTAACTAGTGTATGCTAAGTGACCCTTCATGTACTAATTTTTTGTGTTTATGTTGAGTGTCAAGATTTGGACATGATTTTTGTGAGCCAACTTGTGAGATTTATTTTGATTGCAACATGTATGTTAAGATCTTTTCTCAGTATGTGTCCAAACTATTGTTCGATTGGCCTTCCTCTTATGTAATGTTCTAGAATGATCTATAAGTCATTTTGGTAAGTATCATAGAGTGTTTAGGCTTAGACTTAGGGAGTTTTGAGTGGGATTCTAGAGTAGAATATGAAAGTTTGGAAAAAAATTTGCATATGTATCTAGAGCTCTAAACACAAAAGGCCTTATAGTTGGGCATGTATGCTGATTATTTGATGAATCAATAATTGTTTTCTCTTCATCCTCCTTTGGTTGTTGTTTTGTGTGTTGTGTTTCCATTGTGTTAACTCTTGCAAGGTGGTTTGGATAGTTGGGTGTGCCCTACACCCTAGTTATTCATATCTCTTTGCATAAGGTGGTATTAGAGCTTGAGGTTCATCCTTGTGGTGATTGGATCATGTAGAACCTTGAGTGAATTGGGTTTTAGGGTTGTAGATCTATGGATTTGACCTATAACTTGTAGAGGGTTATGATCTTGTAGCAACCTGATTTGTAAAGATGGTTTGAGGTAGAGAAAATGTTGATAATGTAATATTAGATACATTGAGACAAATTACAATCAGATTAGATGTTGTAGAGATAGCCCAAATGAGAGGAACACATCTAGATGATGTAAGTGATGATAAAGTAATAGCACCAAACCCTAATATAGAACCTAAAGAAGACCAAGATGAAGCAAGGTTGTTGAGAATGTTGTCTAGGGAAAATCAAAAGCTTATTATAGAAGTTGTTCCTTATGAAGGAAAATTTGATACCAATGTTATGTTGGATTAGATATCTAATATGGAGAAGTTCTTTGAGTATGAAAATGCTCCTGATAATAAGAAGGTAAATAAATTTTTTACAACGTTAAAGGGTCATGCCTCACTATGGTGGGAGCATTTTCAAACTGATAGACAAAGTAGAGGAAAGGAAAATATCAAAACTTGGGTAAAGATGGTGAGCAAAGTAAAGAACAAATTCCTCACTACTGATTACAAAGTTAGCTTTCTAAGAAAGATACAAAATTTGAGACAAAGAGACATGAGTGTGAAGGAGTGTACTGAGGAATTCTATAGATTGGACATCATATCTAGACATGTGGATGATGATTTTGAGAAAATTGTTAGGTACATAAATGGATTGAGATCTAGAATAAAAGATGAAATACATTTTGTGGGGTTGGAAAGTGTGGAAGAAGCATACCAATATGCCTTGAAGGTTGAGAAGATCTTGGCAAAGAAGTGTGAACAAAGACAAAGAGGTAGAAGTAGATCTTATGGTGAAGGTGGCAGATCTAACAATTTTGTATAGGATAAAGGAAAATCTGAGTGGAAGAATGATGACAAAGGAAAGACTAAATAGAAAAGTGGTAATTCTTATCGAGGAGGTACTAATTATTACCAAGGAAGAGGTAATTCTTATTCTAGAGGTGGATTTCATGGTAATTGTTTCAGATGTGGTAAAAAGGGACATATATCTTTTGAATGTAGATCCTCTGAAAGTGGGCAAGGTAACAAAAATTTTGTGATTCAAGGAGATGATGAGGGTTCACCAAGTAGACCTTAGGCTAGAGAAAATATGATGGTGAGAAAAACCTTATGTAATAAGGGTAGTGATGAGGAACCTATTTTTAGGAGAAGTCTTTCCAAGACAAGATGTAAGATAGCTAGAAAATGCTGCAAAGTGATCATTGATAGTGGAAGTTCTACAAATTTGGCATCAAAAGAGTTGGTTACAAAGTTGCAATTATAGAGGCTAAAGCATCCTAAACCCTATCATTTTTCATGGATCGAAAATGAGCATAAGATATTTGTAAGTGAGCAATGCCTTGTGAAGTTCAAGATTTTACATTACTTTGTTGAAGTTTTGCGTGATATTATGCCTATGGATTGTTGTCATATTCTATTGGGTAGACTTTGGAAATATGTTAGATATGCTATGCATGATGGAAGATTGAATTAATATACTCTTTGGGTGAATGGGAAGAAACAAATATTGCTACTTTTAATTGAAAGTCCAAATGAGGTTAATTATACTACTATAAAAAATTGCATGGTTAATGTGAAACAATTTTAAAAGGAAATGAAAAAGAATCAAGTTTTTTTTGCTATAATTCCAAAGAAATTGAGTTGTGTTAATAGTAATCGAGTGCCAAAAAATAGTGATAACTGAGTGCTAGTTAGTGGTGATCGAGTGACAACTAGTAGTATTGACCGAGTGCCAGAAGAAATTGTTAAATTGCTAAAAGAGTATAAAGAGATTATTTTAGAGGATATACTTGATGGTTTACCTCCAATGAGAAGTATAATTCATTTTATACATCTGATTCCTGGTTCTAGTTTGCCAAACAAAGCACCATATGGATTGACACCTATAGAGAATGAATAACTTAACAAACAAGTGCATGAGTTATTGCAAAAAGGTTTGATCAAAGAAATCTTGAGTCCATGTGTTGTACCTATTATATTAGCACCTAAAAAGAATGGAGAATGGAGAATGTGTATTGATTCTAGAGCTATTAACAAGATCACAGTGAAATATAGGTTTTCTATGCTGAGGATGGATGACATAATAGATTGTTTGAGTGGAGCAAAGTATTTTGCAAAGACTGATTTGAAGAGTGGCTATGATCAAATCAAAATTAGAGAATATGATGAATGGAAGACTAATTTCAAGAAAAAAAATGGTTTGTATGAATGGTTGGTTATGCCTTTTGGTTTGACTAATGCACCTAGTACTTTCATGAGGTTAAATGAAATAAGTTATAAAAAGATTCTTGGGTAAGTTTGTGATTATTTATTTGGATTATATTCTAATATTTAGTAAGACTAAGGAAGAACATCTTGACCATGTTAGACAAGTATTATAGAGATGGAAAGAGGAGAAATTGATGATTAATCTGAAAAAGTATTCTTTTATGCAAGAAGAGATTGTATATTTGGGACTTGTTATTTTAGCCGATGGTTTGAAGATGGATCCTAAGAAGGTAAAAGCAATTTTTGAATGGCCTACACCTGAGAATGTGGGTGAGGTAAGATCATTTCATGGTTTGGCTAGTTTCTATAAAAATTTCATAAGAAATTTTAGTTCTATTTGTAATGCTATGACTGAGAAAATGAGAGGAAATAAAAATGAATTCAAGTGGACAAATGGAGCTAATAAGAGTTTTGAGACTTTGAAAAAAAAGGTTTCTGAGTTACCTATATTGGCTTTGCCTGATTTCAATAAAGTATTTCAAGTTGAATGTGATGCAAGTGGTAGTGCAATAGGAGTTGTATTAAGTCAAGAAGGTAAACCTGTTTCTTTCTTTAGTGAAAATTTGAATGATGGTAAAAGGAAATATTTTGAGTATGATCAAGAGTTTTATGTTATTGTTCAAGCATTGAAGAAGTGAAGACATTATTTGATTCCTAAAGAGTTTATTTTTTATATTGATCAGAAAACTTTACAATACTAGGGAAGTCAACATAAATTGAATCAGAGACATATGAAGTGGGTTGAGTATTTGTAGAGTATTACATTTGTGATTAAGAGTAAGAGTGGAGTTAGTAATAGAGTTGCTGATGCATTGAGTAGAAAATGTTCTTTGTTGACTAAAATGAAGGCTAAAGTTCTTGGTTTTGATGAGATGAAAGAGTTTTATGTTGTTGATCCTAATTTTTCTGAGGTGTGGAGAGAGTGTAGAGTACCAAATCTAACAGCTAACATCAGTAAGTATGATGAATATTTCATTCAAAAATGTATGTTATTCAGAGGTACTCAGTTGTATAGTCCTAGAATTTATATGACACTAAATTTGATTAAGGGAAAACATAGTGGTGGTTTCGCTAGACATTTTGGAATTGATAAGACATTGAGTTTGCTAAAGGATAAGTATTATTAGCCACAAATGTATAAGGATGTTCAAAAATTTGTAAAGAGTTGTTGAGTTTGTCAAATTTCAAAAGGAGTGAGTCAAAATACTGGTTTGCATACACCTATTAATATTCCTGAGAAACCTTGGAGTGATATTAGTATGGATTTTGTTCTTAGATTACCTAAGATAATGAAGGGGTATGATTCCATATTTTTTGTAGTGGACATGTTTTCTAAGATGGCTCATTTCATACTATGTAAGAAGACATCAGATGTTGAGCATGTTGTTGAACTTTTCTTTAAAGAGATTGTGAGATTACATGGATTACCAAGAAGTATTATTTTTGGAAGACTTTGTGGAAGAAGATGGGTACTGAGTTGAAGTTTAGGTCTACATTCTATCCATAGATAGATGGATAGATAGAGGTTGTGAATAGAAGCTTGGGTAACTTGTTGAGATGTTTAGATGGAGATAAGCCAAGTAATTGGGAAGTGGTGTTGGCACATGATGAATTTGCATATAATAATTTTGTGAATAGAAGTACAGGGTAAACACCTTTTGAGATTGTTACTAGAATATAGCCTAGAGGTATATTAGATTTGAGAAATGTTGCTGGTGAAGAAAAGATAAGTGCTATAGGAGAGGAATTTGTTAATTTTAAGGAGTCTTTGCATAAAAAAGTGAAGTTGAGCTTGGAACAAAGTAATTAGAAGTATAAGGAGAATGCTGATAAGTCTAGAAGATGTCACGATTTTGAAGTTGGTGATGAGGTGATGGTTCATTTTAAAAGGGGGAGATTTCCTATTGGAACATACAATAAGCTAAAGATGAAGAAATTTAGACCTTGTAAGATCTTGAAGAAGTTTGATAGTGGTAATGCTTATCAAGTTAAGTTACCTAATGACATGGATATATCTCCTATATTCAATATTGTTGAACTGTATAAGTATCATGAGTTAGATGATGAAGTTGTTGTATCAGAAGATTATCTTAAGAAATGGATTGAAAAAGTTGAACAAATATCAGATCAAAGAGTTGGCAAGATCACAAGAGGAAAAGATTACTATGAATATTTGGTGAAGTGGAAGCCTATTGAAGATGCTTCGTGGATTTCTTAATCTGTGTCAACTTAGATTATGACATTTCAATGATTCAAGAGAATAATTTCTTTCAACTCTAGTTGTCTAATGCACGAGCATCCTAGATTGCCTTGTTATCCTGCTCATTTTTATTTATTATGCATGTGGATGCCAAGTTACTATAGCTCTAATGGATGCTGAATTACTGTAGCTCTAATGGATGCCAAGTTATTGCAGCTCTAGTGGATGTTGAGCTACTATAGCTCTAATGGATGCCAAGTTACTATAGCTCTAGTAGATGTTAAGTTACTATAGCAGTCTAGTGTTGACCGAGTGTTCCTTCATGTGCTGAGTTACCCAATGTATGCCAAGTGACTCTTCATGTGCCGAGTTTCCTAGTGTATGCCGAGTGACCCTTCATGTACCAAATTTTCCTATTTATGCCTAGTGTTAGCATTTGGATGTGATTTCTATGAGCCAACTTGTGGAATTTATTTTGATTACAACATGTCTATTAAGATCTTTTCTTGGGATGTGTCCAGACCATTGTTGGGTCAGCCTTCCTCTTATGTAATGTTCTAGAATGATCTGTAAGTCATTTTGGCAAGTATATATAGAGTGTTTAGGCTTAGAGTTAGGGAGTTTTGAGAGGGATTCTAGAGCAGAACATGAAATTTTGGAAATTTTGTTTCATATGTATATGGAGCTATGAATTTGATGTTAGATCTTTGATCTTGAATATATTTTGTATCTGGTCGTAACCCAGAAGACCTTATAGCTTAGCATGTATGTTGATTATTTTATGAATCAATAAGTGTTTTCTTTTCTTCCTCCTTTGATTGTTGTTCTATGTGTTGTGTTTCAACTGTGTTAACTCTTTCAAGGTGGTTTGGATAGTTGGGCATGCCCTAGGCCCTAGTTATTCATATCTCTTTGCATCAATCTTCATACTTGACAATAGTTGCTTGAACCAAACAATGTTTGAACAATTAATTATTGCTGCCACATATTCTACATCTACTATGGATTGAGATGTACAATTTTTCTTCTTTCTTCTCCAAGACACTAGTCTTTTACCAAGAAAGAATGCTCCACCACTAGTGTTTTTTTATTCATCAATACTTCCTACCAAATCAACATCAATAAATACTTTTAAGTCCAAATTGCCTCCAAGTTTGTACCATAAGCCATAGTCTTTAGTAACTTTTAGATATCCCATGATTCTCTTGATTGCCATCATGTGATTTTCCTTAGGATTTGCTAAGAATCTTGCCACTATTCCAACTAGTAAAGCAATATCAAGCCTTGTATGTACTACTAGAATTCTTTAGAATAACTGAGAGGGGGAGGGTGGGGTGAATAAGTTATCCAAGGTCCAAATGCCCTATAATACTTTTTCACAAATTATAGTGGATCCATAAAATTTTCATCCATCCAAGCTTAAATCAATCATTCTAGAAAATTACAGTAAATAAATATGTAGGGATAAAACATGCAAGATCAACACATGACACAATGATTTATGTGGAAACCCAATTTGAGAAAACCCACAGTAACATGCTACTTGATTATCACTTTTCTAAAGTGATGCCCTGTAAAAAGCCTGCCCTGTTAAAGGCTTACAACACACTATTAAATGTGACCTTGTTAGAGGTTTTCACCATACTATTAGGGATGGGCCTGATCAAAGGACTTTAGAACATTTATCTGGAATGTCACCTTGTTAAAGGATTTATAACATGGCTATTAAACCAACCTAAGTCCATAGGATTTAAACTAACTGTTACAATTGCTAGAAAGTAACAATAATGGCTTTTTGATCTGATACAACTTACAACATATCTTGCAAATTTCAGATCACACTTCAGCTCAATCCTTTGCTTGGGTTTAATCACTTCAGCTCTGACAACTTGTCATTTCAAGCTTCATCTTCTTGACTCTTCTTACTCATCATACCAATGCAATCATATCTGTGGTCATCTGTTGAAGCAGAGTAACTGTGCTTTCTTACTCCTTCACACCTCCTTCAACACTTTATACTTTCATGCTTGACCTCTCCTCTCTCTTTGCTTCATGAACTTGTTATCCCTTAAATAAAAATCTAGATTGCCTTTGCCGCTCGATTCTCCCTCTCCAACTTTAGGGTTTCATATGGATTAGGTAGGATACAATGTATCTAACCCATATCTTTCTCTTCTCTAGAAACTTTGTCTCGAGTCCAATTGTATTCTTCAAAAAAAAATGTTCTACATGGTGTTCTATGTCACCAACTCATCACTCTTATCTTCTATTTAATTCACATAATTCAAGATAACAACCTTGTTGGCTCAAATCTGACAAATCTTTGATCTTTGAAATAATGTAGCAACTCGATACTATTGGTTTACTGATGCTTGACATCTCTGTGTTACTTGGCACTTGTATTTTCTTGACACTTGTTTTTGCTCGGCACTTATATATGCTTGGCACTTGTTTCTACTCGACACTTGTATCTACTCGGCACTTGTTTTTGCTCGGCACTTGTATCTACTCGACATCTGAAGTTCACTCGGCACTTACTGAAGTTGAACTTGCTTGGCTTCAACTAGGAATCTGTTCAGCACTTACTAGCTTGCTCGGCTCTCTCTCTCTCTAATGAACTTAGTTAGGTTTTACAAATGACTTTCCTAAAATCTTGCATCTTTGATATGTTTCAATGTGCCCATTTTTTGTTTCTTAGAGTATGTCATCAATACACTTTTTCATCAATGGCTTAGCTAATCCTTGTACTTCATTACAACATCATAACTTCAACCTTTCTCTAGGTGTTCTGGTTACATCTTATTGATTGCCTCCTCCTTGTCAATCAACCATTTGATAGTGTTTGGATCACTAAAGAAATTATCATTCCTGCAAGTAGCAAGTTTGACATCAATGACAAAACAATGATTGAGAACATTCTTTACCAGTTCCATTACTTACATTACTTTTTATATATGATCATTTCCAACAATCTCCCTCATGATCTTTTCAATCATTTCCAATAATCTCCCTCTTTGGCATTGATGGCAAACCAAACTGATCAATTGATCAACTTAGTTACCACCAAGAGTGTATGCATTATCTTGACTACTGCATCTTTACTACTGTTCTCATATATCTCCCTCTTTCATATATATCTCCCTCTTGCTTTCTATTGATCAATTTTCTACATATTTCTCCCTCTTTGACATAAATGCCAAAGATGTAGCATCTTTAACATGCGAAGTATAAGCTTTGCATCTCATTTTTTCTCCCTCTATCACCATGCTTATGACTGATTTGGAGTTTTTGCTCCTGTTGTCATCCTTTGCATCATTCTTCTAATATTTCAATGATTTGTTCCTATTGATGTAGGGCAGCTTCCTTGTTGTTTTATACTTCTTGAGTTAGGGGCATTACCCCCAACTTACCTCTAAGATATTCATAAGAATCCTTGGGCAATGGTTTGGTGAAGATATCTGTAGTTTGTTCCTTTGTGTGAATGTACTCCAACTTCACTTGTTTGTCTTCTAGCAATTCTCTGACATAGTGATACTTGATTGCAATATGTTTGGTTTTTGCATGCATTACTGGATTTTTGGATATGTTTATAGCACTTGTATTATCACAATACAATATCACAGGTTTAGTTACTTCTTCTTTCATTCCTTTCAATAGATGTGTGAGCCACACAATGTTTGTGCAATTGACTACTGCTGCCACATATTTTGATTCTGCAATGGACTGGGATGTTCATGTTTATTTCTTGCTGGTCCAAGTAACTATCCTTTTACCTAAAAATAATGCACCTTCACTTGTGCTTTTTCTGTCATCAATGTTGCCTCCCCAATCTGCATCTGTATATGCATTGAGTTCAAACTTCTCATTCTTTTTGTAATATAGACCAAAGTTATCAGTTCCTTTGAGATACCTCATTATTATTTTTACTACTATGAGATGATTTTCTTTGGGATTAGTAGAAAATCTAGCCACTATTCCAACTGCTAATGCTATGTCTGGTCCTCTATGTACAACATATTGTAGTTTTCCAATCATGATCTATACATTGTTTGATTGACTTCAGCTGATACATCATTTTTGGATAGCTTATTTCATGTTGCCATTGGTGTGCTGACTGGTTTGGACTCCTCCAATCCAAACATTTTAAGTATCTCTTTGATGTATTTTGATTGTGTCACAAATATACTATGTTTTAGTTGATGTACATACAATCCAATAAAGAATTTGATCTCTCCAAACATAGACATCTCAAATTCATGTTTCATTTTGTCAGCAAAGCCTCTGCAAAGAACTTTCTTTCCTCCAAAAACTATGTCATCCAAAAAGATCTCAGATACAATAATATCCTTACCTTCTTCTGATTTGATGTACATGTTGTTGTTATCATCAGTTCTTTCAAATCCTTTTTGCACTAGATACTTGTGAAGTCTCTCATACCATGCTCTGGATGCTTGTTTCAGACAATAGAGTGCTTTATGTAATTTACAAACCAGATCCCTATTGTTCTCATCAACAAATCCCTCTAGTTGTTCAATATAGACTTCTTCTTCTAGTATACCATTTAAAAAAGTAGACTTTACATCCATCTGATAGACTTTAAAACCTTTATATGCAACATATGCAAGTAAAGTTCTTACTCCTTCCATTCTAGCAATAGGAGCAAATGTTTCCCCATAGTCTAATCCTTCTTCTTGAGCATAACCCTTGCATACTAGTCTAGCTTTGTTTCTAGTAATCTCAACATTCTCATCTAGCTTGTTTTTGAATACCCACTTGGTGCCAATCACATTCTTGTTAACTAGTCTGGGAACCAAAGTCCAAGTTTTGTTCTTCTTTATTTGATCAATCTCTTCTTCCATAGCTTTATACTAGTCATCATCTTGTAATGCATCATATATTGTCTTAGGTTCAAGTTTTCTGATCATACATGATTCATGTCTTAGTCTATTCCTAGTCATTGGTCTTGCATCTTTGTCACCAATTATCTGTTCATTAGGGTGATGTCTTTTTACATATTTGGATAATCTTGGTTCTGTCCTTGTTTGCATGTTTAATCTTTCAGATTCAGGGTCACTATGCACTTCGTTGTCAGGTTGTTCTTCATCAACTTCATGTGTACTGACTTCAAAATCAGATTGTGCATTTTCTTCATTCTGTAACTTGGCTTTTAAATGTAACTTAGAATTCACTGGTTGTGACTCAGCTAAAACTAAAATTTTTTGTTGAATTTCAATTTGATTGATAGCATCCTTGTCAACAAGCATTCCTTCATAAGAATACACAAAGGTTTTGTATTCGTTCATTCTCTTTGGTTCTTTAGCTTGAACTTCTGTATGCTCATCAAAGGTTACATTTACACTTTCCACAATTTTGTTAGTGTTCATATTCAAACACTTGTATTCTTTACTTCTAGTGGAGTAACCAATGAATATACCTTCATCACTTTTTGCATCAAATTTCTCATTTCTAGCATCTTTAAGGATAAAGCATTTGCAACCAAATACTTTGAAATATTTTACATTAGGTGAGTGACCATACCATAATTCAAAAGGTGTTGCACTAGTGCCTTTCTTGACTTGTACTCGGTTCAGTGTATGAACAGCTACACTTACAGCTTCTCTCTAGTATTTTAGAGCAACAGTCTTGTCCATCATTAATGTTTTGGCACAATCAATAACACATCTATTTGTTCTCTCAGCAATTCCATTCTATGAGGGAGTTCTAGGAGCTGACATTTGTCTTTTGATTCCTTTGTCATTACAAAATATCTCAAATTCGTTTGATGTGAATTCACCACCTCTATCTGATCTCAAGCATTTCAAACTTTTTCTTGTTTCCTTTTCAACTCTAGCCACATACCACTTAAACATTTGAAAATCATTAGATTTTTGCTTTAAGAACATAATAGTCATCATCCTATAATAGTCATCTTCAAACAACATTATGTATTTATCTACTTTGTAGCTTTGTACTTCCATTGGACCACATAAGTCAGTATGAACTAACTCAAGTACTTCTTTAGATGTATAGTTTTTTCTTTTGAAACTTGACTTTGTCATCTTTCCTAGCTGACATTGTTTGCACATGATATTGTTAGATTTTTTCAATTTAGGTAAACCTCTAACTTTCTTTATTTTATTGATATTGACCGGATTGTCAAAGTTGACATGACATAGCCTTCTATGCCATAACCACTCATCATCAAATTTTGTAACAAAACAAGAAACATCATCCATATCAAGGTAAAATAGATTACTTCTTGTTTGATCTCCTTTTCCTATCAATTTTCCATCAGTATTAGAGATTTTTGTAGTATTGTTTCCAAATTCTACTTTGCATCCTACATTGCCTAACTGTGAGACACTCAAAAAATTATAGTTTAATCCTTCAACATAGTATGCATTATCACATGAAATTTGTTTTGTAAGCTTAATGGAGCATTTTCCTTTTATTTGACATGGAGCATCATTACCAAATCTAACACTATTTCCATCATACTGAGTAAAGTTAACAAACTTACTTTTGTCTCCTGTCATGTGATGTGTGCATCCACTGTCTATGATCCATCTGTCATTTTTGTTCATACATGTTACCAGTGATGTAGGGTCTTCTTCATTAGACTGATCCCTCATGGCTACATAAACAACTTCATCATCATTATCATTAGAATTCTCTTTAGCAATATAACACTTGTTGCCTTTGTCTTTGTAATGTTTCTTGTCATCTTCTCTTCTATATTTGTATTTTTTTCCTTCCTTGTTATTCTTTTTCTATGTACACCTTGCAGCAATATGTCCTACTTCATTGCAATTGAAACAAATAATAGGCATCTTACCTTTGAATTTTCCTTTGCCTCTGCGAAATCTTCTAGCTAGCAATGCTTCCAATTGTTCCACATCTTCCTCATCAGTGCTACTATCACTGGATACATATTTCATTTTTCTTCCTTTCTTTGATTTTACCTATTCATTATCTTTTAGTGATAGCTTGGCCTTGAAAGTAGATTCAACATTCTCAAGTCTATAGTTATCAAAGTTAGATAACTCAAATGCAGTCAGTCTACCCACTATTCCTTCAAAACTTAGATTGTTTCCTGGTACACATGTTAGTTCTTATATTATTGATACTCTAATAGCTTAGATAGGGAGAAAGGTTCTTAAGAACTTACTATTAATAGTATCTTCATCCAATTAGCCACTCAAACATCTTATTTCTCTTACCACTTCCTTTAATCTTGCGCCATATTGAGCAGCATTCTCACTTTCCTCAATTTTCATATCATCAAACTTTCCTCTGAGGCTTTCTCTTTTTTCTCTTTGGACATTTTGATGTCTTCCATATATGTCTGATAGGGCTTTCCACAATTTTGAATATAGTATCACATCCTTTGATATCATCAAACTCAACATAGTTGAGTGCAAAAGCAATCTCTAGCATTTTCTGATTGTGTTCCTGTTTGTTTTTCAAATCTTTTGCAGTAAGAGTACCAGTTGGATCAACATGTTTAGTAACAATTGAATTTTGGGCATAATCTCCTATGGATCCAAGATGTAGCTTCATCCAAACTTTTCCATGCAACAAATTTTTCTTTGTTAAGCTTGGGACTTCTCTCTTAGTCATTCTGATCTTTTCTGCTTCTAGTCCTTTTAAACTGAATTAGCAGTTTGGCTCTAATACCAATTGTTAGAATTCTTTAGAATAACTAAGAGGGGGGGGGGGGGGGGGGAATCAGTTATCCAAGGTCCAAATGCCCTAATAATATTTTTTCACAAATTATAGTGAATCCATAAACTTTTCATCCATCCAGGCTTAAATCAATCATCTTAGAAAATTATAGTAAATCAATATGCAATGATAAAATATGCAAGATCAACACATGACACAATGATTTACATGGAAACCCAATTTTGGAAAAACCACCAATAACATGCTACTTGATTTTCACTCTTCTAAAGTGATGCCTTGTTAAAAGCTTGCCCTGTTAAAGGCTTACAACACACTGTTAAATGTGACCTTGTTAGAGGATTTCACCATATTGTTAGGAATGGGCCTGATCAAATGACTTTAGAACATTCACTTGGAATGTCACCCTATTAAAGGATTTATAACATGGCTATTAAACCAACCTAAGTCCATAGGATTTAAACTAACTATTACAATTGCTAGAAAGTAACAATAATGGCTTTTTGATCTGATACAACTTACAACATATCTTGCAGATTTTAGATCACACTTCAGCTTAATCCTTTGCTTGGCTTTAATCACTTCAGCTCTGATAGCTTGTCATTTCAAGCTTCATCTCCTTGAATCTTCTTACTCATCATACCAATGCAATAATATATGTGGTCATTTGTTGAAGTAGAATAACTGTGCTTTCTATTGCAGAGCCCTCTGTATTTATCTTCAAGGAATCTTAGTTCAACTCAAGGGATTCACAATATTCTAGTACACCCTCAAGGAACTAAGAACATCTCAAAGATTACAACAAAGAACTCTGACATTATACACCGATAAAGACAACATCTTCACTCACACAATCAGATTGTGATGTCTGATTGCATTGTTCATAACTTCAATTCTAAAAATCTTCTTGAAAAAATATTTGGAGTAATTTTTCCAAATTAGTAATTCTAAAACATATCCAAATCTGAGACCAATCCAATAAGCAGATTATAAATTACGTACTCTGAACCAAGACCCATTTTCTCTGTCATAAACCACAAACAAAACTGGTAACCCTGCCTAGGGCATAACATAACGTTCACAAAACACATTCAAATAACCCCAAACCAATTCCAAATCATCCATTTGTGAGTCTAGTTTCCAAATCTATAAGCCATTATTTTATCCAATACATAAATCAATGTATAAGCACAAATATTTTCCTGCAACACCATTGAAGGCATTTAAAAACCAGTTTTCACTCAAATGTTTATAACTTTCACAAATCTATATAAAAACAACCCAAACCAAAAGGAAATGAAAGTTAATTCATGTATCTTTCCAATGAATATTTTTAGAGGTCTTTATTTTTAAAATATTTCTGTACCAAACGTTTCAATCTGATTGTAGTTGGTCATTCCCAAATCTGCAATTTACAAGCTCTGCCAAAACCTGCATAACTTCTTCATTTATAAATGAAACAAATCCAAACCAAAGCCAAAAGAAATTTTATTCACTTATCTATCCAAATATACAAAATTTACATGGTTTCCAGGCTGTAGATGGTCGTACAAGACCTGGAACCAACACTAAAACTGAAAACCAATCAAAATAACAACTCAGAATATTACCAAATTTATTTCAAAATGTATCTCTTCCTTTCCTTCATGCTTTGGTTCGACCTTACATACAGTTTTATAGATTTTTTGGTTGGTTATAACTTCCAAACCACCCTTTGAACTAACCCTTCACATTCTTTTAACCCTTTTGCATTTTTTGACAACATTTTATGCACTTTATGCATTTTTACATTACAACTTTCATACAAACCCAACCTAGACCAACATTATGACTCAAATGACTTTAGATGGATGTCAATAGATCCATTCACCAATTAAATAAACATTTTTACATTATTTATCATATTAAGACCTCCTTTGACAACTTATTACAAATGGCTTCTCTAGCTTTTATATCTTTGTCTTCTTGAAATTTAGGTTCCTCTGCACCATACTCCAACCTTGAAAATTTTCCAAGTCCCTTGGAAACGTGGAATCAATAACCTGCAAGAAAAAATATTAGATCAAAATCCTCATCTTTTCCTTTGACTCTTCACCATCATCACTGGATCGATGCCTCCTCCACTTTCCTATCTCTTTCACTAATGACTCCCATCAATGGAGTTATGTTGGTTGCCTCTATGGTGCTTCTCATTCCTTAGTCCACTCCTCCATGCTACATCAAAACCTCTTGCCCCTCACCTGGGAGTCCCATCATGCCTCTCTCCCCAGTCTATTGGTGACACACAAAGGACCATCCTCTCTGGCCCTAGATCATCTCATATGATCCTTTGGTAGACCTCTCCTGTCCACCCATTGTAGCTGAGCGAACCAGCACCATTTTGCAACCACAAACCTCAAAATAAGAATCCAAAATAACCCAACATTGCCTGGTGTAGATCATCTTCCATCTACACGCTCAGAATCTTCTGAGCTCTGATACCAATCTGTTGCAGAGCCCTCTGTATTTATCTTCAAGGAATCTTAGTTCAACTCAAGGGATTCACAATATTCTGGTACACCCTCAAGGAACTAAGAACATCTCAAAGATTACAACAAAGAACTCTGACATTATACACCGATAAAGACAACATCTTCACTCACACAATCAGATTGTGATGTCTGATTGCATTGTTCATAACTTCAATTCTAAATATCTTCTTGAAAAAATATTTGGAGGAATTTTTTCAAATTAGTAATTCTAAAACATATCCAAATCTGAGATCAATCCAATAAGCAGATTATAAATTACGTACTCTGAACCAAGACCCATTTTCTGTGTCATAAACCAGAAACAAAACTGGTAACCCTGCCTAGGGCATAACATAACGTTCACAAAACACATTCAAATAACCCCAAACCAATTCCAAATCATCCATTTGTGAGTCTAGTTTCCAAATCTGTAAGCCATTATTTTATCCAATACATAAATCAATGTATAAGCACAAATATTTTCCTGCAACACCATTGAAGGCATTTAAAAACCAGTTTTCACTCAAATCTTCATAACTTTCACAAATCTATATAAAAACAACCCAAACCAAAAGGAAATGAAAGTTAATTCATGTATCTTTCCAATGAATATTTTTAGAGGTCTTTATTTTTCAAAATATTTCTGTACCAAACGTTTCAATCTGACTATAGTTGGTCATTCTCAAATCTGCAATTTACAAGCTCTGCCAAAACCTGCATAACTTCTTCATTTATAAATGAAACAAATCCAAACCAAAGCCAAAAGAAATTTTATTCACTTCTCTATCCAAATATACAAAATTTACATGGTTTCCAGGCTGTACATGGTCATACAAGACCTGGAACCAACACTAAAACTGAAAACCAATCAAAATAACAACTCAAAATATTACCAAATTTATTTCAAAATGTATCTCTTCCTTTCCTTCATGCTTTGGTTTGACCTTACATATAGTTTTATAGATTTTTTGGTTGGTTATAACTTCCAAACCACCCTTTAAACTAACCCTTCACATTCTTTTAACCCTTTTGCATTTTTTGACAACATTTTATGCACTTTATGCATTTTTACATTACAACTTTCATACAAACCCAACCTAGACCAACATTATGACTCAAATGACTTTAGATGGATGTCAATAGATCCATTCACCAATTAAATAAACATTTTTACATTATTTATCATATTAAGACCTCCTTTGACAACTTATTACAAATGGCTTCTCTAGCTTTTATATCTTTGTCTTCTTGAAATTTAGGTGCCTCTGCACCATACTCCAACCTTGAAAATTTTCCAAGTCCCTTGGAAATGTGGAATCAATAACTTGCAAGAAAAAATATTAGATCAAAATCCTCATCTTTTCCTTTGACTCTTCACCATCATCACTGGATCGATGCCTCCTCCACTTTCCTATCTCTTTCACTAATGACTCCCATCAATGGAGTTATGCTGGTTACCTCTATGGTGCTTCTCATTCCTTAGTCCACTCCTCCATGCTACATCAAAACCTCTTGTCCCTCACCTGGGAGTTCCATCATGCCTCTCTCCCCAGTCTATTGGTGACACACAAAGGACCATCCTCTCTGGCCCTGGATCATCTCATATGATCCTTTGGTAGACCTCTCCTGTCCAACCATTGTAGCTGAGCGAACCAGCACCATTCTGCAACCACAAACCTCAAAACAAGAATCCAAAATAACCCAACATTGCCTGGTGTAGATCATCTTCCATCTACACGCTCAGAATCTTCTGAGCTCTGATACCAATCTATTGCAGAGCCCTCTGTATTTATCTTCAAGGAATCTTAGTTCAACTCAAGGGATTCACAATATTCTGGTACACCCTCAAGGAACTAAGGAAATCTCAAAGATTACAACAAAGAACTCTGACATTATACACCGATAAAGACAACATCTTCACTCACACAATCAGATTGTTATGTCTGATTGCATTGTTCATAACTTTAATTCTAAATATCTTCTTGAAAAAATATTTGGAGGAATTTTTCCAAATTAGTAATTCTAAAACATATCCAAATTTGAGACCAATCCAATAAGCAGATTATAAATTACGTACTCTAAACCAAGACCCATTTTCTCTGTCATAAACTAGAAACAAAACTGGTAACCCTACCTAGGGCATACCATAACGTTCACAAAACACATTCAAATAACCCCAAACCAATTCCAAATAATCCATTTGTGAGTCTAGTTTCCAAATATATAAGCCATTATTTTATCCAATACATAAATCAATGTATAAGCACAAATATTTTCCTGCAACACCATTGAAGGCATTTAAAAACCAGTTTTCACTCAAATCTTCATAACTTTCACAAATCTATATAAAAACAACCCAAACCAAAAGGAAATGAAAGTTAATTCATGTATCTTTCCAATGAATATTTTTAGAGGTCTTTATTTTTCAAAATATTTCTGTACCAAATGTTTCAATCTGACTGTAGTTGGTCATTCTCAAATCTGCAATTTACAAGCTCTGCCAAAACCTACATAACTTCTTCATTTCTAAATGAAAAAAATCCAAACCAAAGCCAAAAGAAATTTTATTCACTTCTCTATCCAAATATACAAAATTTACATGGTTTCCAGGCTGTACATGGTCATACAAGACCTGGAACCAACACTAAAACTGAAAACCAATCAAAATAACAACTCAGAATATTACCAAATTTATTTCAAAATGTATCTCTTCCTTTCCTTCATGCTTTGGTTCGACCTTACATACATTTTTATAGATTTTTTGGTTGGTTATAACTTCCAAACCACCCTTTAAACTAACCCTTCACATTCTTTTAACCCTTTTGCATTTTTTGACAACATTTTATGCACTTTATGCATTTTTACATTACAACTTTCATACAAACCCAACCTAGACCAACATTATGACTCAAATGACTTTAGATGGATGTCAATAGATCCATTCACCAATTAAATAAACATTTTTACATTATTTATCATATTAAGACCTCCTTTGACAACTTATTACAAATGGCTTCTCTAGCTTTTATATCTTTGTCTTTTTGAAATTTAGGTGCCTCTGCACCACTTTCTTACTCCTTAGCACCTCCTTCAACACTTTATACTTTCATGCTTGACCTCTCCTCTCTCTTTTCTTCATGACCTTATTATTCCTTAAATAGAAATCTGGATTGCCTTTGCCACTTGATTCTCCCTCTCCAAATTTAGGGTTTCATATGGATTAGGTAGGATACAATATATCTATCCCATATCTTTCTCTTTTCTAGAAACTTTTTCTAGAGTCCAGTTGTATTCTCCAAAAAAAAATTTCTACATGGTGTTCTGTGTCACCGGCTCATCACTCTTATCTTCTATTTAATTCACAAAATTCAAGATAACAACCTTGTCAGCTCAGATCTGATGAATCTTCGATCTTTGAAATAATGCAGCAACTCAACACTATTGGTTTACTAATGCTCGACATCTCTATGTTACTTGGCACTTGTACTTGCTTGGCACTTGTTTCTGCTCGGCACTTGTATTTGCTCGGCACTTATTTCTGCTTGGTACTTGCTTTTGCTTAGCACTTGTTTCTATTCAACACTTGTATCTGCTCGGCACTTGTATCTGCTCGGCATCTGAAGTTCACTTGGCACTTACTGAAGTTGAACTTGCTCGGCTTCAACTAGGAATCTATTCGCCACTTACTAGCTTACTCAACTCTCTCTCTCTAATGAACTTAGTTAGGCTTTACAAATGACTTAGCTAAAACCTTGCATCTTTGATATGTTTCAGTGTGCCCATTTTATGTGTCTTAGAGTATGCCATTAATACACTTTTTCATCAATGGCTTAGCTGATCCTTATACTTCATTACAACATCATAACTTCAACCTTTCTCTAGGTGTTCTGGTTACATCTTATTGATTGCCTCCTCCTAGTCAATCAACCATTTGATCGTGTTTGGATCACTAAAGCAATTTTCATTCCTACAAGTAGCAAGTTTGACATCAATGACAAAACAATGATTGAGAACATTCTTTACTAGTTCCATTACTTCCATTACTTTTTATATATGATCATTTCCAACAATCTCCCTCATGATCTTTTCAATCATTTTCAACATGTACTACATACTACAATTTTCTAACCATTGATCTCTATGTAGTCTAATTTACTACTTTGGCATCATCATTTTTGGAGAGCTTATGTCCAGTAGACATAGGGGTTCCAACTAGTCTTGAATCTTCCATTCCAACATTTTCTAGTATCTCCTTGATATACTTAGATTGAGTAATGTAAATACCATTTTTTTCTATTATATCTACAATCCAACAAAGAATTTTATCTCACCAAACATGGACATCTCAAATTCTTTACACATTTCTTCTCAAAATACTTTACACAAGTCAACATTTCCTATAAATAGAGTATCATCAACAAATATTTCTACCAACACAACTTTCTTGTCTGATCCTTCTTTGATATACATACTACTATTATCATTTTTCCTTTGAAAGCTAATTTATACCAAGTAATTATGAAGTCTTTCATACCAAGCTCTGGGAGCTTGCTTGAGACCATATAATACTTTGTATAACTTGAAAACCATGTCTCTTTTGTTAGGATCTATAAAACCTTCTAGTTGTTCAATGTAGACTTCCTCCTCAAGAAATCCATTCAAGAATGTAGATTTAACATCCATTTGATATACTTTGAATCCTCTATGTCCAACATATGCTAGTAAAGTTCTAAAACCTTCTAATCTTGCAACAGGAGAAAATGTTTCACCATAATCAATAACTTCTTCTTCAGAATAGCCTTTGCATACTAGTCTTACCTTGTTTCTTGAAATTTCTCCATCTTCATTTAGCTTATTTCTAAACACCCACTTTGTTGCAATTATATTTTTATCCTTGGGTCTAGGAGCAAAAGTCCAAGTTTTGTTCTTCTCAATTTTTTCTATTTCTTCATTCATTGCTTCAACCCAATTTTCACTATCTAATGCATCCTTAACATTTCTAAGTTCAAATTCAGCAAGTGAACATGTACCTTTCAATTTCTTCCTCATCATTGTTCCATCAGATTTGTCTCCAATGATCTGATTAGGTGCATGATGCCTTCTGAAATATCTTGTTAATACGAGCTCTTTGGGATTTGAATGAGTTCCACTATCTTCATTACAAACTTCATTATAAAGCTTGAGTCCTTTTGTTTGTGACTCAGGTCCATCAGACTTGGTTTGAACTAGCTCAATAGCCTCTGACTGTGACATGGATCCTTCAAAATAAGACTTGAGTTGCACTATCTACAACTCGATAACTATTGGTGATTTTGGGGACTCGGGAGGTGAAGCCTCCTTTCTTTTAGATAGGTTTGGTAGGGTATTAGGTTCATAATAAACAAATCTTTTATAGTCCTCTAGCTCTTTTCTACTTTCTTCTTCACTACTTTCTGCAAACTCATCAATTATAATATGTGCACTTTCTATGATTTTATCAGTAGATAGATTTAAACATTTGTATTTTTTACTTTTGTAAGAGTATCTTAGAAACATGCATTTTCTAGACTCTTTCAAGATATAACATTTTCTACCAAACACTTTCAAGTAACTTACATTAGATTTGTAGCCACATACCATAGTTGATAAGGAGTTTTGTTTGAGTCTTTCTTCAACTATACTCTATTCAAGGTACAAAATATAGTATTTGAGAGCAACATTGTTTTCAATCATTAGGGTTCTTGCATAATCCATGATAAATCTATTTCTTCTTTTAGCTATACTATTTTGTTGTGGTGTACCAAGGGTTGATACTTGTCTTTTGATTCCTCTTTCAATGTATAAATTATTGAATTTAATGGAGATGAATTCACCACCTCTATCTGATCTTAAGCATTTCAATCTTTTTCTAGTTTCTTTTTTTACTCTTGCTAGATACCACTTGAGCTTTTGGAAAGCTTTAGATTTTTCTTTCAAGTACACTACAATCATCATTCTAGAATACTCATTAACAAAAAGAATGAAAAAATTTTCTCCACTATAACTCTATATTCCAATAGGTCCACATAATTCTGACTGAACAATTTCTGAGATTTTTTTATGATTGATAGTTTTTTCTTTTGAAACAAGTCTTTCCTATCTTACCAATTTGACAATTCTTGCATAGTCTCATATCAGGTTTCTTCAAACTAGGGATACCCCTTACTCTTCTATGTTTTCTTATCTTGACCAGATTATCAAAGTTTACATGACATAGCCTTTTGTGCCATAACTATCTTTCTTCTACTTGAGCAATAAAACATGAAAAATCACTGAGATTGAAATAAAATAGATTACCTTTTGTTTGCTTGCTAGATCCAACTAGATTTACTTTTCCATCTAATAGTTTGGCCTATCCATTCATGAATTCTAGCTTGAATCCAATATTATTCAATTGTGTTGCACTCAGTAGATTATGTTTTAGTCCTTCAACCCAATAAGAATTGTCACATACAAGTTCTTTATTCAATCAAATACATCATTTTCCTTTTATGTTACAAGGTTCATTATTTCCAAATCTCACACTACCTCCATCATAATATTCCGTGTGCTCAAATTTTGTTTATCTCTAGTCATATGATGTGAACATACACTTTCAATGATCCATATATCACTTTTTCTAACATGAGAAATAAGTGACATCTTATCTCCTTCATCATCAGATTCATCTTTTACAACAATGTACACCATTTCATCCTCAATGTTATTAGAATCTTTAGCTATAAAACAAGATTTCTTACCTTTTTCCATATAGTTCTTGTAGTTTTTGGAATCCTTCTTGCCTTTTTTCTTATTGCTTTTATTTTCATCTTTGACTTATTTTTTTGACACCTTGTAGCAATATGACAACTTCTTCACAAGAAATGTAGATCAGAGGAACTTTTCCTTTGTACTTTCCTCTACCTTTGTAATACTTTCTTGCTAGTAGGGCTTCAAAAACTTCAAGATCATTGTCTAAACTTTCTTCTGATTCTTCTTATTCACTTCTTGATTGACTAGACTTTGATTTCTTATCATTTTTCTTGAGTGAAAGTTTAGCTTCAAATGCATACTCAATAACCTTTGAGCTAGGAACATAGTTATCAAAGTTATCTAAATCAAAAGAAATCAATCTTCCAGCTAGAGCATCCAAAGATATTTTATTGTTTGGATCACATCTCATCTCTTGAATAGAAGATACTATAATTGCATAAATAGGAAGAAGAGTTCTAAGTACCTTGCTTACAACTATTTTCTCTTTAATGTCTCCTCCAGATGCTTTAATTTCACTTACACTTTCTTTGATTATTTTCACATATTTTGCAATGTTTTCATCTTCTCTCATTTTCATCTGATAAAAATGACCTCTAAGACTTTCAACCTTATCTCTTCTTTCATTATCATCTCCTCCATATATATCTTTCAGTTTGGTCCACATGTCATGAACTATTTTGCAATCTTTTACTTCATCAAATTCAACATAACTAAGAGAAAATTGAATATCAATCATAATGATGTTATGATTCTTCTTTTCAACAATATCTTTAATTGATAATGTTCCAATGGGAGTCTTGTATTTTGTATCAAGATATTTGCATCCTGATTCATTGATGGTAGCCAAGTGTAACCTCATAAGTCCTTTTAATGCTACAAAATTATCTTTGTTTAGCTTGGGAATCTCTCTTCTATAAGAAATCTTGATCTTTAGCTTAGGTCCTTGAAACCTTCTCTACAAGAACCAAAAGCTCTGATACCAATTTTTGGAAATATAAGAGGAGTAACTAAGAGGGGAGGGGTGAATCATTTACCACTAAAATAAATCCCAGATCCCTTAGATGTCAGTACAAAATAAAACTCAAAGAACTAATTACTGCTAATATTTGGTAAACACTCATAAAATGTTGTAACTCAGTAAGAACTGATTATGCTTGGTAAGTATTAACATGCAAGTCTTTAGATGTTATCTATGACTATCATTACTTTAACTTAGTTGCAAACATATAAAAGAAAATAGCATGAACACATTAGACACTAGGATTTAATGTGGAAACCCAATTTGAGAAAAAACCACCAATTGCAACTAGTTACTATTTTCACTCTTCTAAACTGAGCCCTATTAGGAGCCAACCCTATTAAAGATTACAAAAAACACTATTAGGTGTGACCCTATTAGAGGATTTAATCACCCTATTTAGAGTGGTCTTGTTAGAGGTCTTTAAACAATTCAATAGAACTACAACCTTGTTAGAGGATTTACAAATAGTTGTTAAGTCAACTCTATTAAGAGATTGAGATCACTGCTACAATAGTTAGAGAGTAACAATGAGATGACTTGATTTGAATGCAACTAAATAGCTGATTATAGATCTCTATTTTGTCTTGTACTTGATCCTTGCTAATTAAATATAGCTTTTCTACTCCACAAGGATATTCTACTTATCATTCAAATTCGCTTCCTCTTCTCATTACTAAGTCTTCAATAACATCTTCATTCTTTTTTTTAAAAGACACAACTTGACCTTATACTTATATCTTTCATATTGTCAAGTTGGCTAAAATACAACTTTATATTCATTACCTTAGTCGGCTAGAACCATTAGATAAATCAATAGAGCTTAATATGCCAAAATAAGAAAATCCTTCATTAGCTGACTCAACTCAGTAGAAACTAACTTAGAAGCAATTTCATGTGTTAACCAACAGAAGCTTGGTTAACACTACAAACTCACATAGATCCTTTGGCAATAGAGTGAGCTTAGTTAGCACTAGTTCCATCCAAATTTCCTTCATTAACTAAATGAGCTTGGTTAACACTCATCTTTTGAAAAATTTCCTTCGATGCTCGAGTAAACTTGGTAAATATTGTATTCTGAATAGGAATGCTTGGTAGACATAGGAAACTATCTTCATTGCCCAAGTGAGCTCAGCATGCACTGACTGCCAATGATATGACATTTGTGTAACATCAAAGATAATACACAATTAATCAATTATATCCAATAGACATATTCTTGAGCTTATCTTGATGATTTTTTTAAAAAGGATTAAGTCTGAGAGGATGGGATATAGAAGTTACATTTGATTTACTGGAAGTAGTGTAGAACTAGGGCATTGGGAAAATAGAGTTATGATGATCTATCAGTATCTTTCATCTGAGATTTAATGAAGAGATGCAAAGTTACATAGGGATAGAGGACATTTGTGTGATGACAACAATGTGTGCACAAGATGTGGTTTCATATGTGTGAAGTTTTGTATAGACTGTGAACTGAAAAAGCTATTATATTTTGTTAATTAATTAGCTATCTTATTTTAATTAATTAGGAAAGCCTCAAGGCCAACTCAAGGAATTATTATGAAGATAAGGTATAAAGAAAAATTGTTTTTCTTATTTGAAATGTATATTGTGGAAGAGGATCAAGTGGAATGTGAAGTATTAGTGCACAATGAAAGAAGGAGTAGAACACTTACTGAATGTATGTTAGTGATCCAAGAGATCATTGGATGTGTAGTATGAGATCTGGTTACAAGATTTGATGGAGAAGAAGTCTAGTTGACATGACAAAGATAGAGGAAGGAATTACATTTTAGTTCAATAATTCTACAAGGAATAATATAGAGATCATTTGGATAGTGGGTTCATTGATCTTAACCTTGAAGTTGTTTGGGTAGTGGGTCCAACTATCTTTCACAACTCATAACAGGGTTGGCATAATTTGTAATAGGGTTAGAATCATCTAACAAGGATTCAAAGTCTCCTAGCAGGGACTCATATCTACTAAATGTTGTAAAAGACTTCTAATAGGGTCTATTCTCTAACTTATATTAGTACATCATCTTGTGGGTACCATCCTATAAGGTTTAACCTTAGACAAAAATAATAATTACATGCAAATGTAAATAATATCATAAAATAATAGACTGCATAGAAGAGAACACAAGACATCAAGATTTAACATGGTTCACCCAAACCCTGGGCTATGGCCACGAAACAACAAGTCCAATATTATTACAATCCAGTGATTACAAAATGATTACAATATATAATCCCTTACAACTCAATACTACTGCAAGAAGAAATTTTCACATCACACATTATTAAACAATCCCTAACCCTAAGCCCTTTTATACAAGTATTTTTTCACTTTAGAATTAAAATTAATTACAACATAATGGCCATAAATAAACCCCACTAAGAAATTTTGGAGTAGGTGCATTACTTCCCTAATCATTCACCACAAACTAACAATCTCCCATTTGGGGACTTGTATGGCTCCACACTAGATAAAATCCTCCTACTTAGAGGCTGATCTTGTAGCTATGCTACTATTCCATGAGGCTTTCACTCAATCAAACCACCATGGACTCTGTTGTTTAATTATTTTGTTTAGTCTAGAAGACCAACCAAAGTTGAAGAGGAGTTTAGCTTCTTCCTTGTTACTACCTTTGTAAGCATATTTGATGGATTGTCATTTTTACATATCTTTCCCATCTTTAATTATCCATCATCCAAAACTAACCAAATGAAATGGTACTACAACTGAATGTATTTTTTCTTTGAATGTAGAGATAAATTATTTGCAATATGAATGACACTTTGACTATCTACAAACAAATAATTATCCCTCTATGTGTGTCCCAATTTTTCTAGGAAGAATTGAATCAATATCATCTCCTTAGCTTTTTATGTAGCAACAATATACTCTACCTCTATAGTGGATAAAGCATTAACTTTCTGCAATTGAGATACTTAGCTCATGGCTGCCCCACCAATAGTAAATACATAACATGTAGTACTCTACTTGGTATCAATATCCCTTACCAAATTTGAGTCAACATATCCCTATAAATTAATAGTATATCCCCCACAGTGTAAACACTTATTGGATGTACCTATCAAATATCTAAGAATTCATTTAACCACATTCCAATGCTCAATTCTTAACAAACTCATATAGTTGCTAATGAATCCCACTACATGTGCAATATTTGGCCTTGTACACAACATAACATACATCAAGATTCCTAGAGCTAAAGCATAAGGTACCTTAGAAATCTTATCTTCCTATTCTTGTGTCTTTGGACACACCTCCTTAGTCAACTTCAAATGACCAGGTAAAAGTGTGCCAACAACTTTAGCATTCTCCATAGAGAAACATTGTAACACCTTCACAATATAATCAGCCTAAGATAATGTCAATGTCCTATTCTTCCTATCTCTAAAAATCTTCATACCAAGAATTTTTTCTTTTGCCCCAAAAACCTTCATGGCAAATTCATGTGCTAACTGGCATTTCAGCCCCTTAATGTGATCCATGTTAGACGTAGCTACAATCATATCATCAATATATAAATATGAAATAATGTAGTCATCATCATCCAACCTCTTAAAATAAACACAATGATCTAAATTAAACCTACTATATCCATGCTCATGCACAAAACTATTAAATTTTAGATACCATTGCCAAGGTTTTTGCTTCAAGCCATATAAACTTTTCTTCAATCTACACACTAAGTTCTCCTTACCTTTGACCTCAAATCCATGTGGTTGTTGCAAATATATCTCTTCATCCAAATCACCATGAAGGAAGGTTGTTTTAACATGAAGCTGCTCCAAATAGAAATCTTCAATAGCCACAATACTTAAAACAGTATGGATAGAAGTCATTTTAACAATAGGAGAGAATATCTCATCAAAATCAATGCATTTTTATGTGCAAGTCCTTTTACCACTAACTTGTCTTTAAATCTTTTCTTACCTCCATCCTCTTCTTTCAACTTGTAAAGCCATTTATTCTTTAAAGCCTATTTACCTATAGGAAATTTGTATAAATCTCAAGTCTAATTTTCTAGCAAAGAGTCCATTTCATATTTCATTGTAGAATCTCATTGAATCTTAGTATCCACCTACACAAATTCATCATAACATTCAATTTTACTAGCATTTTTTAGTAAAATGGAGTACAAAGAAGGAGAAAGTCTTTCTAGAAGTCTACCTAGCCTTGTTGACCATCTAACATTCATTGGGGTGTGTGTTATTTGTTGTTGTAGTTGTTGCACATCATGATAAATTTTTGGAACATCATCTTTTGTGAGTATCATTTAGCACTACATAATCATCTTCTTTCTTCTTATATTGTTGCAACATGTCTTTGTATAATACTTTCTCATTGAATATGACATCCCTACTTCTTACAATTTTAGAATTTTTAAAATTCTAAAGCTTATAACCAAATTCATCAATGCCATATCCAACAAATACACATCTCTTCGACTTAGCTTTCAACTTGGTTCTATTTTTCAAAATCTCCATGAGCAAATGCTTCACAACTGAAAGTTTTGAGAAAAGAATAATTCACCTTCTTAACAGACCATGCTTCCTCTAGAATACCACAACCCAAAGGAATAGAGGGACCTCTAGTAATAAAATATACAATAGTATTGATATCCTCCACCCACATGTCTAAGGGAAACTCTATATGTAACCTCATGCTCCTTGCATGCTCCATTATAGTCTTATTCGTGCATTTAACCACTTCACTTTCCTATGGAGTCCTTAGAATAGTCTTTTATCTATGAATACCATTAGTGGAGCAATAATATTCAAATTCATGATTGGAATACTCACCACCATTATTAGATCTGAGACATTTTGATTTCTTACTAGTCTCATTTTCAACCAAGCATTTCTATTTCTTAAAAGTTTGAAATACCTCTGATGTCTATCTAAGGAATTAAACCCATACCTTTCTAGTTTCATAATCAATAAATGTAACATAATAATGAAAGCCACCAAATGAAGGTACCTGAGCTGGTCCCCATACATCTGTATATACAAGCTCTAATCTCTCACTATTGGAAATGATTGAAAAGATCATGAATGAAGAATAATGGAATTGGTAAAGAATGTTTTCAATCATTGTTTTTTTATTGATGTAAAACTTGCTACTTGTAGGAATGACAATTTCTTAAGTGATCTAAGTACTATCAATTGGTTGATTGACAAGGAGGAGGCAATCAATAAGATGTAACTAGAGCGCCTAGAGAAAGGTTGAAGTTATGATGTTGTAATGAAGTATTAGGATTAGCTAAGCCATTGATGAAATAGTGTACTAATGACATACTCTAAGAGGATGGACACACTAAGACACAACAAAGATGTAAGGTTTAACTAAGTCACTTGTAAAACCTAACTAAGTTCATTGGAGAGAGCCAAGAAAGCTAGTTAGAGCCAAATAGATTCTTAGTTGAAGCCGAGCAAGTTCAACTTTAGTGTTTATTGAGTGATCTTCAAGTGCTGAGTAGCCTTCAAGTGCCAAGTGAAGATCAAGTGCTGAGTGATCTTAAGGTGTCGAGCAGCCTTCAGGTGCCGAGTGAAGATAAAGTGCCGAGTGAATTCAGGTGCCAAGCATGATATAGGAGTTGAGTGATATTCAGGTGCCAAGTAACATAGAATTTATTCATGTGTCAAGCATCAGTAAAAGTAGTAGAAGTTGAGTAACACAGAAGGAGCTGAGCATCAATAAATCAATGATGTTGAGTTGCTGCATTATTTGTTAAGTCAAAGATTCGCTAGATCAGTAGTGATAAGTTTGTTACATCAAATTTTTTGAATTAGTTGGATGATAAGGATGATGAGTAGATGTCACAAAATTTTATGTAAACCATGCAAACCAATTCAAGGAGAGTGCTAATGAAGTTATCATGAAGTTTCTAGAAGAAACAATTTGGAGAGAAAACAATACCATTTTCTCAACATCAAATTAAGATTTGGGTAGGAAATGAAGAACAAAACTTCTTTATAAGGAGTTACAGGTCAAACATCAAGTGCGCATGTGTGAGAGGGAGTTGCTCATAAGTGTGGTCATGTGAAGAAGCCAAAAGGAGTAAGAACAAAGCATCAAGACTTTGAGTTAATCAAGTGACCATAAAGTGCATTGGCATAATGAGTGGAAGAACTCAAGGAGACAGATCTTGAAGAGTAAACAAGATATCAGGGAGGAAAGCCAAGAAAAGAAAAGAATTGAAGAGTGATTTGAAATCTGCACAATTAGGGTTGCAATATTTATCAGGTCACAACCCTTCTAATACTCTCTTACCATTGTATTAGATATTGAAATCCTACATTGCTAGGTTAGCTTAACAGCTAGGTGGTTAAGCCTTAGGAAAAGGATAAACAAATCCGTAGGAGAAGGATAAAGAGATCCTTAGGAGAAGGATAAATAGATCCTTAGGAGAAGAATAAGAGATCCTTAGGAGGAGGATAGGAGATCCTTGGAGAGGGATGAAAGATTCTTTTGAGAACATGACTGTAAATCCCATGGACTTGGGTGAGCCTAATATCTCTATGTAAATCTTTTAACAGGGTGAAATTCTAAGTTGAATGTTCTTAAGTCCTCTAACAAGGCACACTCCTAATAGGGTATAGAAATCCTTTAACAGGGTCACATTTTATAGTGTGTAAAGCCTTTAACAGGGCAAGCCTTTAAAAGGGAAAACCATCAAAAGTGGTTAAAATCAATTGCACAGTTATTTTGTGGGTATCATCCCCACCCTAGTTTTACCTTCTTATTCTTGGAGGGTTTCTAGATCATCAAAATCCTTTGTGTTATGCTGTGATGCATGTTTACTTTTCATGATTGTTTAATGTTTAATTGCATGCATGATAAGAAAATAAAAAGGATAGCACTTATGATTCACTCCTATTTTATTAGAAAGTTTGAATTGGATATTAGTGGACCTTGAATAACTAATTCACCCCCCCTCTCAAATATTCTAAAGAATTCTAACAATTGGTATTAGAGCTCACTGCTGATTTGTTTCAAGGTACTAACAGTAGAAAGATCAAGATGTCCAAGAGAGAAGTTCCCAAGCTAAAAAAAGAAAACTTTGTTGCATGGAAAAGTCTAATGAAGCTACATCTTGGATCAATAGGTAACTATGCATAGACCTCAATGACAGTTGATCATGTAGACCCTATAGGACCCCTCACTGCATATGATATGAGCAAGAAGAAGGAGCACAATCAAGCAATGTTAGATATTGCTTCAGCACTAAGCTATACTGAGTATGATGACATCAAAGAATGCGATACTGCACATCAGATGTGGGAAACATTATCAAAAATCTATGGAGGAGATGATAATGTTAAGAGAGCCATAAGAGAGTCTAAGAGGAAAGTTTGATGACATGAAATCAAAGAAGGAGAGAATGTTACTCATTATGGTGCAAGAATGAAGAAGTGGTAAGTTCCATAAGAAGCCTAGGAGGAAAGTTAGTAGAAGAAATAGTATGTAGAAAATACTTGAGAACTTTTCTTCCTATCTATGCTATACGAGTATCAGTCATCCAAGATCTAAGGTGTGTACCAAGAAATGCATTTTCATTTGAAGGAATAATTGGAAGACTCACTACTTTTGACCTATCCAACTTTGACAAATACAAACCAGAAAACTTTGAATCTACATTCAAAGCTAGGATGACAATAGAAGACAACAAGGATGTGCAAACAAAGAAAAAGAGTGGAAAGGGAAAGTATGTATCCAGTGATAGCAGCACTGATGAAGATGATGTGGACCAATTGGAGGCATTACTAGCAAGAAGATTTCACATAGGAAGAGGCAAATTCAAAGGTAAGCTACCAGTCATTTGTTTCAATTGTAATGATGTTGGTCATATTGTAGCTAGATGCACACAAAAGAAAAATTACAAGGATGGAGGCAACTTCAAGAACAAGAAAGAGGATAACAAGGACTATAGAGGTAAATGGAAAAGATGATACATTTTTGAAGAAGACTTTGACAAGAATGATGATGAAGTAGTCTATGTGGCTATGAAAGATGAATTAGATGAAGATGAAACAACTGCCCTAGTAACCTACATAAACAAGAATGATAGATGGACCATAGATAGTGGATGCTCTCATCACATGACTAGAGATAAAAGTAAGTTCATTTCCTTTACTCAATATGAAGGAAATAGTGTTAGATTTGGTAACAATGTACCATGTTAGATCAAAGGAAAAGGCAGTATCAAGCTTACTGAAAAGATATCATGTGATAATGCATACTATGTTGAAGGCCTAAATTATAACTTGTTAAGTGTCTCACAGTTAGGCAACATAGGTTGTAAGGTTGAATTTGAAAATAGAGTTGCAAAGATCTATGATTCTCAAGGAAGTCTAATAGGAAAAGGTGACCAAACTAGGAGTAATTTGTTTTACCTTGACATAGAAGATGCTTCTTGTCTCATTGTTCAAACTGATGATGTATGGTTATGGCACAAGAGGCTACGTCATGTAAATTTTGACAATCTGATAAGCATTAGAAAAATGAAGAAAGTCAAAGGTCTACCAAAGTTGAAAAAACCTGATAACACCATGTGCAAATGATGCCAACTAGGGAAGATGACCAAGTCAACTTTCAAAAGCAAGACATATACTTCTAATGAAGTATTAGAGCTAGTTTATACTAACTTGTGTGGTCCTATTGAAGTGCAAAGCTACAAAGGTGAAAGATACATAATGCTATTTGTAGATGACTATTCAAGGATGATGACAGTCATGTTCCTGAAACTAAAATTAGATGCATTTCAAATTTTCAAATGGTAATTGGCTAGAGTTGAGAAACAGATTGGGAAGAGTCTAAAATGTCTTAGATCTAATAGAGGAGGTGAATTCACATCAAGAGAATTTGAAGAGTTCTGCAATGAAAGAGGAATCAAAAGGCAAACATCAGCACCTAGGACTCCACCTCAGAATGGTATAGCAGAAAGAAGAAATAGATCAGTTATTGACTATGCTAGGACCTTAATGATGGAGAAAAATGTTGCTCTCAAGTACTGGAGAGAAGCTATAAGTACTGCAGTCTACACACTCAATAGAGTTCAAGTTAAGAAAGGTACAAATGCAACACCTTTTGAATTATGGTATGGGCATTTTCCTAATGTAAAACATTTCAAAATATTTGGATGCAAATTCTTTATATATAAAGAGTCTAGAAATGGAAAATTTAATGCAAAGAGTGAGGAAGGCACATTTCTTGGTTATTCTACTAGAAGAAAAGCTTATAAGTGCTTGAATGTTAACACTAACAAAGTAGTAGAAAGCGCAAATGTAAAATTTGATGAGCTTGCAAAAGTTCAAAGTGTTGATAACACCAAGAAACTAGAAGAATACAAGACCTTTGTATACTTTTATGAAGGTATACCTAATAATGGTGAAGTTGCAACTTAGAATGACAATTAGCAACAAAATCTAGCATTTGCCAAGTCACAGATAGTGAATGTCGAACAACAGACACATTTAGAAGCCGAGCTTGCAGAATACAAAAAATGTTAATTCAAATTTTGAGAATAGCCAACATGAAGAAAATGAACAAATACCTGATGAAAATATGCATGAGGGTTCGGATTCTGAAAGAGACAACATGCAAACAAGGAAAGATCCAGTATTGGGAAAGTATGTAAGAAGAAATCATCCTGCAGATCAAATTATTGGAAACAAAGAGGTAGGACAATGACAAGGAATAGACTCACAAGTGAAACATGTCTTTTTAGCAAAATGGAACCAAAAATAGTAAGTGAAGCCATAACAAATGATGACTGGTATAATGCCATGAAAGAAGAAATAGAACAAATAAAGAACAAGACATGGACCTTAGTCTCAAGAGTAGCTGACAAGAATGTAATTGGAACCAAGTGGGTGTTTAGAAACAAGTTAGATGAGAATAGTGAAAGCACAAGGAACAAGGCAAGACTAGTTTGTAAAGGGTATGCACAAGAAGAAGGACTAGACTATGGAGAAACTTTTTCTCCAGTTGCTAGAATAGAAGGAGTAAGGACCTTACAGGCATATGCAGCCTTCAAAGAATTTAAAGTTTATCAAATGGATGTTAAGTCAGCATTTCTGAATGGTATACTTGAAGAAGAAGTCTACATAGAGAAACTAGAAGGTTTTGTTGATGAAAATAACAAAAAAAAAGTATGCAAACTGCATAAGGCTCTATATGGATTAAAGCAAGCCCCTAGAGCTTGGTATGAGAGACTTCACAAGTATCTAGTCCAAATAGGATTTGAAAGAACTGATGATAAAAATAGCATATACATCAAATTAGAAGAAGGTAAGGACATTCTTGTTTATGAAATCTTTGTAGATGACATAGTTTTTGGAGGAAAGGAAGTACTTTCAAAAAAATTTGCTAACAAAATGAAACATGAGTTTGAGATGTCAATGTTTGGAGAAATCAAGTTCTTTGTAGGATTGCAAGTACATCAACTAAAACATGGCATATTTGTGAGACAATCAAAATACATCAAGGAGATGCTAAAGAAGTTTGGATGAGAAGACTCCAAACCTGTCAGCACACCAATGGCAACAAGACATAAGCTATCAAAAAATGATGAATCAGCTAAAGTCAATCAAATAATGTACAGATCCATGATTGGAAAACTACAATATGTTGTACATAGAAGACTAGACATAGCACTAGCAGTTGGAATAGTGGCTAGATTCTCTGCTAATCCTAGAGAAAATCATCTCATAGCAGTAAAGAGGATAATGAGGTATCTCAAAGGAACTAATGATTTTGGCCTATATTACAAAAAGAATGAGAAGTTTGAGCTCAATGCATACACAGATGCGGATTGGGGAGGCAACATTGATGACAGGACAAACACAAGTGCAGGAGCATTATTCTTAGGTAAAAGGCTAGTTACTTGGACCAGCAAGAAACAAACATGCACATCTCAGTCCACTGCAAAAGTAGAATATGTGGTAGCAGCAGTCAATTACACAAACATTGTGTGTCTTAAACATCTATTGAAAGGAATGAAAGAAGAAGTACCCAACCCTGTGATACTATATTGTGATAATACGAGTGCTATAAACATATCCAAGAATCCAGTAATGCATGCAAAAACCTAGCATATTGCAATCAAGTATCACTATGTCAGAGAATTGGTGGAAGACAAACAAGTGGAGATGGAGTACATTCACACAAAGGAACAAACTGCAGATATCTTCACCAAACCATTACCCAAGGATGCTTATGAATAACTTAGAGGCAAGTTGGGGGTAATACCCCTAACTCAAGCAATATAAAGCAACAAAGAAGCTGCCCTACATCAACAGGAACAGATCATTGAAATATCAGAAGAGTGATGTAGAAGATATCAACAGGAAAAAAAATTCCAGATCAGTCACAAGCATGGTGACAGAGGGAGAAAACATGACATGCAAAGCTTATATTTAGCATGTTGAAGATGCCACATCTTTGGAATTTATGTCAAAGAGGGAGATTTATGAGAAAATGATCAATGAAAGGTAAAGATATGGAAAAGTATGATATCAGTAGTAAGGATGCAACAGTCAAGAGGGAGAAGCGGAATAGACGATTTAGATTGTATCAACAAAAGAAGGTGTTATATACCAAGTAGACAACGTATGTAATTTTGGTGGTAACTAAGTTGATCAATTGATCACTTTGGTTTTCCATCAATGCCAAAGAGGGAGATTGTTGGAAATGATTAGAAAGATCATGAATGAAGAACAATGGAACTGGTAAAGAATGTTTTCAATCATTGTTTTGTCATTGATGTCAAAATTGCTACTTGTAGGAATGACAATTGCTTAAGTGATCCAAGTACTATCAATTGGTTGATTGACAAGGAGGAGGAAATTAATAAGACGTAACTAGAGCACCTAGAGAAAGGTTGAAGTTATGATATTGTAATGAAGTATAAGGATCAGCTAAGCCATTGATGAAATAGTGTACTAATGACATACTCTAAGAGGATGGACACACTAAGACACAACAAAGATGCAAGGTTTAACTAAGTCACTTGTAAAGCCTAACTAAGTTCATTGGAGAGAGTCTAGCAAGCTAGTTAGAGCCGAATAGATTCTCAATTGAAGTTGTGCAAGTTCAACTTTAGTGTGAGCCAAGTGATCTTCAAGTGCCGAGTGAAGATCAAGTGCCGAGTGACTTCAGGTGCCGAGCATGATACAAGAGCTGAGTGATATTTAGGTGTCAAGTAACATAGAATTTCTTCATGTGCAAGGCATCAATAAAAGTAGTAGAAGCTGAGTAACACAGAAGGAGCTGAGCATTAGTAAATCAATGATGCTGAGTTGCTGCATTATTTGTTAAGTCAAAAATTTGCCAAATTAGTAGCGATAAGTTTGTTACATCAAATTTTGTGAATTAGTTGGATGATAAGGATGATGAGTAGATCTCACAGAATTTTATGTAAACCATGCAAACCAATTCAAGGCAAGTGCTAATGGACTTATCATGAAGTTTCTAGAAGAAACAAATTGGAGGGAAAATAATATTGTTTTCTCAAGATCAAACTAAGATTTGAGCGGGAAATGAAGAACATAACTTCTTTATAAGGAGTTATAGGTCAAAGATCAAGTGCGCATGTGTGAGAGAGAGTTGGTCATAAGTGTGGTCGTGTGAAGAAGCCAAGAGGAGTAAGAACAAAGCATCAAGACTCTGAGTTGATCAAGTGACCATAGAGTGCATTGGCATAATGAGTGGAGGAACTCAAGGAGACAGATCTTGAAGGGTGAATAAGCTATCAGGGAGGAAAGCCAAGAAAATAAAAGAACTAAAGAGTGATCTAAAAATTTTACAGTTAGGGTTGCAATATTTATCAGGTCAAAACCCTTCTAATACTCTCTTACCATTGTATTAGATATTGAAATCCTACATTGCTAGGTTAGCTTAACAGCTAGGTGGATAAGCCTCAGGAAAAGGATAAATAGATCCCTAAGAGAAGGATAAAGAGATCCTCAGGAGAAGGATAAGAGATCCTTAGGAGGAGGATAGGAGATCCTTAGAGAGGGATGAAAGATTCTTTTGAGAAGATGACTGTAAATCCCATGGACTTGGGTGAGCCTAACAGCTCTATGTAAATCCTTTAACATGGTGACATTCTAAGTTGAATGTTCTTAAGTCCTCTAACAAGACACACTCCTAATAGGTTGTAGAAATCCTTTAACAGGGTCACATTTTACAGTGTGTAAAGCCTTTAACAGGGTAGGCCTTTAAAAGGGAAAACCATCAGAAGTGATTGAAATCAATTGCGTAGTTATTTTGTGGGTATCATCCCCACCCCAGTTTTACTTTCTTATTCCTAGAGGGTTTTTGGGTAATCAAAATCCTTTGTGTTATGGTGTGATGCATGTTTACTTTTCATGATTGTTTAATGTTTAATTGCATGCATGGTAAGAAAGTAAAAAGGATAGCACTTCTGATTCACTCCTGTTTTATTAGAAAGTTTGAATTGGACATTATTGGACCTTGAATAACTAATTCACCCCCCTCTCAGTTATTCTAAAGAATTCTAACACTCACTTTTCTTTTCCTTCCCACTTTTCACAAAACTCACTCTCTTTTGTTTTCCATACACACAACTTTCATGGAAATCCATATTATCACATTTCAAACCTGGTAAAAAATTCTTTGAATGAAGTACTTTCATAATTTTTTCACTCATATGCCCAAGTTTTTTGTGCCATAGCACTATATCAAAATCTATAACAGCTATTTATTCTCCCTACTCAACTGTAGCAATTGTCCCCAAACATTCATTTTTCTTTGAAACAATCAAAGTAGAAGGAATAGTATGACCTATACAAAGATATAAGGTGCTTACTTTCACACCTTTTTCTACTACAAGGGAACCTTTTGAAATCTTCCAATTTTTATCATTAAAAGTAACTACACAACCCTCATCACCTCGTGTAGTAGCCAATGACTCTCATTCTACAACTTAATTTTAACTTTTCCCTTTCTAACAATCTAGCAGGGTTGATTATCCCCCAAATAAACAAGCCCAAAATCCCCTTGGACATAATCAATGAAATAACCTTTATGAGGTGTAGCATGAAATGAAGCACTAGAATCTTAAACCTATGAATCATCAATACTTTCTAAAGAGAGAAGCAAAGCATCCTCTTTTTGTTTGTTACTTACCAAATTCACCTTCCTTTTACCTTTTGGTTTATCTCCTTCATTATTCTTTTGAGTCCAACAATATTTTTTCTTATGCTTTGGTTTCCCACAATACCAAAAATCTCTTGGTCCTCTCGATTGAGGCCTCTTCCCCTTTAACTTTCCTCTTGATTTCCATGATTTACATAATTATTTCCTCTCTTTGTCATTCTACCTCTACATTATTCATTTAAAGAATTTCCTGATGTAGATCCACTTGAGGTTTTCCTATGAGTTTCTTCACTCAAAATAACACCAATGACATCATCATATTTTAGGTTATTAGATCTAGAAACAAAATTATTCACAACCATTACCAAGTCATTCTAGCTTTCATGAAAATAACACAAAATCAAGAGAGCCCTAATTTATTCATCAAAATTAATACCCGAATAAGATAACTAACTAGTAACAATATTTTAAACTCATTTAAATGATTTTTAATAGATCCACCTTCCACCATTTTCATATCAAATAAATGCTTCATGAGAAATACCTTATTTGAAGCGAAGGGCTTTTACAATTTTGCTAGGGTTTTAATTAACTCTTCTATAATCTTCACTTTGGTAATGTTAAATGTTAGTGATGGTGCTAGGCATAATCGAATGCTTCCTAGTGTCTTTCTATCTTAAATATCTTAGTCCTCATTTGTCATAGTTCCCTGGATCTTAGTTTTTCCTTCTAACAGCTTCCATAAATCCTTCTGATAGAGATAGTATTTCATTTGCATTTTTCATAACTAAAAATTCTACCCATTAAACTTGTCAACCTTCCATTTACCCTTGTCTACCATTGCTCCCACTCAATCATCAGCCTTTCCTACAAAGAATAACTGAAAATCAACCTCTCTCTTATATCACTTGTTAGGATTAACCTCTGTCAAATATAATAATTACATGCAAATATAAATAATATTAGAAAATAATAGAGTGCACATACGAGAACACAAAACACCAAGATTTAACATGGTTCACCCAAACCTTGGGCTACATCCACCAAACAACAAGTCCAATATTATTAGTATCCATTGATTACAACATGATTACAATCTATAATCCCTTACAACTCAATACCACCACAAGAAGCAATTTTTTCATCACACATTATCAAAAAATCCCTAACCCTAAGCCATTTTATACAAGTATTTTTCCACTTTAAGATTAAAATTAGTTACAACATGTCATCCATAAACTAACCCTGCTGAGGAATTTTGGAGTATGTATAGTAGTTCCCTGATTAGTCACCACAAACTAACACATCCCCCCTAGGGTTTTCCCGCTGATCAAGGGTTTCCCTAGTTAACATATCTAATGTTAAGTGTGTATGAGTATCTTTTTGTGGTGTTAGTTTATATTACTCAAATGGTTAAGTTTATTTACTTAGTTAATGATTGTGATAATGGTTGGATAATTGATTCAGCCCCAACCAAGCCCCCCCCCCCCCCTGCCCCCCCCCCCCCCCCCCCCTCCTTGTTATTTTAGTGGACTATATATTCTAATAGTTTGGTGTTGGTGCTTGGGTCCTATAGTTCTTAACAACATGTCCAACTTTAAGACAACAAAAAAAAACAAGGTTTTCATTCAACCATTTCTCATAGTCACCTCTAAAATATGTCTTTATGCAATTCTCTGGAATGTGTCCATACTCTCCACAATAATGGTAATTATACATGTTTTGGAATCTCAATTATAATAGTTACCTTGCTTAGGTGTATGTGTTCTCTTTTTGGGTGTTTAGTTAGATTTTTCCTTGGATTTGTATCCATGAGCTCTATGTGCATATCTCTCATAGTAATATAACAATGTCCTTCAAATCTAGATGTAGTGGATGTATCATTTTTCTTTGATCTGTACTCATGTTATTGGTGTCCTTTCTTCTTTCAATTAAAATAGTTATCAATAAACTTAGGTTTAGGGTTTTTCAAACCATTTTTTCTCTTGCATATGTTGGAAGTGTGTCATAGTTTACCACAATGATGATAAATAGGTTTTCCTTTTGATTTTTTATTTCTTTTCTCTCCATTCTTTGATGACTCTCCTACCTTAGTAGATGAAGAGTGTTTGTCATGTCCTAGACCAAAAGTATCACTTGATGACCTTGGTGATCTCATCAGTTCTTCAAAGTATCTGATAGCTTTACTTGGTTTGTTCATTATCTCCAGTATTTCTTTTTTATATCTCAACTCATTTCTTTGTTGGTCACTTTTTAATCTTAGATTTGTAATTTCCATGTCCATTTGGCTCAAATCCTAATTTATAATTAGAAACTAGTTTATCATGTCCAACTGATATTTTGTGAGTTTCTACATCTCAAATTATCTTTATTCAAGTTTGGAAGCCAATTGTCTTTTATCTTCCTCAGCCATAATTTTTTCTTCTTTTGCTTTCTTCTTTTGTTTAGTTAGTTCACATAATTTTACTAATTGAATTTCTTGTTCTCTCTTGAGTTTTTTGACTTCCTTGTTAAGAATGTTCTTGTTATCTAGTAGATCTACTATTGTTCCATCACTTTCATCATTATTTCCACTACTAAGCAATCCTTGTGTATCAATTTCTTTGTATAGTATATCATTTCTTTGTATAATATATTTATTAAGCAATCCTTGTGTATCATTAATCCTACCATTTATTTCCTTTCCTTTAAGGATTTACTTAACTCTTCTTTTGCTCCTTCAAGTTATTTCAATATGATCTAGATTTCAATCATTTGGTTCTTAATGATTTTTTCCATCTTGTATTCCTCCATCTTCAAGATCAAATCCTCTCAAGTTGTTAGAATTTTTCAAGAGTACCAGGTTTTGATACCAATTGTTTGAAATATTAATGGGAAACAAGATATTGAGAGGGGGGAGGTGGGTTGAATCAAGATCTATAATGTATTTTTACTAATAAAACAACTCAAACCTAATCTATCTCATATCTCAAATCTTATACTATATAACCATAAACATGTAACACTGAAATAAAATTTATCTAAGTATAACATGCATGAAAATCATCAACACATAACACAATAATTTTGGTTACCTAGAAACATTTTAATATTAAGGTAAAACTAGGGTGGGGATGAAACCCACAAATCTTCATTGCTGTAAAAACAAAGTTAATCTATTAGGGTTACAATTTGATCATATTAGATGATCTACCCTACGAGGGGTATGCTCTATTAGAAGCATTTAATAATATTAGATCTTACCATGTTCAATGATTTTACACTTACAATAAAGTAAGAACTCTACTAGGAGATTTGAAATAGGTCTATTAGAACCACTTTGTTAAGAGATTTTCCCTAACTCAATCTGTAAAAATTGATTTAGTACCTGAACCTTTAGTTTTCTTTGGGAGGTGATTACAAATCTCCTCTCTTTAAAATCTCAATATGATCTCCATATTAGATATCTCTATTCTATCCTTCACTTCTTTGGTTGCATTGTCTACACTTCTTTGCTCTCCACTTGGCTAATTCACTTCACTTCTCTTTCATTCACATACACACTTCTCTATTTGATTTATTTTCACTCACACATTGATCCTAGGTCAAGAATCCTTCTTAAATAGATAATCCTTGAAAGTTCTAGATTAGGATAAATGATCCATATTTCATCCTTTTTATGTTTTCCATTGTGATTTTCTAATTAGTTACTCTACTTGCCCACGGATTAATACCATTTGACAAAATGTAGAATTTCCTCCTTAATTGTCTCTTCAGTCTTTAAATGTTATATAGAAGTCATCTTGTTAGATTTACATAATATTTTGTGCAATTACAACCTCATATGTCAATATCAGTTTACTTGACACTTGAATGTTTGGACACTCGGCCATAACTAACATTCATGTTGTCACTCAATTTCTACAAACAAAATATATTTTGTCACTCAACAATAACTAGTTTTATGCTTGCTTGGTCTCAATTGAATTAATCAACTTGTATGGTTGATCGGTCTCAATTGTAGTGCTTAGCAAGCTTTGAATTTCTCATCATGTTTTATAGATAAACACATCTTGTGCAACACAACCTTCTCTAGATGGCTTAGTCATAGTGATGACTATCTTATGGTGCCTTGGAAGTGACTATGTGTTAGACATAAATAGGAAACTTACACTTAGAGATCAATAAGGAATTGATCAATTGGATCAAGGAATTATAGGAGTACTTTGAACATTAAGATATTGAAGATCTAGATAGGGTCAAGTTTGCAAAGGCCAAACTAGAGGATTACACAAAGATTTGGTGGTAGGAGATCCAATTGGAGAGGAATAGAAGAGGGATGGAAAAAACCTCCAGATGGGATCAAATGATAGCTAAAATAAAGAAAAACTTCATTCCCATGGATTATGAGCATGATCTGCTAAAGAAAATACAAGAGTTGAGGTAAGTAAGAATATCTTTTCAAGAGTATATTGAAGAGTTATATTGAGTTCTCATTAGAATCAACCATGCAAAAGTTGATATGGAGAAAGTTTCCCATTTTCTTAATGGGTTAAGGCCAAGAATTTCGGAGAAGTTGAGTGTGGTTCAAATAACCAATATTGAGGAGGCATACTAGTTTTTTGTAAGAGTTGAGGAGAAGATGAGAAAACATTTTGATAACAAGAATAATGGAAGAGGTCATAGTGGAAGATCTAGTGGATGGTCTTATGGAGGTTAAAATGATCATCAAAAGAACAAGGATGAGGTGGGTACTAGAAGTTAGAACCAAACACAAAAAAAATTGAATCATTTCCATGAATACAACAATAGAGATCAAAGAGGAAGAGGTCAAGGATGTTGTATAGGAGGATTTTGTGGAAGATATTTTCACTATAGAGAGGAAGGGAATAGAACATTTGAATGTTCCCAACACCAATGAAGGACAAATCAGAGAAATACAAGCTAGGCTAGAGTTGTGTGTATTGATGAAGATGGAAAATCATCCTATTCTGAAGATGTTGAACTAGGAAAAGTGCTAGTTAATTAGAGAGTCTTGCTGAGAAATGAGAATGATCCTGATCAAAGGATGAGTTTTTTTTAACCAAGTGCAAATGTGAAGATAAGTTTTTTGATGTGATTATTTATGGTGGACGTATTGACAATCTATTATAAGAAAAGATAGGCACCAAGTTAAATCTAAAGAGGAAGAAAACACTCGTGTCTATATTGGATTTCCTCAATGCAAGATGACCATGAGGTCCATGTCAAAGAGTAGTTCCTAGTGAATTTCAAGATTGGAAGCTACAAGGATGAGGTTCTTTTTGATATCATACCTATGGACATATGTCATATTTTTCTAGGTAGGCCATGGTAGTTTGATAGGCATGTTGTACATGATGGATGAACAAATACCTACACTCTATCAAACGGTGGAGTAAAACATAAGTTGAAGTCGTTGAAGGAGAAAGAAGAAAATATATGAGGTGCTATCATAATATTTTTTGCTGATGAAAATAAGCTCCTCAAAGTTATGAAGTGTGAGCATATGTATTTTATTGTAATCCCAAAAGATGGTAAATAAAAAGTAGAGGAGGTACATGTAGAAGTTTTAGATTTGTTGGGAGAGATTCATAATATTGTGTTAGATAATGTACTTAATGGATTACCCCTAGTGAGGAAGATTAGTGACTAAATAATTTAATTCCAAGAGCTAGTTTTCCAAACTAGGCAGTGTACAAAATGACACCAACAAAAAGTGAAGAGTTGAATAGACAAGTGGATGAGTTGTTGTAGAAGGGGTTGATAAAAGAGAGTTTGAGTCCATGTGTTTTACTAGCAATATTAGCACCAAATAAGAATGGTGAATAAAGGATGTGCATAGATTATTGGGCTATCAACAAGATCATAATCAAGTATAGATTTCTATTGCCAAGGGTGGATGATATTATCAACTATGTGAGTGGAGATGTGTATTTTACAAAGATAGATATGAAGAGTGGGAACAATTAGATTCACATCAGAGAAGGAGATGGGTGGAAGACTTCCTTCAAGACAACAGAAGAATTGTACAAATAGTTATTCAGCCTTTTGGGCTAGCCAAATCATTGAGCACTTTCATGAGGCTCATGAATGAGGTACTCAAGGAGTTTCTAGGTAAGTTTGTCATTTTTTACCTAGATGATATTTTGATCTTTATAAATACATTATAGGAGTTTTTATGCATATTTATAACATTTTTGATAAGTTGAGGGAAGAAAAGTTTTTGATGAATCTAAATAAGTGTATTTTTGAGAAGGAGTCAGTGTACTTGGGATTTGTAGCGTCAGTAAAAGGTCTGAAAATGGACCTTGAGAAAGTTAAGGCTACACTTGAATGACCTACTTCAAGAAGTAAAATAGAGGTAAGATATTTTCATGGACTAGCAAGTTTTTACAAAACATTTGTCAAAGGTTTGAGCAATATTTGTGGGTCTTTCATTGAAATAGTGAGAAGAGATAGGAAAGAATTTGAGTGAACTATAGGAGTAGATAAGAGTTTTAATCTATTGATTGAAAGACATAGTAACAAAGTAGCCTATTTTAGCACTTCAAAATTTTAACAAGGCATTTCAAGTACACCATGATTCTAGTGGTACTGGATTAGAAGTTGTTTTGAGCCAAGAAAGTAGATTTGTTGCTTATTTCAGTGTGAATTTTAATGATGCCAAAAGAAAATATTATGTTTATTAAAAAGTTTTGATGTTATAGTCTAGACAATCAAGAAGTAGAGACACTATCTTCTTCCTAATGAGTTTTTTTTGTATATTGATGATGAAACATTATAATATTTGAATATTCAAGGAAAATTGAATCAGAGACATTTGAAATTGGTTGAGTTTTTGCAAAGTTATTTATTTGTTTTCAAACACAAGAGTGAGAAGTTTAACATAGTTTTAGATTCTATTACAAGAAGACTATTGACATTCTAGTCATGTTTGTTATTAGTGACATACACTTATTCAGATTGTGAATTCATATCAAGTATATTGTACAGTTAACAATGTTAACCATGCATTTTAGTTACTATTGAGTCCTACAGTTGCTACTAAGTCCTATGGATGTATTATAGTTTGAACTGAGTAGTTACTACAGAGTTGAAGAGTAGCAGTGTAAACTAAGTATTTCAGTGTATGCCAAGTTTACCAGTGTAAACTGAGTTGTGCAATGTTTACTAATTTTTTAATCGATGTGATGTAAATCTAGTGTTGATCAAGCCACTCAATGTTAACCAAGTGATTTAGTTTATAGCAAGCTCGAGGTGATCATGTTTATCAAGCTATATAGTGTAAACCAAGTGATTTAGTTTATATGAAAAGTTTCACAATATTCACTGAGTCACCAGTGCAGACCAAGTTCAAGACTACTTGGAAGTGATTAGTATGGACTAAGCTTCTACATCTACCAAGTGCATGACAATGTCAAGTATTGATAGTGGATGCCAAGTATCAAAACCTCACTGAGTTAGTCTTCAGAGCCTGATTTTCTACACTTTGGCTGACTTTGTAGTATTTTGTGTAAACTTTTATTGTGGTTGACTTTGTAATTATGTAATTAGATTGATATATATGTAACATGTTGTATCACATCCAAAGTATGTATGGAATCAATAAGAAAGAAATGTAATCATAAGAGAAGACAATAAGAGTGAATTACAAAGGCTACAATAGTATAAGGAGCAACAAAGATTCATCTATCATAGCAAGGTGATTTGTACACTTAGAGGAATCTCATTCAACAAACCAAGTGAGATCAGAGATCAGCTACTATTTCATCCTAATAGGTGGATCAGTTAAATCCTTTAACAAGGTAGACCTAATAGTCCTATGTAAATCTCTTTACCAAGTGCATACTTCATTGTATGTTTGTACATCCTTTCACAAGGTGGAATTAGTAGTCCTTATTGCTCCTAATAGGGCAAATAATTAGAAGTGATCAATGTAAGCCTTAACAAGCCAACTTTATACTATAGTGCTAAAGCTTGTGGGTATGATCCCCAACCTAGTTATACATTCTATTTGGAAGGTTTTTGGGTCACCAACGCTTTCATTTTTTTTAGTTTCTTATGCATGATGTTAAATCAAAATTGATATAAAGGATTAATTACTAATTAGGGACTTAATATAAAAAGTTTTAGAAGTTACTTGTTCACCCCTCCCCTCTTAGTAACTTAGATTGTCATAATATTTCTGACAATTGGTATCAAAGCTTTGTATTTCTCAGAGAAAAGTTTAACAACTTGAACAAAGAGCAAAGGAAATGGAGGTATTTAGACTTGACAAGGCTATTGAAAATGAGAAGCTAGATTTAGAATTGGCCATTGGACAACTCAAGAAAACAAAAGAGAAACTCTATCAATCCCTGAAAAGAAGAAAAGACCTTGCAATCTAGATGAATGATTCACTCTACATTGAAAAAAGAATTGAAGACATCCATTCAAGCAATTCAAATGAAGCTAATGAAGCAATCAAAGAACTACTAAAAAAGAATAATACTCTTCAATAAAAAGTAAGAAAACTAAGAAGAGAGCAAAAAATTTAGTCAATAAGATTGTGTGAAGTTCTGGAAGAGAAAAACAAGATAAGAGAAGAGATAGAAGGAAAGAACAATAAAATTCAGCACTATCCCTTCAGCAAGTAGAGTTTATTGATCAACTCACCAATGGAAATGAAGAAATCATGAACTTGAGATCAAAGAATGAAAGATTGTAGAATGTTGAAATCCCATGCAAACATGAATCAATTGAATGAATAAAGTCACTTTAGACAAAAAGGAAAAGTAGGAAATGGATATGCAAAAGAAGGAGAATCATCCAATTAAGGAGCTCAAAGGAACCAAAAACCTACTTGCAATCATTGTGGTAAGATAGGTCATACTTCAAACAAATGTTGGAGCAATGGGAAACCAAAATTCAATGAAAAATGCTACAATTGTAATCAACATGGTCATAGAGAAAATGAATGCAAAGAGAAACCAAAATTTGAAGTAAAATGTCACAAATGTAAGAAGCATGGGCACAAGTCATCAGAATGCAAAACCAAGATATTGAATCCAACAAAACAAATCGTGTAAGCTATATTTGGTTGCAACTATAACACTTGGTGTAGATGTCATTACTATGGAGAATTTGGACACATTGGTATGAATTGTATAAAACATCACACAAGGAAGAGAGATACTACCAAAAGATGTTTCATTTGTATAGAACTTGGTCATCTTGCCAAGAATTGTATGAATAATGGAAGAATAGAATATGAAAAGAAGGCAAAATTTGATAACATTGGAAAGAAAATGAGACAACAATAGGTTCCAAAGTCTACCGAGAATACAAGTCTGACAAATAATGATCAAGTCACTCAAGAATTGGGTGACTTCACCATTTCAACTTGATTTCTCAAAGGAAAACTAGAACTAGGCTATGAAAGAAGACATATAAATGAGTTCTAGTTGAAAAGGACAAAAGATCCATATCAGCATTCAAGATGCAAAGGGTCATCAAGTAGAATGTACCAGTTACTACCAAGTTACTTTCCTTACCAAGTGAGGTTGGGAGTAACTAAGTTTCATATGGTTACTAAATGATGGAAGACTCTACTGAGTAATCAATAAAAGAAAAGTGGATGATACTATGTCAATTTGATCTAACTTTTGTACTAGGCATTTATGGAAAATTTTGATAAAAGGAATGAAATCAAAGTCATTTTTACCATGAATTTTAAAGAGAAAATCGCATAGAGAAATCTTCAAGAGAATTTATGCAATTTAAGGAATTTTTTTTCAAAACTTTTGAATTCTCTCAAACCCTACTGAGTGAAGATGGTAGCTACTAGGAGCAATGCGAATGAGGACCAGACATGCTAGTTCGTGGTGTAGAATGGAAGGCATTGGACTTCAAGCTCACTCTTGCAATTGCTAAAACCCTAGAACCAAGTGGAGTGTAGTCTCAAATCCCTTCTAAGGTACTGTTAATCAATGACATCCATTCTCATTTTAAATGTGTTATTGAGGATATTGGCACCCTAGAAATGGATGAATGTCTAAAGGAGTTATGCATTGATGGCATTTTGAAACCTGAGCACCAATATCTTGAAGCCAAAGTTTTAACCCATATTCCTCACATGTCTCATGATTTCCAAGTCAAATGGATTAGGTATATTCTTATCCATGTGTGCAATGGATAGTTGTGGTTGCAACAACCTATTTTTATTACAAAGAAGATGATTCATAGGATCACTAGTCTCCCTATGTTGGCTAAAGCTAAAATGACAAAAACCCTAGGTCAGGTTGAACTGGAGAAGAAAGCCCTAGCTGAGTGGGATGGTAGGGGAATGAAAATTAATAGTGTCACTGACATGGAATTGAATTTTGGAATCCATATCATTGCACACAAGATCTATAGTTCTAGCAGGTTGAACAATGTATCATGTGAGGTAGTAGGCTTGGCATACAAAGTTGTCAAGAATAACCTATCTCTTGACCTTGTCAATTTGTTGTTGAATCAATTCAAAAAGAACATGGAGAGCATTAGTACATAGAAGAATAACTTGTGTAAGTTTGGCTCTCTATTGACATCCTTATTCCTTTATGTTCAAAAATTCTTTCCATCAAAAGGTATTATCATGTTGAGGAAAGATGTGCCAGTACTCTATCAGATAAATGAATATATTTTTGAGATGGGAAAAAATTATACTAGTATTATGGATAATTATTTTGATGCATTCAAGGAGAAAATGAATAATAGATATAGAATCCCCAAGAAACTAGTTGAAGATTATAAGGATGATGGATCTTTCATGGTGGATAGTGATAAGGTATACATTTAAGAAATTAGGCCTAGAATTACATGGGTAATACCTCTAGGATATGAGGTAAATATTGATGAAACTAAGGATATTATTGAGGCACTGATTAATGAGCTAATTGACCCCAAGGTTGCATACTTTGGTACATATGATGAGGCTAAGGCCTAGATAGAACTAGAGATCAAGCTCCCTCAGGTGGTTAGCGAAGGCAAGAAGAGAATTGCCAAATTGAAAACAAGTTCTACTCTTTTGTTAACTGAGGGAAAAGGTGAAGATGAAGAAGCAAAGGATGAAGAATTAGAGTAAGAGGAACCACTAAAGAAAAAGGGCAAGGTTATCATTACCAAGCCTACCAAGACATCCACTACAGTATTCACCTAGAGATCCTCTAGGAAGAAGGTAGACAAAGAAGGGGGAGACATAATTTTCAAGTAGTATCCACCCACATTTGAAGAGAGGATGAAGGAATTGGAATTAGGTTATGGGATAACAAATTTCAAAGCATTAAAATATGAAACCAGAACAACTAATGAGAAAAGGAAAATTGAAGATGTTCTGATATCTAAAATGGGCAAATAGAAATACTCTCCCAACGAGCTCACTCAGAAAATTCTAGATGCTTTAATGGATAAAATAAAGCCAAGATGGGTAAATGCAAAGCAAACTACTAAGGATATTCATGAGCAGACCCTAAGGTAACTAATGCCGAATCTAACTAACAAGGAAATTGAGGAATCTTTAAAGTAGAATAAAGAAAAACTGACTTTAAGATTCAATTCTTGTCTTATTTTTTTGAATGAAATAGAGTGAGTTATAAAAAATGCAATCAATACATGGAAGAATGTATATCTTCTTCATAAACTGAGTGATTTTCTAGTTAGCATAAGTGACAAAGATGAAGATGATCAAGAAAAGGATGAAGAGAAAGATGATGAAGAGGTAACACATTTTGATAACATTGATGATGAAGAGGAACAAGAGTAAGAGGCTATCGAGGAAGATGCACAACATGTTGAGGAAGCTAACCCAGTCAAGATTGTTATAGCAATTATTTCCTCACTTCCTCACTCTCCAAGAAAAATAGTGACAACATCAAGCATAGAGACATCCTCAGTAGGATTGATTGTGTCTAGTACTCCAAGCACAACCATCCAATCAATCTTTGCACTAGTATAGCTCAGAATATCATTGACTGAAGTACCAAGTACTTCATCTACTGAGTTACAAACTCTTCCCTCTTCAATAGTTTTGAATGCAAGAGTTTTGGATACATCAATTTTGGCTACTATAGTTATTTCTACTTGCATTTCTATAGTAAGTGCAGTATCAATTTTTGTAGTAAGCCCGACTTTGTCTACTATTGTTTCCATTCCAAGTACATAAGAAATATGTGCAAGGCAATTTGAGACCAAGCCTTAATTGAGCACAAATTTTTTGGGTAAAGGTAAAGAAAAAGAGGAGGATGTTGATCTTGATAAGGAAATTGTGATTCCTAATCGGGATATTTCAAAACTCAATCCTGATCAAATGCAAACCTTTGGAGAATTACTCCAAAAGAAAGCTAAGCAACATAGACTAAGAGGAGAAAGAGATAAAGAATTTGAAATTATTGAGGATGCCAAGAATATTTTGGTAGAGGCTATAGGTATAGCAATTGATTCTGCTAGCTAAAGCAGTACAGAAGTACAATGAAGATCTAGATGGACAAGATAAATTATTACAGAAAGCAGAAAAGAAGTTTGAGAATAAGGTCTTAGAACTTATTGCTCAAAAGATTGCCATTTACCAAGTAGATTTATCTACTATTTTGAGTTCTCTTTAAACTTCTTGTACAGATGTAACTTTACTTTTTGGTAAATTATGTGATATTCCAAGTTTTACAAAGGAAATAAAAGACAAATTGTCTAAGATTGATGAAGATCTTAAGGTGAGTGCTCAATAATTACAGCTTGACCTGAGTTCAAGCTCTGCCTATTTCAAAAGGATCAGATTTTTGTCAGACATGTAGGCAAAATTGCTCAAATAAGAGGCCAGAATTGGATCTTCATTGGTACATATTCAAAATATGATACTACCTAAAATGGATGCACTATAGAAGCATATTTCTTATTCAAAAAATCTCATCCATGACAATAATTTCTCTATTTTAGACCATATGATTGAATTTTTAGCAGAAGTGCAGGTGGCATTGCATAGAAGTAGGAGAACTAGGACAAGACTTTGGCAATCATGCTAAAGGTACATTTAGACTTCTTGTCTCATTTTGGCATAACTATATAAATACATATAGTATAAATCTTTGGCATTAATGTCAAAAAGGTGGAGTAGATATGAGAAACTATGGGAGAAGGTATTGTATAGATATGAGAAACTATGGAGAAGGTCTTGCAAGAGAACTAGGACAAGACTTTGGCAATCATGCTAAAGGTACATTTATACTTCTTATCTCATTTTGGCATAACTATGTAAATACATATAGTATAAATCTTTGGCAATAATGTCAAAAAGGGGGAGTAGATATGAGAAACTATGGGAGAAGGTATTGTATAAGATGATATAAAGAGGAGAAAGATGTAAAAAGATAGGGGAAGAAAATTGTAAAGTGTAAAGAAAATGTATATTGTATGTATAGTATATTGTATATTATCTTTGGAGGAAGCATTGCCATGTACAGAAACATATTCTTTACAATTTTGTTTTTGAAAAATCTCAAAAATAATATACTCCACCGAGTTGGAGATATAAGGTGATGGATAATTTAGTTTTGACTGATAAGTGTTTTTGTCACTAATGCCAAAAGGGGAGATTGTTGACATTCAAGTCATGTTTGTTATTAGTGACATAAACTTATTCAAATTGTGAGTTCATACCTAGCATATTGTACAATTAATAGTGTTAACCAAGCATTTCAGTTGCTAGCAAGTCCTACAATTGCTATCAAGTCCTATGGAAAAATTTTAGTTTGAACTGAGTAGTTACTATAGAGTTGAATATTAGTAGTGTAAACCAAGCATTTCAGTGTATGCTAAGTTTACTAGTATAAATTGAGTTATGTAGTGCTTACCGAGTTTGTAGTTGATGTGATGTGATTCTAGTGTTGACCTACCCACTTAGTGTTAACCAAGTGATTCAGTTTATACAAAGCTCAAGGTGATAGTGTTTAGCAAGCTATATAGTGTAAACCAAGTGATTCATTTTATATGATGAGTTTCACAATATTTGTCGAATCACCAGTGTAGACTGAGTTCAAAACTACTTGGAAGTGATCAGTATGGACTGAGCTTCTATATTTACTGAGTGCATGATGATTTCGAGCATTGACAATGGATGTCGAGTATCAGAACCTCACCGAGTCAGTCTTCAGAGCCCAAGTTTCTACACTTTGTCCAACTTTGTAATTATGTAATTGGATGGATATATATATGTATGTATGTATGTATGTATCTATATGTAATGTATTGTATCACATCCAAAGTATGTATGGAATCGATAAGGAAGAAATGTAATCATAAGAGAAGAGTAGACGAGAAACTTCTAAAGGCTAAAGTAGTATAAGGAGAAACAAAGATTCATTTATCATAGCAAGGTGATTTATACACTCAGAGGAATCTCATTTAGAAAACCAAGTTGCAGATCAAAGATTAGCTATTATTTCATCCTAATAGGTGGGTCAGTAAAATCCTTTGATAAGGTAGACCTGACAATCTTATGTAAATCTCTTTACCGAGTGCATACTTCATTGTATGTTTGTAAATAATTTCACAAGGTGGACCAAGTAGTCCTTATTGCCCCTAATAGGATAGATCATCAAAAGTGATCAATGTAAGCCTTAACTGGCCAACTTTATACTACAATACTAAAACTTGTGGGTATCATCCCCACCCTAATTTTACTTTCTATTTGGAAGGTTTCTAGGTCACCAAATCTTGTGTCAAAGTTTTATGTATGCTTTCATGTTTTTTTAGTTTCTCATGCATGAAGTTAAATTAGAATTCATATAAAGGATTAATTGCTAATCAGGGAATTAATGTTAAAAGTTTTAGAAGTTACTGATTCACCCCTCTCCTCTCCGTAACTTAGATTGTCATAATATTTCCAATAGAAGAAAACCTTTTTCTAATAGAGATGTAGATTAAGGTGGTTGGGTTCAAGGAACTCAAGAATTTGTATACAGAGGATCCCAATTTTCACTAAGCTTGGAAGGCTTATATACAACCTATTACACTTGATAGGAAAAAGTGGTTGGATTTTATAATCCAAGATGTTATGATGTTCAAAGGAAGTTAGTTGTGCATTCCTAGAAGTTCTATGAGAGCGAATCTCATCAAGAAGAGGTGTAGTGGAGGGTTGGCTAGACACTTTGGTAGAGATAAGACCATTGCTTTGGTTGTTGAGAATTATTACTAGCCATAGTGGTAGAAAGATGTGAATAATTTTATGTAGAGTTGCAAAGTATGTTAGATGAAAAAAGGAGTGAATAAGAATATCATATTATACCAGTCATTACCTATGCTAGAGAAGTCACTGGAGGATGTGAGCACATATTTTTTTCTTGGTTCACCAAGGACACAATGAGGGCATGATTCCATATTTGTGGTGGTTGATAGATTTTCAAAAGATGGCACATTCAATTCCTTACAAGAAGACAAGTGATGGTGTTCATGTGGAAAAGTTCTTTTTTAGAGAAGTGATGATAGTACATGGTCTACCAAAGAGTATAGTTTCTAATTGAGATACCAAGTTTGTTGGGTTTTCTAGCATACATTATGGAATAAATTAAAGATAGATTTTTAGTTGAGATTTTCACTTCATCCATAGATTGATGGACAAACAAAATTTGTGAATCGGAGTTTGGGGAATTCCCTAACATGCTTGGTTGGGCTGGGATATGATTTTACCACAAGAAAATTTTGTATATAGTAATTCTATCAATAGGAGTATTGGTAAATCACCATTCTAGATTGTATATGGGAGAAATCTAATAAATGCTTTTGAATTGAGGCAATTGGATAAAGGGGAAATAAAAAGTGCCGAGGTAGAAGAATTTGTTAAATGTTCGGAGAATATCCTTGAGGAGGTAAGGAAGCACACTATTAAGAAGAATATATAGTATAAAGCTAAGGCACATGTGAAAATGAGGAATAAATAATTTCATATTGGAGATGAAGACATGGTTCATTTGAGAAAGGAGCATTTTCTAGTTGGTACATATAATAAGCTGAAAATGAAGAAGTTTGGTCCATACAAGACAGTGAAAAGGCATGATTCTGGAAATGCCTATGTAGTGGAGTTACCTACTGAATTAAATATTTCACCAATATTTAACATTTAAGATCTGATAGAGTATTATGAAGGAGATGGTGGAGATGAAGTTGCAGATTCACAATAGTGTATTCTAGCAACTAGTTTAGCTATAATGGAGATTGAGGAGATACTAGACAATCATGTTCGTATAAGTACAAGAAACACAAATTATAAAGAGTACCTACTCAAATGGAGAGGGATTCTAGTAGAAGATTTATCATGGCTAACAAGGGAGGTGGTTAATTGTGTTTATTTTCCTCTAAACACCTTAGATGTGACAAGGTCATTTATCAAATTACCCTAGCTATTTGATGCATGAGCATCTTGGGTATAGAAGAAATCTTGCATCATCCAAAAATATTTCCTTCTTATTTCTTGAATAAGGGTTGTCTCAATGCAAAGTTTCTATTTCTAGAGGCTTTTTACTTAGTAAGTCAATCATACGAGGTTGGAATGTCCTAATTTTAGAGGTGGATCTTTATCTTGGATAGATCAACATACTAGTTGAGGCTCAATGCCATATCATGATTATTCATATATTTATTGCATATTTTTGGTGTGGAATTTAGGTATAAAAACCTTAGGCTCACTGTTGAAGACCTTAGATGCTCCAGATTAGCTCCAAAAAGGGGTTAACTAAAGCTTGTACTTTTGGGCCATGTAGATTAGAATCTATGGATTTTGAAAAGTGGTTCTAATAGCCAATCAAATGAATGGTTCAAAAGTTATGGTCTTTTGAAGATGGGGCAACTAAAATTTCCAAAATAAGTGTCAAAGGTATATTGGACTGACTCTGTGTAATTCTAGAGTTACTCGGTCTTAAGGTTTAGGGTTCGATGTCTAGAAACTTCTTGAGTGGTGTAGAAATGATCATTTAAGGAATTCTCATACATTATCTAGGACAAATCTATCTAATAGTTTGTAGCTCTATGTTGCAAATTATTATAAGGAAGGTTTCCATGTGGGTTTGCATATTGTATTTCAAAATTCTATAATTTTGCATTTGTGGTGATAATAAGAAGCCCATTTTTTTCTCACCAATTAGTGTTATTTATGTGTTTATGTTATGTGTTTATAGTATTAAGGGTAGTAACCTTCATCAACACTATAGTATTTACTTCTTCTATTTAATGAATATGTGGAACTTTCCCTTCAAGCATTATTGTTCTTGTTGTTTCAAGAATTATTTTATTCCTTCTCGTTGCTACAACATTCTGCTATGGTATCCTAGAGATTGAAGTTAGTCATAAAATAAAATTTTAATCATTTTATATAGTAAACTTATTATATTTAAACTATCCTCCTCTATTATACCTTAAAATAGTTATATTTAATGTAGAATATTTCTCTAGGATAGCTTTGTAGATCTTGAATTTATTAATAGCTTTAAATGTTTCCCTTAGAAAACCAACCTACATCATTCTAGAATAATGATCAACAAAAAGTATAAAATATCTCACTATATTATGTTCTAATCTTAGTAGGACCATGTAAGTCTTTATCTAAGAATTATTCTTTATCTCAAGAGGATTCAATTGAGAAATATTACCTTTGGTCTTAGTACTAGATGTAATGACATTTCCTAATTGATCCCTAATTGAACACATTCCATCTTGGATTGAAAATGATAACCCCTATCAACAAGTTGTCCAACACTAGAATAACATCAGTGTTAGTCATGCCATCAAGAGATATAGAACCTAAACCCTTAATCAAGTAACAAGTATTATCACCAAATTTAAAAACACCACCATCATTCCTTTGTAACTCAAAATACTTGAATTCATCACTTGTTATGTGATGCAAAAATCTAGTACTATAATATATTTTAATTTCTTCTCAACATGTGAAAATAAAGCTTTTCCTTCTTTAAAAAAAAATCATCTATAATAGAAATAAATCATATTTGATCTTCATCATTACTATCCTCAAAGCTAATATTAGGTTTATTGTAACTAGAATAATAACACACTTTAAGAATCTTTGACTTGTAAGGCTTAGAGTTGAACTTAGCTACTCTAGTGGTCAATAAAGATGTAAAGTAAATGAATTTACAACATGGATAAACTATAGGTAATTTTCCTTGAAAGTTTCTTATCACTTTGTTCTCTTTTTGTGATCAAATCCTTAATCTCACCCATCTTTATTTCCTCTTTATCTATTGATATGCATTCCATAGAATATTCTCTAATATTTTCACTAGTTCATCTAGTTCTAAAACTATTTGTTGCCATTATTTTGTCTTTATCAATAGTAGCCTCAAAAGTTGATTCAATGTTAGGTAAATCATCTTTTAATTTAGGATTTTCAAAGGCTTGTAGCTTACCAATCTATGTCTCCCTTTTGAACCCCTTGATGAAGGTATCACTTACTCAATAACTTTAACCTTTATCTCATAGGGTGGTGCCCAGGATCGACGAATATTTTGCACAATTTCTTCTTCTATTATAGTTCCACCTCTATTCCTTATCCACACAACAATATTTGTAATTATTTTAACATAGGCTCTTATTGTTTCATCTGCCTGCATTCTTGTATTGTTTGAATTTTATTTTTCATTTTTCAAGTCTTCTTTCTTTTTGTACTAATCTCCTTCATATATTTTCTCTATTTTATCCTAAACCTTTTGTGATAAATCTAACTTTTTTACCTCTATAAATTCTATTTTGGATAATGCACTCATAAATGTTTCTCTTTTAATGAGGTTGCAATATAATTCTCTCTTCTCATCATGTATACATGAAGATAGATCTCTCTCTAATTTATAACAGTCTTTTTATTTGTATTCAAATAGAAATCAATTCTCATACATATCAAGTGAGCCTTCATTGTGTTCTTCTAGCTATGGTAGTTGTCTCCATCAAAATTAGGACCTCCCTTCCCATATGGCATCCTAGACCTCATCAGGATGTTCATCTTCCTTCTCAAATAGGACCTAGAGATATGATACTAATTATTAATTAGCAATGTCCAAAAATCACAATTAAGAGGGTTATGGGATGGTTGAATCAATTATTCATAAATGCAATCAATTACAATCTGATAAAAATGATCACCAGCTACCAAACTAGGAATGCACAATAAGAACAAACCAAATACCATTACATAATAATTTTAGTTATCATGGAAATCCCTTGATAAAAGGGATGAACCTAAGTGGGCATGGTACCCACTAGATATTGTACTAATATATATTCCTTATTAAAGGATACTATACCCTTAGGAGTCAAATACAAGGCATTTAGTACAACTATCCATGTGAAAGGATAGATACATGTAAAGGACCTTGAACCCTTGGTTAAAGATTCCAATCTTGTTAAGAGATTATGAGAAAAAAAATACATTACTTGAGCACACTTTACAAAGGATAAGAAGATTATATAACCTCCTATTTTGGATAAAAAATCCAATAAATATTACTTGAGTGATATGTAAATTGATTATCATAATCGTACTTTTGAAGTCCACTAGGAATGATAAATTTCACACATACGTCTTCCCAAATTATCATTCAATCCTTCAACTCTTATATGATATTCCAACATCAACACTATCAACAAAACATTATCCTCATACTATTTTATGACATTAAAATTTAAGGAAATAACTTTCCTTTATACCTATTACAAGTAAGAAATTAGGTTAGCCTACTAGGACTTCCCTAATGTACAATTAAATATATAGGATGACATTAGAACATAAGTTCCTCCTTAGGTAATAATACAATGATTACATAAAGTAACCAAAATGTTATAATACATCATTAACTCTTTCTAATAATAATCAACATGTTACACTATCAATTCAACTTCCTCTAAATAAGTCCCACAATACACAATCTATTCAACTACCAATACAATATATCACTCTTTATATATTAGGGACCATTATAACATGAACCAGATGACCCACAATGTCAAACATACACACAACAATAAGTGTTTCAACTACAAGTAGAAAATATATCACATCTTACATTTCATCGTGTTAGCATGAATGTTGATGGTATTCCTAAGGGGGAGCATCCTACAATTGTTGGAGCATTGGGAAGATTGTTAGCATGATTATCTTTTTTTTTCATGATTGTGTTTCTCACTGATGTCAACATACTAATTATTTTGTCAAGACTGATAGAGATTGTGGTCGTAAAGTATGAGGATTAAAGATGAGGCTATGTGTAGTTGATGATGAGATCTACTAATTATGTGGTTAAGTCTGCATGCAAAAATACGAAGACAGTTCCCAACTATTTGAGATTATTGAAGACAACATTCTTGCAAAGTTTCAGAGAACTGGTTACTATTATTTTTATTATATCTCTCAAAAAAGATAGAATTTGGTTTTAAGTGTAGTTAGACAAAACTAGAAGACATTAAAAAGATGGCATGCTTGATCATGCTAAGTTTGATTTTGTATGTGTGACGGATTGTGAAGATTGTGAGCCACCTTTATTCCTAAATTGTGAAAAGATGTAATATTACATGTATTGTAGTATCTTAATGTGGTCCTATGTTCACTGTGAATTGAGAAAGCCCCAAGGATGATGCAATAACTAATTTAAGTACATGGTTTAAAGGAAAGTTATTTTCCTTACATGTATGTGTAAGTGTAGTAAAAGTATGATTTAAGCATTTGGATGTGTAATGTGATTATGCAAACTTGGATGTGAGATCTAGTGAACCTAATATTTAATATCTTAAGACTAGAAAAGTATTTGGTGTAATTAAGACATGGTGAGATGACAAAGAGACTATATTTGGAAAAGAGGTTCCTATGGATAGTTGTTTATTTGTATTCTTATGTGAGTGATAGTACTAAGACCATTTGTATAGTGAGTTTGGTGGTCTTTCTCCTGAAGTTGTTTCGTAATGGGTCCTTCTTCCTTGCAACACTCCTACCAGGGTTGCCACAACTCCTAAAAATGTAGGAATCTCCTCATAGGAATTCAAAGTCTCCTAATAGGGATTGAAATATACTAAATTTATTTCATTGAATTCTAATAGGATCTATCCTCTTGCAAGGAACTTATGTATTAGTACAACATTTTGAGGGTACCATTCTAACTAGGATTTTCCTCCTAATCAAGGGGTTCGCTAGTTAAAAAATATAGTGTTATTATGTATGGTAATCTTGCTATGTTTGTTGCACTTATTGGTTAGATAATAGATCCATCGCACCACCCACCCTCCCACTTTGTTATCTTGAACGACATTACTTTCTAACAATTGGTATCAAAGAATCAAGTCCTTGAAGGAAAATCTTAATATCTACGGAGATCTATGCAAAGTCATTTTAGAAAAATAAAAATGTCTTAAGTTTGATGGATTTTACTATGATAATTCAAAAGAGAAGATGAAGACACATCTTCTATGCATGTGTCTGGGATATTGGATGATCATTAAGAATGAGAAGGAAATAGTTGATGAAAACAAGCTTGAATCTCTTATGGAAGGTCAAAGAGATCCTTTTATGTGTAATATGATATCTATGAAAGCACCTTTGATAGCTCTTCTTAAAAACAAGCACATTTAGGTAAAATCTTCAAATTTGACACATAAAATTTTGAAAGCATTGGAATCTATTTTTTAAGGTGATAAGCATACTAGAAAGTTTGATTTCATAATTGGATTTGTTTATTTCAAGAAGCTAAAATAATGGAAGATGAATTTGTAAGAAGTTATTTTGGTAGTATATCAAAGATCATTTCTGGAATTAAGGCATGTAATGGGAAGAAGGATGAAGATGAAATTGTATGGAAGATCTTGGAAACTTTGACATGTGCATATAAGAAGATAGCACAAATGATTGAACAAGTTATACCTTGCACATAAATGTTTACAAGATAAACTCTTCTTGGAAGATTAGAATCATTTTAGATAAGTTTGAGAAAAAGTGGAGATTTTCCTAGAGTTGAGACCACTTTTAGCACATTGAGTGTTTAACCTACATTCACAATAAGTGCAAGTACTAGTGGAGATTATGCTAGAAGGAACAATAGAACATTAGAAGAAGACATGAAGATTAGAGGAGGAATTTTCCTACATGTGAGAAGATAACCTAAAGGAAAGAAAATATTTAAATGTGAAGGACTTGCAATGGATATGGTCATTATGCTTCTAAGTTCCCTAAAAGAGTAAAGAACTGTAGAAGGAATTTCAAGCCTAGGAAGCATAGAGAATTTTTTAATGCAAATGATGAAGATCTGGAAGCTAGTGTGGAAATATTTTTGAGTGAAAGTGATGAAATAGAATTTTTTGCAATTAAGGAGGAAATTCTTGAAAAAGAATAAGTTAGAGAAGAAAGAGCCCTAGTGTCACAAGTTAAAAAGAATAAATGTGATTGGATCATAGATAGTGGTTGTTCACACCATATCACTAGAGATGTGAAAAAGTTCATTGAATTTAATAGTTGTGATGGAGGAATTTTTAGAGTTTGAAATAATGTGTCCTATCACATAAAAGGAATAGGATCTGTTTCTCTTGATGGGAAAACTAGCATTGATGAAGTTTAGTGTATTGATAGTTTGAAACATAATATTTTGAGTGTTGGATGTAACAAGGGATAACAATTGTAATACATAGAGAAGACATGTATTGTCAAGGATAAATATGGTAAGAGGATTGGTACTAGTACAAGAACAAGAGGTAATATTTTTTAGTTGAATCATAATAAGATGACTTTTCTAGTTGCTAAAGTTGATAATAGTTGGTTATGGAACAAAAGGTCTTGTCACATAACTTTGATAATATTGTAAAGATTGGTACTACACTTGTTGCTAAATTTTTTCCTAAAATTGTGAAGCTCACTAACATGGTATGCGAGTGTGTTATGGCAAAGAAGAAGAAAAGTTCTTTTTTGAGCAAGAAGTTTACTCCATTAGAAAAGTTGGAGATAGTACACATAAATTTGAGCAATCCTACAAAGAAAAGAGTCTTCTATGGTCAAAGGTATTTCATGATTCTTGTTGATAATTTTACTAGGATGATGTGGGTAGCATTTCTTAGAGAGAAATCTGAAGCATTTGAGAAGTCTAAGGTTTTTAATAATAGAGTAGAAAATGATTCTGTCTTAAAGATCAAATGTTTGAAAACTGATAAAGGTGGAGAGTTAAAGATTGCAAGCTCTAAAATGCCCAACTAGAATTGTAGAATAGAGAGGAGAAATGGATGAGTAATAGAGGTAGTAAGAGCTATGATGTTTGAGAACAATGTTTCAAAGATATTCTAGAGAGAAGTAGTTAACATAATAGTATACACCATGAACATAGTATAGATTAGACAAGGCACTAGTAAGACCCCTTATGACCTTTGATCTGGACATGCACCCTTAGTTAAGTATCTATGAATCTTTGGAAGTGAGTATTACATTAAGAGAGAAGAAAATATTGGTAGGTTTGATATGAGAAGTGATTAAGATATGTTTCTTGGTTATTCATTGAAAAGAAAATCTTATATATGTTCTAATTAGACAACTAAGACTATTGTTGAGAGTACAAATATTAAAGTTGATGAGAAGTTTAGAATTCAAGAAAGAATGCATGATTATAATTATGATGAAGAGATTAATCTAAAGGATATCCAAGAGAATGTTGAGTTGTTTTATGAGGTTGACACAAATTTATAGAGTAACACACTGATTTTGGAATAGAGAGAAAACCAAGGAGTGAACCTAGGGCTAAAGTAAGAGTTGAGACAATATGACACTTGATAAGAATCTAATAAAAGAATCATCTTATTAATATAATTATTAGTAGAAAGGACAAAGGATTGATGATACAAAATAAGGTACAAAGAGAAGAAAAATGTCTGATCTCACAAGTAGAACCTAAAAGTGATAATGAACATATTAAATAAGATTTTAAAAATAAAGAAATGATAGAAGAATCAGATTAGATTGAAATAATAATACATGGGAATTGGTTCCTAGATCTAAGAACAATAATTTTATAACAAGGTAAGATTGTGAGAAACAAAGAAAAAATTGTATGTAAGGGTTATTCATAGCAAAAAGGCATAAGTTATGTTGAAACATTTGGACCTATTCCTAGAATAGAAAAATTTAGAATGTTTTTGGCATATGTGGAAAACAAGAAATTCAAAGTGTACCAGATGGATGTCAAATAAATATTTCTAATTGGAGGACTTGAAGAGGTCTATGTTGAGTAGTTCCTTTGAAAAAAGAAGGAGATATAGTTTACAAGTTGAAGAAAGCTTTGTATGGATTGAAACAAGCACCTAGAGCATGGTATGAAAGTTTGGAAAAGTATTTGGAAAAATTGGGATTCGCTAAAGGTACTGTAGATAGTAATTTGTATTTGAATGAAATTGAGAATGGTTTAATAATTGTTGAAGTGTTTGTGGATGATATATTATTTAGATGTGATGATGAAGAAAGTGAAGCATTTTTTGGTGAAATGAAGGAGTTTGAGATTAGCATGATTGAAGAGATCAAATATTTCTTGGCATTGCACATTATGCAGAATAATGATGGCATTTTCTTATCACAAACTAAGTATTTGAAATATTTGTTGAAAATATTGGCTTTAAAAGTTGTAAATCTATTGGCACACCTATGGTAATTGTGTTAGAAACAATTAATTAATTATGTATTATCTTTGATGTTACAAAAAATGTAATATCTTTACTAGATAGCATATGTTGAGCTCACTCGAGCATTGATGACAGTTTCCTCTATCTACAAAGCATTCTAGAGTTTTCCAAGTTTAGAAGGTAGTGACTACCAAGTTCACTCAGGTGTTGAAGAGAAGTTCGCATAGCTTGAGTATCAACTGAGCTCCCTCGGGTAAGAAAGGAAATGTTGGATGGAACCAATGTTAACTAAGCTCACTTGGCTAGCAAAGGAACTTTGTGAACATGTAGTGTTAACCGAGTTCACTTGGTTAACATGAGAAAATTATTTTTGAGTTAGTGTCTACTGAGAAGGGTTGAATAACAAAGGATTTTATTGTTTTGGAATATTAAGTTCAATTGATTTGTTTGTTGGTTATAATTGATTGAGGAGATTAATATTAATTATTCTAATTTGTATTTAAGTCATTTGACAATGTGTATGATATACATATAATGTTAAGTTGAGGATTGAAAATAATAAAGTGAATGGAAGAATAGAAGATGCTTAGAGGAAGTGAATTAGAAGGATAAGAAGAATATCCTTGAGGAGCTACAAGGATATATTCGATCAAGTTGGATCAAGTATTCAAGCTAAAATTGAGATCTTTCATCAGCAATACAATTGCATCAAAAATTAGGTCACTTCATTGTTACTTTCTAACCATTGTAGCAGTGATCTAAATCTCTTAACAGAGTTGGTTTAACAACTATTTGTAAATCCTCTAACAAGGTGGCATTTCTAGATTGAAGTGTCTAAAGACCTCTAACAAGGCCACTCCTAATAGGGTAATTAAATCCTCTAATAGGTTTGCACCAAATAGTGTATTTTTTAACCTTTAATAGGGTTGGCTCCTAACCAGGCTCACTTCAAAAGAGTGAAAATTAGTAACTAGCTACAATCAGTGGTTGTTCCCAAATTGGGTTTCTACATTAAACCATGGTGTCACTTGTGTTCATGTTATTTCTTTCATGTGTAGAAAACTAAGTTAACTAAGGTTAATCATAGGAAACATCTTAAGATTTTCATGTTAAGAATTTACCAAGTTACAACATATTATCAGTATTAATTGAGTCCCTATGTGTTTACCAAGCATTAGTATTTTCAATAGTGTTTATATTTTGAGCTGACATCTAAGAGATCTAGGAAATATTTTAGTTGTAATTGATTCGCCCCTACCTTCTTAGTTACTCCTCTTATATTTCCAAAAATTGGTATCAAAGCTTTTGGTAATTGTAAAGAAGGTTTCAAGGACCTAAGCTAAAGATTGTGATATCTTACATAAGGGAGATCCCCAAGCTGAACAGAGATAACTTCAAGACATGGCAAGAACTCATGGGGTTGCATTTGGCAACCATTGGAGATTTGGGCCTAAAGTACCTAGATACCAAATATGTGACACCTCCTAGGACTATGGTTATCGAATAAATTGCAGAAAAGAAGAGTCATAACATTATGATGATTGATATTGCTTCATCTCTCAACTATGTTGAATTTCATGAAGTCAAAGATTGTGGAACTACTTATGAAATATGGATTAAGCTAAAAGCTAGCTATGGAGGAGATGATAATGTAAGAAGAGATAAAGCTAAAAGTCTTAGAGGAAAATTTGATCAAATAAAGATGAGAGAAGATGAGAACATTGAAAAGTACAATGACAAAATCAAAGCCAGTGTTTGTGCAATCAAAGATTCAGGAGGAAGGATTGAAGATGAGATGGTGGTAAGTAAGTTTCTCAGAAAACTTCTTCCTATATATACAAACAAGTATCAACAATTCCAGAAATGAGATTCAATCTAAAGAATGATATAACATTAGATGCAATAGTTGGAAGATTGACAACATTTGAGCTAGATAACTATGATAATTATTTTCCTAGTTCTAGCAATCTTGAGTTTGCATTTGAAGCCAAGTTGTCACTCAAGAAGAAAGCTAAAAGGTCAAAATACAAACAATTTGAAAGTGAAGAAGAAGATAGTTCTGATAGTGATCTTGAAGCCATTGAGGAATTACTTGCAAGATAGTATCCCAAAGGCAAAGGAAAATAAAAAGGAAAAATTCTTTAATTTTCTTTTCTTGTGAAGAAGTTGGACACATTGCTACAAGGTTCCCAAAGAGAGAGGACAAAGATGAAAATAAGCATAGAAAGTTTAAAGAAAAGAAGGATTTCAATAACTTCAAGTACTAAAAGGAAAAAGGTATGAAATCCTATTTTATGGTTAAAGATTTAGATAGTAGTGATGATGATGAGATGGTCTATATTTCTGTAAAACATGAATCTAATGATGATGAAGATAAAATGGAACTTGTCTCTCATGTTAGCAAAAATGATACATGGATTATTGATAGTGGTTTCTCACATCATATGACTAGTGAGAAAAAAAAGTTTGAACATATGGAACACTATGATGGTTGAAGTTCGAGATTTGGAAACGATGAACCATGTTGCATAAAGTTAAAAAGTTGTATCTCACTAACTAGTGAACTTGGATTTGAAAATTCTTATTGGGTTGAGGGACTATAGCATAATCTATCGAGTGTGGAACAATTGAATAACATTGGATTCAAGGTAGAATTCATGAATGGGAAGACCAAGCTACTAGATGGAAAAGGAAATCTGGTTGGGTTTGGTAACCAAACAAAAGGTAACTTATTCTACCTAGATCTTAGTGAAAGTTCATGTTTCATTACTCAAGTTGAGAAAATATGGTTATGGCACAAAAACTTATGTCATGTGACCTTTGATAACTTAATCAAGATAAGAAAGAACAAAAGAGTGAGAGATATTCCTAGTTTGAAGAAATTTGGTATGGGCCTATGCACAAATTATCAAATTGGTAATATGGGCAAGACAAGTTTCAAAAGAAAAAACTATCATTCTGAAGAAGTCTTGGAGCTAGTTCATACAAACTTATCTAGACCTATTGGAACTGAGAGCTATAGTGGAGATAAGTATTTTATTCTTTTTGTTGATGATTATTCTAGAATGATGATTGTAATGTATCTGAACGATATGTTTGAAGCATTTCAAAAGTTTAAGTGGTATTTGGTAAGAGTGGAGAAGGGAACTAGAAAGAAACTGAAATGTTTGAGATCAAACAGAGGTGGTGAATTCATTTCAAATAAATTCAATGAATTCTACATTGAAAGAGGAATTGAAAGACATGTATCAAACTCTGGTACACCACAACAAAATTGTATAGCTGAAAGAAGGAACAAATCCATCATGGATTATGTAAGAACTTTGATGATAGAAAAGAATGTTGCAATCAAATATTGGAAGGAAGAAATCAATACTATAGTGCATACCTTGAACAGAGTACAACTAAAGAAACAATCAAATCAAACTTCTTATGAACTATGATATGGCTACAAACATAGTGTAAGTTACTTGAAAGTATTTAGTAGCAAATATTATATCTTGAAGAAATCTAGAAAAGTTAAATTTGATGTCAAAGGTGATGAAGGCATAATCCTAGGATATTCCTACCAAAGAAAAGCATTTAAATGTTTGAATTTATCAACTCATAAGATCATAGAAAGTGTACATGTGAGAATTGATGAGTTTGCTGAAAGGAGTAAACAAGACAACTATAAAGAACCTAAGGATTCTAGAAAGTTTATCTACTATGAAGCTAATACATTGCCAAATCCAATTTGAAGTTAGTAGACTTCACCTCTTGGGTCCCCAAAATATCCAAAGGCTACTGAGTTATAACTAGTGCAACCCAAGTCATAGTCTAAAGAACCTCAAGTTGTAGTCAGAAGCTATCGAGCTATTGCTAAAGAAAATTGAGTCTAAAGGACCTGAGTCACAAACAATAGGACCCAAGCTTGATATAGAAGATCATGGTGAGAGTAGTGGAACAAGTTCCAAATGCAAAGTACCAATGTTAGCAAGATATGTTAGAAGGAACCATGCACACAATCAAATCATTAGATACAAGTTAGATGGAACAATGACAAGAAACAAATTGAAAGGTACATGTTTTCTTACTAAATTTGAACCTAGATCAGTTAAAGATGCTTTGGATAATGAAATTTGGATTGAAGCAATGAATGAAGAGATAGAACATATAGAAAGGAATAAGACCTGGAATCTTGTTCCTAGACCCAAGGATAAGAATGTCATTGGCACAAAGTGGGTTTTTAGAAATAAGCTAAATGAAGATGGAGAATTTTCTAGAAACAAAGCAAGGTTAGTATGCAAAGGCTATTCTTAGGAAGAAGGTATTGATTATGGTGAAAGTTTTTCTCCTATTGCAAGATTAGAAGGTGTTAGAATTTTACTTTCTTATGTTGCACATAAATGATTTAAAATTTATCAAATGGATGTGAAATCTACATTCTTGAATAGAATTCTTGAAGAGGAAGTTTACATAGAAAAACTTGAAGGTTTTGTAGATCCTAGTAAAAGGGATATGGTTTGTAAACTGCAAAAGGCATTGTATGGTCTCAAGAAAGCTCCTAGAGCTTGGTATAAAAGATTTCATAACTACTTGATAAAGATTGGTTTTCAAAGAACAAATGATAACAATTACCTATACATCAAAGAAGGTCTAGATAAGAAGATTGTGTTGGCATAAATCTTTGAGGTTGACATATTTTTTACTAGAAATGATGACTTGTGCAAAACCTTTTTAGAAGAGATGAGTAATTAATTTGAGATGTCCATTATTGGATTGCAAATCTAACAAAAAAAGGATGGTATCTACATTACTCAATCCAAGTATATCAAGGAGATACTAAAGAAATTTGGAATGGAGGATTCAAGGTCAGATGGAACACCTATGTCTATTAGACATAAGCTTTCCAAAAATGATGATTCCAAAGAGGTAGATCAGACCACATAGAGATCAATGATTATAAAATTACAATATGTAGTGCGTACAAGGCCACATATTGCATTAGTAGTTGGTATGGTGGCAAGAATCTTAGCAAAACCCATAGAAAATCACATGATGAAAATCAAGAGAATCATGAGGTATCTAAAAGGTACTGAAGACTATGGATTATGGTACAAGAAAGAAGGCAATATGGCTTAAATACCTTCATAGATGCTGACTAGGCAAAAAGTGTTGATGATAGGAAGAGCACTAGCAGTGGAGCGTTCTTTCTTGGTAAAAGACTAGTATCTTGGACAAGAAAGAAGTAGAATTGTATTTCTCAATCTACAATAGAGGAAAAGTATGTTGCAGCAATAGTTAATTATTCCAATGTTGTTTGGTTTAAGCAACTTTTTGTAGGTATGAAGATAGAAATCAAGGATCTAGTGGTTATCTTCAATAATAATTCTAGTGTAATTAATATATCAAAGAATCTTGTGATGCATATCAAGACCAAGCACATTGCTATAATATATCATTTTCTAAGAGAATTGGTTTTAGATAAAGAGGTAAGATTGGAATATGCAAATACTAAAGAACAAATTGAAGACATATTCACTAAGCCTTTACCTAAGGATGCATTTTTTCATCTAAGAGGTAAGTTTGGGGTTATTCCCCTATCTAAAGCTCACTAAATGAAGTTTAGTGATGCATCAACTTGAGCATGTTGAAGATCAGTCAGCTGATGCAGTATTGAAAATAGTAGAATGCATATGAATCAATGCATGAGGTACATTGATACTCACTAAATATTTTATTTGGCATAAGATGAAAAAGAGGGAAATTATAGTATCATATCACATATAATTTTTTTTTCAAGATGTCAAAGAGGAAGAACTTGGTCTGAGGTAGAGCTTTGCTATCAAAAGGAGATGTTGAAGGCAAAGCTTGCCAATGGAGGGAGAAACTAAAGGTAGAGGGAGTTCACACTGATAGAGGAAGTTCTCAAGGATGAGAATTATAATGAAACTAAGGATATGTTCATTATTTTATTTTACTCTAAAATGTTTATTGTATTATGATATGTTGTGTTGCCATCAATGCCAAAGAGGGAGATTGTTGAAAAAAATTAATTAATTGTATATTGTTTTTTATGTTACACGAAATGTCATATCTTTACTAGAAAGTGTATGTTGAGCTCACTTGGGCATTGAAGATAGTTTCCTCTATCTACAAAGCATTCCTAAGTTTTCTAAGTTTAGAAGGCAATGACTATTGAGTTCACTTGGGCATCGAAAAGAAGTTCACAGAAGTTGAATGTTAACCGAACTCACTCAAGTAACAATGGACATGTTGAATGGAACTAGTGCTAACCAAGCTCACTCAATTACCAAAGGGACTTTGTGAAGATGTAGTGCTAACCATGTTCACCTTGTTAACATAGGAAAATCATTTCTGAATTTGTGTCTACTGAGCAGGTCAGCTAATGAAGAATTTTCTTGTTTTAGCATATTAAGTCCAATGTATTTTTTTGTTGGTTCTAGCCAACTAAGGAGATGAATATTAATTATTCTAAGTTGTATTCAAGATGACTAGAGAATGTGTATGATATAAATATAAGGTCATGTTAATGATTGAAAATAAGAAAGTGAATAGAAGAATAGAATATACTTAGAGGAAGATAATTAGAAGGATACACAAAATATCCTTGAGGAGCTATAAAGATACATTTGATTAGGATAGATCAAGTATTCAAGCCATAATTGAGACCTATAATCAACAATTTAGTTGCATTAGAAATCAAGTCATCTCATTGTTACTTTCTAACCATTGTAGTAGTAATCTGAAGCTCTTAACAATGTTGGCTTAACAACTATTTGTAAATCCATTAGCAAGGTGGCATTTCTAGATTGAAGAAAGACCTTTAACAAGGCCACTCCTAATAGGTTGATTAAATCCTATAACAAGGTCACACCTAACAATAATTTTTGCAACCTTTAATAGGGTTGGCTTCTAACAAATCTCACTTTAGAAGAGTGAAAATCAATAGCTAGTTGTAATTGATGGTTTTTCCCAAATTGGATTTCCACGTCAAATCTTGGTGTCACTTGTGTTCATGTTATTTCTTTCATGTGTATGCAACTAAGTTAATTGATGTTAATCATAGGAAATATCTTAATATTTGTATGTTAAGAATTTACTGAGTTACAACATATTATTAGTATTAACTAGGTGCTTCTGTGTTTGTTGAACATCAGTATTTTTAGTAGTGTTTATATTTTGAGCTGACCTCTAAGGGATCTGGGAAATATTTTAGTGGTAACTGATTTAACCCTCTCCTCTTTGTTACTCCTCTTATATTTCCAACAAATTCACAAGTTATCTAGCAAGGATGAGACACCTAATATTGAATAGAAGAAGTATAGATCTATGATTGTAGGTTTACAATATTCAACTCACACAAGACTAGATATAACTAATATAGTTAGCATTGTGGAGAGATTTCAAGCTAATCCTAAAGAATGAAATTATGCAAGAGTATAGAGGATTATCATATTTTTGAAGGGTACACCTAATTTTGGGTTGTGGTATGAAAGATCAAATGAATTTACTTTATGTGCATATTGTTGGAAATATTCAAGATATGACAAGTTACTGAGAGGGGAGGGGTGAATCAGTAACGTCTAAAATTTCAAACAATAAAACTGTATACTAATATATTCACCATTCATCCAAGTAACCTACTGTAAGCATGAAACAAAATCATTTGCAACACTTGAACACACAGATTTGGTGACCCAGAAACCTTCCAAATAGAAAGTAAAACTGGGGTGGGAATGAAACCCACAAGCTTCGTTACTACAGTATGAAGTTGGCCGGTTAAGGCTTACAATGACCACTTTTGGTGATCTGCCCTGTTAGGAGCACAAAGGATTTCTAGATCCACCTTGTTAGAGGATTTCCAAACATACAATAAAGTATGCACTCTGTTAGGAGATTTACAAAAGACTGTTAAGTCTACCTTGTTAAAGGATTTACAAAAACTGATTCACCTATTAGAATGAAATAATGGATCTGATTACAATTGATTGCTGATAAGATCTGCTATGCTCTAATTCACCTTGATGTGATAGATAAAACTTTTCTGCTCCAAAACTCGACCTGCTGAATATCTTCACAATTCAGCCCACACTTTCGCACGCATGTATTTCTTTCGCACTTTCACACTTTTACACTTTCACATTTCCATTCATTACCATTGTCATAACAACTATATTTGAATGATACAATACATTGCATATATATACCATCCATATAAACAATACATGCAAGGTCGGCTAAATAATACATGCAAGGTCGGCTAAACAACAAGTGCAAATCTCTATACAAAGTCGGCCCAAGGTAAAAAACTCGGGTTCACTGAACTGACTCGGTGTCCTTCTGATACTCGGCGTCCACTATGTTACTCGGCATCGTCATGCACTCGGTAGAAGTGAAGGCACGGTTCATACTAAACACTTCGAGTAGTTCTGAACTCGGTAACCACTGGAGACTCGATAGAAGAGATGTCACTCGGTGAATACTTCTATCTGAACTGTAGCTCGGTGATCAAAGGAAACACTTGATAGAACCTTGTGACTCGGTGATAGTTAGTTTCCTTGATAACCGTCTGAGCTCGGTAAAATTAATTTCCTTGATAACCTCAGGAGTTTGGTTATCATGAAGTTCTCGATTACATCTTAGTACATCTTCACTCGGTCAAAACTGATTCCTTTCTTTACCTTGAACACTCGGTAAACACTGGCTGCTTTGTTCACCTTGATCACTCGGTAAACACTGACTTCTTTGTTCATCTTGATTACTCGGTAAATACTGACTTCTTTGTTCACCTTGATTACTCGGTAAACACTGACTTCTTTGTTCACCTTGATTACTCAGTAAACACTGAGAATTAGGTAAAGCTTGGCTTCCGGTGAGAGCTCGGTAAGAATTTAGAATCCAATAAGTGTTGTAACTAATGACAAAAATGTATCATAATGCCAAAAAATATACTGATGTGGATTTGGCAGGTAGTATGCATGAGAGAAAGAGTACAATTGGTGGAGCATTTTTCTTAGGAAGGAGATTGGTTTCTTGGCTAAGCAAGAAACAAGACTATATTTCACAAAGCATGACATAAGTAGAGTGTGTAGCAACATACATAATTCTAATAAGATCATTTGGATGAAACAAATATTTAAAAACATTGAAATTATTCTTATAGATCCTCTTGTCATACATTGTGATAACACAAGTATAGTGAGTATGTCTAAGAATACATTTTTATATTCAAAGACAAAGAAAGTATCTATTAAGCATCATGTTTTGAGAGAGAAAGTTGTAGAAAAAAGGATCGGATTGGAGTATAACACTATAAACTTGAGTGGATATGAGATATATTTATAAAGTCTTTATCTAAGGATACATTTGATTACTTGAGAAGTATGCTTGGGGTTATGCCCCTATCTACTTCAAAGTAGTTGATGCAAAGATTGCATCAATTTAGTAGGACAAAAGACTATTGTTTATTTGTACTTTATGCATGATGCTTCCACTATGGGGGAGTGTTTGTGATTGAGTTGAGTCATGAACTTGAATTTTGATAACTTCTATTGAACAATGTCTTTGGATGTTTGAGCTTATTGAAGATCTTATGTAGCACAATTGACATAACAATATATTTTTCATTATTGTTAATGGGGGAGAAGATGTACATGAAAAAAATCTCATGGTACATTGGGAGAAGTGTACATCTAGTTAAGCATAGTTGTATAGAGGTACAATACATGATGAAGATTGTGTACTTGATCACGCTAAGTTTGATGTTACATGTGTGAAGGATTCTAAAGTTTTTGAGCTAATAATATTATGAAATTTTGAAAATATGTAATGTAACATCTATTCTATTATCTTAATGTGATGCTATATTAATTATAAATAGAGAAAGCCTCAAGGTTATCTCAATAACTAGTTTAAGGACTTGGTATAAAGCAAAGTTATTTTCCTTGGATGTAAGTGTAAGTGTAATAAAAGTGTTATTTAAGTGTATGGATGTGTAATGCAAGTATGAAAATTTGGATGTGAGATCGAGTAAACCTGATATTGGATATCTTGAGATCAAAGAAGTGTTTGGTGCGATTAAGACATGAAACACTGACTGAGAGACTATATTTGGAAAAGAGGTTGCTATGGAAATTTGTTTATTTGTATTATTTTGTGAAGGATGGTACTATGATGCATGAGCATCCTAGGTGTAAGAGAAATTTTGTATCACCCAAAAATATTTTCTTTTTAGTCTTTTCTATTTTAATAAGGACTAGTAGACAAGGTGGTTACTATTTATGGGAACTTGCTATTTTTAGTAAGTTTCTCATACAAGCTTAGAATGTTCTCATTTTCTACATGAAGGTTCATTTTGGAATTATAAGCCTACCATAAAAATCTCATTTCTCTAGCTTAAGTACCAGAGAAGTTATTGCAAACTTTCAGTGGAAAAACTTGCAAAAAAATCTTTAGGCTCACCATTGGAGGCCTTAGAGTGCCCGGATGAGGTCTAAAAACTTGATGGAAGGGCACTTGCATAGTTCCAAGCCTGTAGATTAGGAGCTTGCATTTCTAAAAATTGGTTATAATGGCCAATTGGAGCAATGGTTCAAGAGTTATGGCCTTCAGAAGTTAGGCTACCAAAATTTCTAAAATAATTTGTCAAAAATGTATTTAGCCAACTCTATATGTATTGTTAGGGTCTTTCAGCCCTAGGTACTAAGTTTGTGCATCTAAAACCTTCTTGGGTAGCATAAAATTGCTTATTTAAGAAAGGCCCAAACATTGTCTAGGATAGCTCTAGTTGATAGTTTGCAACTTGTCTTGCAAATTACTGTAATGAAGGCATCCATGTGGGTTAGCATATTGTACTTGTTAATTTTGTAATTTTGCATTTGCAGTGCAAATAATAAGTCCATATTTTGTTCTCACATATTTTGTTGTTTCTTTGTTTCTATTATGGTCTATGGTATTAAGGGGAGCGCCCTTCATCAAGTGTTATTAGAACTATCATTCTTGAGTGTGTGGATAGATCCTCGACTATGAGATAGTTTGTACAAGGACCATGGTTTGGGTTGTGCATGTAAATAGATCATTAATTGTGAGGCAGTTTGCACAATGGTTTCAACAAAAGTGGGAAAATGCCTCCATGAAGAGACAATGGTGAAAGAGTTGTAGGTGTTACACTTGACGGTTTTAGAGCCCTCTAAAGAAAAATACAAGCATTGAAAGCAAAAATGCATAGAGCAATAAATTTTTCCATAACAGATGAAAGCAAGGATGAGGATGAAGTAGAAGAAAATGTCAAAATAGCTTGACAGTTCTAAACCTAGAGAAAGAGAGGCTTTTTAGGGTCATCTCCAAGATTGGAAAAAGACCTAAGTTTGAAGTTCCCACATTTTTAGGAAATCTTAACCCAGAGGAGTTGATTGATTGGATCAACAAACTAGAGGAGTACTTTGAGTATAAATATATTGATGATCTTGATAGGGTCAAGTTTGCAAAGGTGAAATTTAAGGGACATGCAAAGATTTGGTGGCAAGAGGTTTAGTTGGAGCAAAATAGAAAGGAAAAGGAAAAAATAACTAGATGGGATCGGATGATAGCTAAACTAAAGTGACAATTTATTCCCATGGATTATGAGGTTCATCTATTAAAGAAAATGCAATGGATAAAGCAAGAGGAAAAAAATTTTCAAGAGTATATCGAAGAGTTCTACCGAATTCTCATTAGAACCAGCCATGCAAAAGCTAATACGGAGAAAGTGGCCTGTTATCTTAACAGGTTAAGGCAAAGTATTTAGGATGGGTTGAGTCTAGTTTGAATGAATAGTAGTGAGGAGGTATACTAGTTTTCCCTAAGAGTTGAGGAGAAAATGAACAAGAAGTTTGACAACAAGAATAGTGGAAGAGGTCATGGAAGAAGATCTAGTAGACAATCTTATGGTGGCCATAATGATAATTAGAAGAATAAGGATGAGGCTATAATTAGTAGTCATAATCAAAGGGGAAACAATTCCAATCATTTCCATGATCATAACAATAGAGATCAGAGAGGAAGAGGAAAAGGAAAAGGATCTAAAAGAGGAGCTTCTATGGGAAATGTTTTTGTTGTAGAGAAGAAGGGCATAGAGCATTTGAATGTATCCAGTGCCAAGGAAGGATAGATTGAAGTACAAAAGGCAAGGCCAAAGTTGTATATGTTGATGAAAATGCTAGATCATCACATTCTAAAGATGTTGAAGGAAGAGAAATCATAGTTAACAAAAGAGTCATGTTGAGTGATGAGAATGAACTTGATCAAAGAAGGAGCTTGTTTAACATAAGGTGCAAATGTGAAGATAAGTGTTATGATGTGATCATATGATGGTGGAAGTACTAATAATCTTGTGTCAGAAATTATGGTCACCAAGTTGAAGCTAAAGAGATAGAAACACCTATGTCTATATTGTATTGCTTGGATGCAAGATGACCACAAAGTCATGGAAAATGAGTAGTGCTCAGTGAAGTTCAAGATTGGAAGCTACTAGGATGAGGTACTATGTGATATCATACCTATGGACATATTTCATATGCTGTTGGGTAGGTTGTGGTAGTTTGATAGGCATGCTATACAAGATGGGTGAGAAAATACCTACACTCTAACCAAGGATGGAGTGAAACATAAGTTGAAGCCATTGAAGGGTAAAGAAGAAAAGGTATATAGTGCTACCAAAATATGTTTTATTGATGTAAAAGATTTTCTCAAAGGTATGAAGCATGAGCATATGTTTTTTCTATAATTCCAAAAGATGGTAAAGAAGAAGTAGAGGAGGTGCCTACAAAAGTTGCAAATATGTTGGGAGAGTTTTTTGGTATTGTATCATATAATGTACCTAATGGATTGCCCCCAATGAAAAAGATCAATTACCATATAGATTTGGTTCTAGAAGCTAGTTTTTCAAAAAAGGAAACACACAAAATGACACCAATGGAAAGTGAAGAGTTGAACATGCAATTTCATGGGTTGTTGTAGAAGGGGTTCCATGTGTTGTACCAACTATACTAGCACCAAAAAAGAATGGATAACGGAGGATGTGCATAGACTCTCACACTATCAAAAAGATCACAATCAAGTATAGATTTCCATTGCCAAGGATGGATGATATTATGGACTATTTGAGTGGGGATGAGTATTTAGCAAAGTTAGATATAAAGAGTGGGTACCATCAGATTTTTATTAGAGAAGGTGATAAATGGAATACTACTTTCAAGACCAAAGAAGGATTGTATGTGTGGTTAGTCATGAATTTTGGGCTAACCAATGCACTAAGCACTTTCATGCAGCTCATGAATGAGGCACTAAAGGATTTTTTGGGTAAGTTTTTCATTGTTTACCTAGATGATATTTTGATATTTAGTAGCACATTGGAGGAGAATTTGATCCATATTTGCAAGGTGTTTGATAAGTTGAGGGAAGAAAAGTTGCTAATAACCTAAAGAAGTATAGTCTTGTAAAGAAGGAGTTGGTGTACCTAGGATTTGTAGTTTTAGTAGAAGGTTTGGAAATAGACCTAGAGAAAGTGAAGGCTATTCTTGAATGATCTACTCTAAGGAGTATGATAGAGGTAAGATCTTTCATGGACTGGCTAGTTTTTATAGAAAGTTCATAAGAGATTTTAGCAATATTTGTGGACCCTTGACTGAAACAATGAGAGGGGATAGGAAAGAATTTAAGTGGACTATTGATGCAGGAGAATTGAGCTTGGATTTGGTGAAGTTATGATTTTCATGGTTAGGAATGTGTTGGAGACACATCAGAGAACCTTTCCTCATGATTGCATAGAGATTAGATGGATTGAGTTGGAGTTTAAGTCATTTTTACGTTGCTGCTAGAATTGTGTTTTCTAGTTTCTAGGTGCCTATTGCGAACAATTTAACCAATTTTCTAAAATGATTTAAAGGATGTGAATTTCAAAGATTGAAGAGGACCTAGAGTGATATATCTAATTAAGATCACTATTCTTAATTCATTATAAGTTGGAAGATATGGCAATTCTACTAGAGTATCAATTTCTAGTATTTTTATGCAATGAGTTTATGTGTGTGACTTCCAAGATGAATCTAAAGTTATACTTAATGAATCAGATTTAGAAAGATTAATTATTTTTAGAGGAACTAAATTAATACCTTTAATTTGAATCAAAAGTCCTAATTCAATCAAATCTAGGAGATATCACAATTTTTCTTGGGTATCAATTTTTAGATATTTAATTATTGTTGGAGGTCGACTTGTGGCTCTTCAAGTATTTAGTGTTAGGTTTATTTAATTTTTAATTGCTAGGAAAATTTGTGGCTTAGTTTAGTATAAGTATGGGGGTCTTGTGGAGTCTTTTATTCATACATGGTGGAGTGATTTATTCAGAGGAGGAGTGAGTGTGGGAGCAGCTGAAGGGTGAGTTTTGCTAAGTCTGTGGATAGAGCACTGAATGTGAGATAGTTTTCAACAAGATTATGATGAATTTGTGAGTGTGTGGATATAGCATTGAATGTGAGGTAGTTTACACTTGGATCTTGGATAAAGTTGGAGTAGAGCTAGGGCTACGGCTAGAAAACAAGTTTAGATTTCCTTGGTGATTTCTTCTAGATTTTTGTTTATGTTATAGATCTAGGCTAGCTAGGATAGGTTTGGATACGATCTTGAGGGGTCTTTGAGAACTATTACTTTCTTTTTATTGTTTCATAATCAAGAAGGCCATACATCCTGACACATTGCATGTAATCAGTTATATTTTATAAATAAAGAGTTGTAATTTGGTATAAGATCTTGCATTGTTATTCTATTTTTGTTTTATGGTTATTAGCTGGGGGCTAGGACATATCCTTTGGGGATTCTCTTGCCTTGCACTATGTCAAGTAGTATAAGAGTGAAGGTTGTTCCTAAGTGTGTAGACAAATCACCAAACTTGTGGTAGTTTGTACTAGGATTTGGATTGGAGAAGTAGATGTAAGTTGATCTTGATCTATTGGTCAATTTTATTTCTAGAGTCATAGATCTCTTAGTTGTGAGGTGGAAAATCATGGTTGTGACTTGCAATTATAGAGGGATTGCAATTGGATTGATGGATGTGAAGATGGAAGATTGATCTTGTTGAGGCATGATCATAGAGAGTTTTTGGATTGCAGATCTGTGGTCCTGGACTTGTGATGTGGTTCTAGATTATTTGTGCAAGGTGGAAGCTTGTAATCTAACTTGAAAACAATTTAAGGTTGTCATAAGGAGTGCTTTTATGAAGATCTTGAGATGGCTCTGAGAGGATTAGACCTTGAGATTATTACAAATCTCAGTGATGTGATGGAGAAGAATTTTTCTAAGATGTTTTTTCAGTTTGAAGCTAGTTTGGCTAATCGAGCTAAGGATGTGGTTTCTCGGTTTGAAACTAGCTCAAATGACCAAGATAAGGATAGAATGAGGAAGCCATTTTGTAGATGTTTGTGGAGCTAGAGTCTACTGATCTAGAAGAGAGTTGTCTAGCCGGTTAAGAGACTTGTTTGTAAGAGAAGATGCCATAGCAAGGTTGAGGTGGAAGAGGTTGGCTTTGTTGATTAGTTTATGGAGTTTGATGCAGAACTTGTAGAGCAACTTGAGGTTGTTGCTGAGGATATTCATAACCTTGTTGATGTTGGGACAGAGGTTGGTTTTCATGATCAGTTGGCTAAGTCTGATATGGAAATTATAGAGCACTTAGTCATGGATGATCTAGTTGTTGTTGGTGATGACTTGTATGTTGTAGAGCATCTTGTTGCAAGCAATGAGATGGTTGGTGTTGTGATTTTTTCATGTGTTGATGGATATCTACATGTTATTATTGATGGAGAGTTTGTTGGTGCTGGTGTGGATTCACTAGTTGTTGATGTGGATGAGGATTTGTTGATGAAGCATTATGTTTAGTTTGTTCTTGGGTGTGAGCATGTTTATTGGGTTAATGATATGTATTTGATTCTAATGTTTCAGTTGATGAAGCAAAAATGGTTGATTTTTAGATTTGTTCTATTAAATTTGATTAAGTGGAAGCCTTTGGTGAAGATGAAGAAGGTTGTAAATCTTTCTTTGGGCATCAAATTATGGGACATAATTTTTTATTTACCTAGGGAGTCTGATGCAGGAACATCGAGCTTTGATTTGGTGGAGTTATGCTTTTCATGGTTAGGGATGTATTGGAGACACATTGGAGAACCTTTCCTCATGATTGCATAGAGATTGGATGGATTGAGTTAAAGTTTGATCTAGTTTTACCTTGCTACTGGAACTATGTTTTCTAGTTTTTGGGTGCCTATTACAAACCATGTACCTAATTTTCCACAATGAGTTGGAGGATTGAGGAGGACCTTGAGTACTATCTCTAGTTAAGGTCTCTAGTTTTAATTCATTATACATTGGGAGATATGGAAATTCTCCTGGAGTATCAATTTTATGCATGACTTCCAAGATGAATCTAAAGTTATCCTTAGTGAATCAAACTTAGCAAGCTTCAGAGGTTGTAGAGGACCTAAACTAATACCTTTTATTTCAAGCATAAGTTATAATTCAATCGGAGCTAGGAGATATTGCAAATTTTCTTGAGTATCAATTTTTGGATATTTAATTGTTGTTGGAGGCTGACTTGTGGCTCTTCAAGTATTTAATGTTAGGTTTATTTAATTTGTAATTGCTAGGCCAACATGTGGCTTAGTTGGGTATAAGTAGGGGGGTCTTGTGGAGTCTTTTATTCATTCAGAGGAGGACTGAGTGTGGGAGCAGCTAAAGGGTGAGTTTTTGTGAGTCTGTGGATAGAGTGCCAAATGTGAGGCATTTTATAGTAGGATTATGATGAATTTGTGTGTGTGGAAAAATTAAAAAATGTGATGTAGTTGACACTCGGATCTTGGATAAAGTTGGAGCAGAGCTAGGGTTACAGCTTGAAAACAAGGAGATTGCTTGGTGGGCTTTAGAGTACAAGTTTAGATTTCCTTGGTGGTTTCTTCTAGATTGTTGTTATGTTACAGATCTAAGCTAGCTGGGATAGGTTTGGATTGGATCTTGAGGGATCTTGTAGAACTATTACTTTCTTTGTATTTGGCTATAACCTAGAAGGCCTTATAGCCCAGTACACTACATGTAATCAGTTATATTTTTATAAATAAAGAGTTGTAATTTGGTATCTGATCTTGCATTGTTATTATGTTTCTATTGTATTGTTATTAACTAGGGGCTAAGACATCTCCTTTGGGGATTCTCCCACCTTGCACTACATCAACAATAGGAGAAGATAAGAGTTTTAATCTACTGAAATAGAAAGTTACAAAAGTAGCCTATTTTAGCACTTTCTCATTTTAACAAGGTGTTTCAAGTAGACTATGATGCTAGTGGTACTACAATAGGAGTTGTTATGAGCCAAGAAGGTAGACCTGTTGCTTATTTTAATGAGAAGTTGAATGATGCAAAAATAAACTATTATATTTATGATCAAGAATTTTATGCTATAGTTCAAGCATTGAAGAAGAGGAGACATTATCTTCTTCCTAAGGAGTTTGTTTTGTATACTAATCATCAAGCTTTGCAATATTTGAATAGTCAAGGAAAATTGAACCAAAGGCCTTTGAAGTGGGTTGAGTTTTTGTAGAGTTATACATTTTTTTTGAAACACAAGAGTGGGAAGTCTAATAGAGTTGTAGATACAATTAGTAGAAGACAAATTTTGTTGATAGAAATGCAAATAGAGGTGGTTGGGTTCAAGAAAATCCATACTTTGTATCAAGATGATCATGATTTTGGTGAAGCACGAAAGGTTTGTACAAAATTTGTTAGACAAGACAAAGTGGTTGGGTTTCATGATCCAAGATAGTATGTTGTTTAAAGGAAGCCAGTTGTGCATTCCTAGAAGTTCAATGAGAGAAATCTCATCAAGGAGAAGCATAGTAGGGGGTTGGTTGGATATTGTGGCAAAGATAAAACCATAGTTTTGGTTGCTAAGAATTATTATTGGCCATAGTTGCAACAAGATGTGAAGAAGTTTGTATAGAGTTGTAGAGTATGATAGATGGTGAAAGGAGTAAAGCATAATACAAGGTTGTATTAGCCATTACTTGTGCTAGAGAAGCTACGGGAGGATGTTAGCATGGATTTTGTTCTTGGATTATCAAGGACTCAGTGTGGGCATGATTCTATTTTTGTGGTGGTTGAAAGGTTTTCAAAGTTGGCACATTTTATTCCTAGAAAGAAGACTAGTGATGTTGTTCATGTGGCAGAGTTGTTTTTCAGAGAAGTGGTGAGACTACATGGTCTGCTAAAGATTATAGCTTCATATCAAAATACCAAATTTGTTTGGTATTTCTAGTGTACATAGTGGAAGAAGTTGAGATATATTTGAAGTTCAATTCATCATATCATCCACAGACTAATGGACAGATGAAAGTTGTGAATCACAATTTGGGAAACTTGTTGAGATGTTTGGTTGGAGACAAACCAAAAGGATGGGATCTGATTTTACCACATGTGGAATTTGCATATAATAATTCTATCAATAGGAGTATTGGTAAATCACTATTCTAGATTGTATATGGGAGTAGTCCCAGAAATGCTTCTAAATTGCAGTAGTTGGATAAATGAGAGATAAGTAGTGCTGAAGGAGAAGAATTTGCTGAAGATTTGAAGAACATCCATGAGGGGGAAAGGAAATACATCATAAAGATGAATACATAGTATAAGGCTAAGGAAGATGTGAAAAGGAGGTATAAGGAGTTTCAGATTGGAGATGAAGTCATGGTTCATTTGAGAAAGGAGCACTTTCTAGTGGATATATATAATAAGCTGAAGATGAAGAAGTTTGGATCGTACAAGATAGTGAAAAGGAATGATTTTGGAAATGCTTATGAAGTGGAGTTTCCTAATTAATTGTGTATTTCACTAGTACTTAAAATTTTAGATTTGATAGAGTATTATGAAGGAGGTGATGGAGATGAAGTTGCAGAAGCACAACTAGTTTAGCTACAAAGGATATTGAGGAGATGTTGGATAGTCATGTTGGAAAAAGTAGTAGGAATAGAACTTATGAGGGATATCTAGTCAAATGGAAACGAAGGTCAATTCAGGATTCATCATGGCTAGCAAGGGAGGAGGTTAGCCATCTTGGTTTTCCTCTACACACTTTAGATGTGACAGAGTCACTTGTTTGATGCAAGAGCATCCTGGGTGTAAGAGCAATCTTGCATCACCCAAAAATATTTTATTTTCAATAATTTCCATTTTAATAAGGACTAGTAGACATGGTGGTTACTGTTTATGGGAACTTTCTATTTTTAGTAAGTTTCTCATACAAGCACAGACTATTCTCATTTTCTGCATGAAGGTCCATTTTGGAATTATTAGCACACCATAAAAATATCATTGCTCCGCCTTAAGTATTAGAGAAGCTATTGCGGACTTTCAGTGGAAAATGTTGTAGAAAAATCTTCAGGCTCACCATTGGAGGCCTTAGAGTGCTTGAATGAGGTCCAAAAACTCAACAAAAGGGGGTTTGCATAGATATGAGCCTATAAATCAAGAGATGGCATTTCTAAAAATTTGTTACAATTGCCAGTTGGAGCAACGGTTCGATAGTTATGCCCTTCAGAAGTTGGGATACCAAAATTTCTAAAATAATTTGTCAAAAATGTATTTAGTCAGCCCTATATGTATTTTTAGGGTTTTTCGGCCCTAGGTATTAAGTTTGAGCATCTAGAACCTTCTCAGGTGACATAAAATTGCTTATTTAAGAAAGAATCGAATATTGTCTAGGACAGCTCTTGCTGATAACTCGCAACTTGTCTTGCAGGTTATTATAATGAAGGCACCCATGTGGGTTAGCATATTGTACTTGTGAATTCTGTAATTTTGCATTTGTGGCACAAATAAGAAGTCCATATTTTGTTCTTGCATTTTTTGTTATTTCTTTGTTTCTATTATGGTTTATGGTATTAAGGGGAGCACCTTTCTGTTAAGAATGGATTAACCAAAGAGGGAGATTGTTGAAGAAGACTATGCATTTCAATCATTGTTTGTCACTAATGTCAAACTTGCTATTTTCTAGTAAGACACCTCCTTATAAGATTCAAGTACTATCACTTAGTTGATTGATGAAGAGGATTTGATCAATAAGATGTAATAATAGCACCTAGAGGAAAGGTTGAGTTATGATTATGTAATGAAGTACAAGGATCAGTTAAGGAAGTGATGATATGATGTATTGATAATCTACTTAAGGTTACAAATGTTGGCTACCCTAAGAAAGGTTAGAAGAATAAGTTAAACAAAATTTGTCTACCAAGTTTGATCAAGTGGATAGTAAGTGTCGAGAAAAGTCAGTGCAAGCCAAGCAGAAAGTTAGTTGGAGCTGAGTAAAAGAAAATTTTAGTGGATGTCAAGAAAGAGAGTTGATGCTGAGTAAAGTTTACTTGATGTCAAGAATCTAGTAAACTTTAGTTAATGCTGAGTGATTTTATAGTTGATGTTGAGTAACATAGTATGTGTCGAGCATCAAAAGATTGATAATGTCGAGTTGCTACATTATTTTAAAGATAAAAAATTCATTGAATTTGGGGTGACAAGTTTATTTTCTTGAAACTTGTGAACCAGGAGGAAGATAAGGTTCATGAGCTGGTGGAATAGAATTCAAGGTAAACTAGTTTTAGGAAAATTCAAATGGATTCTAGAAGAAGTTTCTAGAAGAGATACAAGATATGAGGTAGATACATTGTATCCTACCTAATCCATCCAAACCCTAATTTGGACAATGGAGAATAAAAGAAAAAATATCTAAATTTCCTATTTATAGGAATGCCTGGTCATGAAGCAAAGTTGTCATGTGAGAGAACCCAAGGAAGAGAAGGAGTTAAGGGTTTTGCTTCAACAAGTGACCTAAGAGAAGAGTCTGTAATGGCATGTTAAGCAAGAAGGCTTAAGGAGATGAATTCTTGAAGGATGAACAAACTATCAGAGCTGCAAAGTATGAAGGCCAAGAAGAATTACGGATTGAACAAAGATCTATAATTTGCAAGAGAAGTTGCAAGTTGTATGAAATTAAAGCTCTATTGTTACTCTCTAACCATTGTATCAATCTAGGGTAAATCCTTTGAATTAAGGTTGACCTAACAGTCATGTGTAAATCCTTTAACTAGGTGGCATTCCAAGTGAATGGCCTAAAGTCCTCTAACAAGGCTCACTCCTAATTGGGTGATTGAAATCTTTTAACAGGGTCACATTTAATAGTGCATATTGTAACCTTTAATAGGGTTGGCCTTTCACAGGGCATCACTTTAGAAGAGTGAAAAGAGTAGCATATTAGTGGTGGTTTTTCCCTAATTGGGTTTCCACATAAATAATTGTGTCAAGTGTGTTGATGAATCTATTATTTTTCATGTTTTATATTTCTACAAGTTGATTTGATAGTAACCTACAAGTTTTAAGTGATTGCATAATCTTAAGGATGCATGCACAAGTATAAATGTTTTATGGGTTCACTAAGCTATGAAATGTTTTATTTATACATCTAGACCTTGGATAACTGATTCACTCCCCCTCTCAGCTATTCTAAGGAATTCCAACACCTTCATCATACTAAGACCATTTGGATAGTAAATTTGTTGGTCTTTGAATTGAAGTTATTTGGAAAGTGGGTCATTTTTCCTTCCACAACTCCTAACAGGGTTGAAATCTCATCATAGGGATTCAAAGTCTCCCAGCAGGGAGATATATCTACTAAATTTCTTTCATTGACTCCTAATAGGGTTCATCCTCTTGCAAGAAACTTATATATTTCTACATCATTTTGTGAGTACCATCCCCACTAGGGTTTTCCCTCTGATCAAGGGTTTCCCTAGTTAACAATTAAGGTTTTATTGAATATGATAATCTTGCTATGGTTGTTACACTTATTTGTTACATGTTTTAGAATTAATAAGGTTGATACAAGTTGTTTTAATTGGGTAATTGATTCAACCCCCCATCATTTATCTTGTTGGGCTTTACTTTCTAATAGAATGACCATTCCCACATGAGACAAATTATCCACAATTTAGAAAATACACACAATAATGATTCTTCTATCATCTTCTATGCTTGTCAAGGTTAATTCCATCTCATCATCAAAGTAGAACCAAAATACTCCAACTATCTTTCATGTAAATCCCTAGACATTGGTTGCCTCTTATAAATCTTCACTAAATCATTATAACTCATCCAAACTATCACATAAGATATTGTGACCATAGACATAATGTCTACACTAATCTGGCAATACAAGCACATGCTTTCATTTTCAAAACTTCCAATCATTGTATGTATTGTACTAATACATAACTTTTAACATAAAAAATTAGAGTTTGTTTGCAACCTCAAAACATATGTCAACATTAATGAAAAAACATGTCATCACTATAACATGTCTTCCATGTCAACAATGTCTTCAAGTGCCAACAATTTTCTTCACTTTCAACACTTCATTCATTTTATATGATCTGATTTAGTCTTCCTAAAATTCTCTAGCTTCAAATTAAAAAGTCAGTAGTGCAAAAGAATTTGAGTTTGAGTTTTAGAAAATTGGGGTTCAAATTCAAGAGTAACAAATTTACCTTACATCTATAAAAATAACTTATAAGAGGTAGAAATTTTAAAGCCAACTTGAATGATAGATATGTGGGGAAGGATATTGACATACTAAATGCATGATACACCCAAATACATAAACATAAAGATAAGGTGAAAAATGAATTTATGAGACTATAGAATATCCTCATTTTACATAAGATTACATCATTTATTGATATATTAAATATTACTTTTAAATAAATTAAATTATGATAGCAAATAAATTTTGCCGTTATATTAAATATTAAATTAAATTTGTAAATAGAAATAAAATCGACTAAAAAATTTTATTGAAAATTTTCAAAGTTGACAATATCCCCCACCACTTCCCTTGTTTTTTGCTTTTAGTCTTGGATGTATGGAAACAATTGAACTTGATGCTTTATTAATTCTAATGGAAATGTAGGGAGTCATACCATAGTCTAATATCATGCATGCAAAGATTCTAAATAGTACATTAGATTTTGATGAATTTTTGGTGTTGTCTCTATATACAACTCAATTGCTATAACTATTGGTGCTAAAGAGAATATTGTGAAATGAAGATTAAAAGATAATCATTTTAAAATGACATAAGAAATATATTCCCTATTATACTATTATCTCATATCTTCAAAATTAATAAATTTACAATTCATTCAATACTTTTATAGATATGTCCAAATAACCTTGTATCATTGACTTTTAATTTGTTAAATGGCTCCTCCCTTTTGTAACTAGTCAATGCAAAAATAGACCATACAATTTGGCCTCTACCTCTTTTTCCAAATATCTTCGTCACATATTTTAAGAGTATATAATGTGACGTTAGCATGGCTTTTATCCATTGCGTTCGACTATAGGACGATAAAACTTTTATATTCATTTGGTCATTGCCAAAGTTTTCCTACGCAAAGTATATACAAGATATCATTATCCCAGCTTTCTTACGCACAGCATATACAGATATCACAACATATCGAGAGGATAAGCATAAGTATTTAGTGAATCTACATTTTCCACTACTTTGTACTCTAAAGAACACTATTTTATATTATGATCTCTACTTATATAAAAGCTCTATGAAAATTGAATTTAAACTAATAGGAAACACTATTGCAAATTAAAAAATTTAATTATTATAAATATTTGAAACCTATCCTTAGTCATTATCAAATTGATATTTTCCATATAGAAAGATGAAAGGAGCTAAAAGAAGTCACTTGTAATAGTGAATTAATTTAAAACAAATCTTTGAAATCTTTTTTTCACTTCATTTTTTATATTCCAACAAATTTCTAAATATTGTAATAAAGATAAATTAGAGAAGGCTTCTCAAACATTAAGACCTTCATGATGTCAAGGTTAGACCTGCACAATACAATGGTTAGTCTTCATCAAGTAATTAAAGTAAATATGAATTCTTCCATAATTAATCTAAGTGCTTGTACTTTTATACCGAATTCCAAAACTGATGATGACATAATTAATGAAGATATAATTAATTTTACAATATTCTACCTACAATCAAGTACAACCTATTTATATTTGTAAGTTCTACGATTTAAAAGGAGAACATGTACTCTAATAACCACTAAATTTATAGATAACTATTCCCTTAATATCATATAAATAGAAGCAAGTAGCATAAACGTAATAAATATTTATTTAAATTGATCTTAAGTATGCAATGTAATATATATATATATATAGGAATTACAAGTATCAATATGGATGTTATAGCAATATTAATAGTGAATTAGATATTTCAAAGGGCAACCCTTGAACATCACACATCAAGGTAAAAAAAGCTTGAAAAAAATCTAGTCAATTTTGATTATACAACATCTTTAACTTATGAAGCAATCTAATTTACAACGTTTAAGCCAGTCAAACATAATGTAATGGTAAAGAAAAATAACATGGAAGATATTATAATATCATAGACTATATGAAGAATAATATATCATAAATAATGTTAAAAGGAAAACAATAAATGACATGTTATAGCTTAGAACATATGGAAAATGCCAAAGAGTAGACCTAAAATTATGAATGTCAATTTGAAGAAAATAAAGAGAAACACTCAAAGAAATATGAGAGAGAAAATATAGGAGAGATGAATGTGGAGAAGTGAAAGGTAGGAGAATTTTTGAGAGAGCTTAAGAACATGATAATACGAGATTAGGAATGCAAATGAGGGTCACAACCAAAACAACAATAGTTAATGCAGATTTAGAAATAACAGCTAAGTATCTGGACATATTACTTATAAAAAATAGATGTTGAGAGTAATCTTGACAAATATTGTAGAGGAGAACAATGCAGATTTAGAAATAATAGCAAGTATTTTCACATATGAGTAGTAATAGACATTGAATGTAATATTTTCGTACACCATGGATGAAAATCTATTAAGTTGAGGAACTACTATAAAAGAGAAAATATTCAAAGAAATCAAATAACATTTCATGTCCTCTAAGTTAGGTAAAAGTATAGTCTTTTGGAGTATTTCTCTTAGATCATGGCTGGATGGCTTAAACATCACACACTAAGCTTCATTCCGACACTAAAAGTGTTAAATAGTTAAAGTTGACTTAGTTTTTCCAAGCTTAATTTTCTCATTAGTGTGTGATGTTTAAGGATGGCCGATAAGCAATAGGTGAACATAGAGTTCGATGATAAAAACAAACATGTTTACTATATGTATAGGTGCCTATGTTCATCCCTTATTTTGGTCTAAAATGTATTAATAATTTTAGTAAGGGTGTATTAAAAGAGTATAAAGAGCATTATTTTTTCAATTTTGATTTAATATGTGTGTTTAGTATCTTTTAGCAACAATGGTGTTATTCTATTACTATATTCTAATTGTATGAGATGAAATTTAAATAAATCAAATAATTTTGGTGTACGCACATTTAGTTTTGAATTATAAATATTCTTTATTAATAGAATAGTAATATTTTGAAAATCTGGTTACCTTTTCAATTATCATGCCTTATTGTTTAGACTTTCATTTCTTATTTTAATAAAGCCTTGTTTTGGATTAAGGAAAAACAAGTTTTAGAGGGAACCCAAAATCCCTTACAAAACATTACAAAAGATTTTCATATAAGGTTTTCAAAAGGAAACATCATTGGCATAAACATAACCAATAGGCCCAACTAATAGCAAGAACCCAACACCCAGCCAATAGCATACAAAGAAAAAATAGAACACATAAATGGAGACAACCAGAAACCTATGTCAAATCCTTCGAATCTTTAGCCTCTAGCTTCTCAATTAGAATAAGTTCCTCAAACAATCTTCCACAATCTGAATGGTCTTAGAACAAATAAGTGTAGTCTATCTCATGCTCAACTACATGCATTTTTTGGTCCCTCCATAGTAGAAAAATCAACCTCCTTCTTCAAAACACTCTAATTGGCATCATGGTTCTCATCTTTCTCCTTAAAACTGCTAGACACATTCTTGAGCTTATGAATGATCACATTCATCTTCTCCTCATTGCCACAAAAAATGTCCTTCATATTATCTTTGTAGGATTTAATCTTCTATGAGATCTTACTAATCCTATCTATTTGGGTTCATTCTTTCTTATCTTCCACTCAAAGTATGGGTGGACAACTACATCCATGTTATTGGAAATGATTTATTATACAATTTTCTAATAAGCATAAAATTTACTATGCTACCTGAATTGAATTTTCTAGAATACATATGTAATTAACACTCTCTAAAGATTTGTGAGTTGAAGTTCATATGGGTGTGATAATAGGATTATGGACAAAGCAATGGATTATATAAATATAGGTTCTAGATGTAGTAAATTATTTCAAGTTCCATCTAGTTATAAACTATCTATGAAAAAAAGGTTCGTTACCCTTTATAGTATGCATAAAATTTAATATACTAAGGAAATGCGATATCATTGGATTACTATCTATGAAAAGTAGGTTGTTTTCAATCCATAAGATATTAGAATGAACAATAATGTAAAAATGCAGCTAGTAGAAGGCACAATAATTTATTTTAAATGATTTGCTAAATAAATAGAACCCATGTAACAATATCATTTTAGCACTCTCTTTAGAATTTGTATTTGTTGCATAATTTTTACTAAGTAGGCAAGGTTAGAGATGAACATTGAGCATTAACATTAAATAAAATTGGAACCTTGCTAATAATGACTATAACAAGATTCCATAACCAAAAGGAACACTATCCAATTTAAAAAGAAAACAAAAATTAGAAAATTCTTCCAAAGACTCTTTACTAACCTAGATGAAGTAGAAACCCTTCATTATTTTAGCCGTCATAGACACCAACATACTTTCACATGCAGTCATATGATTAGAAACAAAAGTTTTTCTTTCATATGATATGTATTAGAAATTCAACTAAAGACCAAAAAGAGACTTTTCCTATGTATGTTCATAGAGTTGACACATACATTATCCAATAAATTATTAAGATTAGAGTAGAAAAATATCAATTGGTATATTGAAAATATAATTTTGCTATATATTTATTTTGTTTAGTTTTTTAAAAATTTATGAACGACTTAAACATCACACATTAAGCTTTGTTCCAAAACTAAAAGTGTTCTTAATTTTCTTCTTCATGAACTCTTTTCAGCAGTGTTACTTCTATTGATCCACGTAATAACTGATAACTCCCGGGGACTACTCGCTAAATCAAATCAAACACCAGAGGCCAAACTCAAATAAGAAGCGAAGCAAATCTAATGAAGAATATTTACAACGTCAATAAAATGACTGGCACTTTAAAAGACATTTGCTTTGTCAGTATCATACGCAACAAAGATGAATCATCAACTTTCTTTTTATCTGTTTACTGTGCTGCATGCGCGCTGAGCATATCACGCATCTGATTATATTCTGTTGAATCTTCCAACCATTTTTAATACAGAAAGTATTATACAAGCGAAGTCTCTTTCCTCTGCCGACACCTGCTCATTTGCTTCATTTCATTCACTTTCGGTATATGATATCATTTTCATTACAGTACCCAACTTTATCTTTCTCAAACTAAATTATAGTTAAAAATTAAAGAGTGAAATCTGATTGAGGGTCTGTGTAAGATTTAGATATCAATTTATGGATGATATTTTATTAAGAATATTGTTTCAGCTATCTCATATAGAATTATGTCGGTTAAACTTCTTCGATTAAGAACTAACGACATATGAGGTTTAATCCTTATGTTCAAAAGGTTTTATCTATGAACATTTCTATCTTTTTAAAAATAAACTGTTGTTAAAATTTATGAGGATTAATTCTAATTGAGGATTAAGTCTTCTTTAGTGCCAAACTTTGGCCTTAAACATCTTATTGTTGTATTCTATATAATATTTTTAAAGATGTTTCATATATGAAGTTGTTTGAATCTTTTGACTAAATAATAAGAGACTTTATTCATGGTGTGCTCATTAAAAATATGATAAGTAAGAGATACATTCCACATCAATGTCAAATTATGATATTGCTATTTAAGAATCAAGTGTGTATTTTCTTGAATCAAACACATTGACCCATGTTTTATTGGTAGTGGTTCATATGAACCCATCTCTCATGAGAATGAATGGAATGTTTAGTACTTATTATATGTACATGTTGGTTACATTAGGTGAAGTATGGAGACTTCCTTGGATGTCACCTATCACAATACTACTCTAAATTGACCACAGTTTAGTACAGAGTTTTCTCCATGGTTAAACCACTCTACTTGCAACTCTATTTGCAAAACCTTCAGCAAGTGTTGTTCCTTACGAATGATTCATTAGAAAGCCTCTTATGTTCATCAATTGATAAGTAGAGATTTTTTCATAGCAAGTCAAATTGTGTATTTTTTTTATCAAACTCATTAACCCATGTTTTATGAGTAATGATTCACATGAACCCATGTGTTATGAGAAGGAATGTAACACTTAGCACTCATTTGTGTCTAAGTGATGCTCTTGTAGGTGAAGTACTGAGACTCTGTAGTCCACCCGCCTCAGCTCTACTCATCCGAAACATGCTTAACTATGAAATTTCTTCTATGATTCCACTCTACTTGTAACTTCATTTGAAAAATCTTCAACAAGTGTCCGTGTCTTATAAACCATTCATTACACAATCACTTAAGCTCATCAATTAATCAACCAAGTAAAGAATCCATGTAAGGCTAATGGAAGTCTATTTTTAAAAATAAGGATAATAAAGTAAACATCGATATGGACGTAATATTTTGGTGTCTTAATGGCAGCCAATAACGTTATTCTTCATGTCATGCTCTCTATGTTCTTCAGAATAATTGAGATTGATATATCATTCCACTCACCCGAGTCTTTATTGGATACAAGAAAAATCCACCATAATCAGTCCTCACGCAAACACCAATCATAGAGTCGAGATATGTGTCAAGGATTGTTTCTTTTTTCCTTTCGTTATCTGTCGAAATCGTTATTCAAATGATATATTCGAACTTCTATATTACAAATTTCCTTTAATAAATAGTTCCAAATGTACCACCTTCTTTCAACAGTTGTTTTCGGAACTGATTCATGAAATGCTCTAGAATTTTGTGATTGCAAACATATTGGAATTTTGTTATTGCAAACATATTGGCTGATTTAAATGTTATTTTTAATAAAAGCCAGCTTGATCAATTGCACATTTAGAAATTATGGACGATAGAAAGAAAGTTCATTTATAGTTTATGATATGGGGAAGTTAGTACATATGGGCTTTTGCTAACCTCCAAACAAAATGCACCAAAGACACAAAAAGAGTCAAACTTGATTCTTTTTCAGATTTACTAAAACACAATGAAATTTTTTCAAAAAATTTGTTGTTTTTAATTACAAAATATACAGATCATGAAGATCAAATGCTGAAAATTTCAAAAAAATTCATTGTGTTTTCGTTTTTTTTAAAATATAGTCAACAGTACAATTTATAGAGAGGATAGCCACATCCGTAAATAAAGGTACAAATACCTTATAGAAACAATGACCATCTTCCCTAAAAGTAAGCCTTTCTTTAAAAGGTAAATGTTGTTTGTTATCTGTTTAATGAGTATTTAGTTGTCTTATGTCATCCTTATTATTAATGATATATAAAGTTTATTATTGTATTGAATTAAAATAAATATCATACCGTTAATAATTTTAATCAAATTTAAACAAAAAATAAAAATTAATCTTTTGATTTTATATTTATTTTTAAATAAAATTTATGAAGTTTTAAATACCAAAATATCTGAATGGTTTAAAGAAATTATCTAGAATTTTACCCTCAAATATTTATACACTATGTTAATATTTTAACTAGGTTAAGTGACATGTACTATTTTTTCTTAATCAAAATTTGATAATGTATTAATGCATTTTTTGCTTTTTTGAGTTAATCAAACTGTGTACATGGTTTTAGTTGATGTTACCAAAAGTAGTATTTTTTTATCAATAATAGACAAAGCCAAGATTAAATATTGTGTCATGATTAATTACTATTATTATTTAATAAGCTCAAGTAGACTCAAACCCAAGACCTCCAAGATAAGAGGCTCACAATTTATGATTCTGGTGTAGGCTATTGCCTACTGAAAATAGTAATTATATATTTTTAAAAAAACTCATTCAATTAATTAATGAGACAGTAAAACATATCAAGAAAATTGACATAGAAGAACTTAGATCTAAAATTTGAAGTAGATTGCATTAGACAAGTGTTATAGGTTCCCTAGTTTGAATGTGTCATAATATAGAACAAATGATTTAAAAAATATTTAGGAGGCTCTATAGCATTGTCTCTCAAAAATTTATATCACACCACCACGATAGAGCTGTTGGCCAAACAATTCCATGATTTTTTAAATTTGAAGTAGGTTGCAATCTATCATTATTTCTTCTACTATCATAACTTCCATAGTATTGAGTCTTCGCCTTAAGAATGCAAGTATGTTCACCATGAAATCTCACACAATGCTTGATCAGAGAGACTAAATTTTTGTAACATTTATGTGAATAGTTTCAACATAAATAAATGATAAAGTCTTGAATAATTTTACATATTGAATTTAAATCTAAGTTTGAATCGATCGCTAAATTGATAGTTCATGCTTGTTTTAATTATTTATAGGATGCAGACCTTCAAAAGTTAAGAAGTGGTTGTATTTATATGAAAGTTATACTATTGTTTCAAATAAATTATAGAGCAAGTGAAATGAATAAACACCAATTCCTTCTATTGGAAAAATAACTTTTAGTATATAAAAGGTTGGCTCCTTTTTTCCAAACAATGTTATTGAATTCCCTATTCTACAAAAAAATGAGTCATAATTTTTTTTTGAATAGGAGAATAAGTCATGCTTATGAAAAGTGTCTCAAAATAGTTCATAATCATAGCTCAAATCATATCATCTAGTAAAGTGATTCCAAACCTAGTATTTTAGGTATCACATAAAAAACACTATTAATTGCATGCATACTCTTAATATATCATGTAATTTAACAAATTTAATTTCACCAAAAAAATCAAATAAAAAGGAAAATCCAAGGTTAGAAATATGATAACACCAAGTCTTATGGTCTTACCAAAATACAATATTCCAATATAAAGGTTTAAAAGAATAAATTTGGAAAAAGTCTATGATCAAAACTAGAAATATATGTGGGTTACATATAATACTATGTGTGGAATCTAGGATTATTAAGATCTATAGATTCTCACTAGGACATATATCAACAAAGACAATGCATGACCTCTAATACCAATTTAATTTTTAAATACTATTTTTTTTGACAAAAAGACACATAGGCTAGCCTGTATGACCATAAAAATAATCTAATAGTTATAAATACTAATTTCTACATAGGTTTCATAAGAGAGAAGGATAGAAATTTGAGGTATTATCGATTTCTGATGAACAAGTGAAGCAACAATATATAAAAATCATAATAATCTTCATGAAATATTTAAACTAGCATTATGATAATATACGTAATTTTATGATGCATTGTCAAAGAGAAAAACCAATCTCAAGGGGTATGGAAAATGATTATTGCACTAAGGAATTTATGTTTCCACCTTTAATTAATAATTTAAACCAACTAGGAGCAATCAATTTTAGCTATTTTACATTTAAAGGAAATATTGTTTTAATTATGAAATTCTCTTCCTTGGGAAGATCAATTTCGTGTTACATATAATAAAAGAAGAAATAAGATTCATTATAAGATCTAAAAAACTTGAGTTGGGATGAATATAAGATAATAAGGTATACTTTAGTATGACTTTTGATGTGACATCATCTACAAAATATAGTGGTAGTGGTACTAGGAGTACATAGGAAAAAGAGCACATAAGCAGAAACCAATTGCTTACTTGGTGAAATAGGATAAATAGATAAATTCCTCAACTATTTCTATAATTTGATAAATAAAAAAATGAAATATATGTATAATAAAATTGAACTTATGGTAGCAATATATTTATGATAGATGAAAATTTTAGATAGAACTAAAATAATGTTATAACATGGTCCACCTTCTATAGTTTCATAGATGGAGACTAATGGGTCATCCAAAGAGTACATTACAATCAAAAGACATACTAAGAAATAAGTCATCACAAGACATCACATGTAAGAAAACACATAACAATTAAAGGGTGCTTCACTTTTGAGCCTATCAATCTAGAAAATCAATTAAATCCAAATCTTTCTCATCCAAAATATATATGGTTGATATGTGTCAAAGGAAATACTCGAGTGAGTGTGCCAAGATGGTGTACAAAAATAGGGTATAAGTGGACACCTTTTTTTCTAAAATCAGGTAAACTTGAACTTGGACAAGACATTTGAAGGTCATCCACTAAAAATGAGGAGATGTGTAAAACATTTAAATTGTAGTATTTTGAATCTACTTTCTAAACTACTAGAGTTTTTACAAAATGGATAAGATTAGGTGGGTCAAACTCTATGCACATCAAAAATAGTTCTTGGTTTTTTAGAGAACATAACATAGTTGTTTTTGTGCGGATCACAAAAGACCAAGCTATATTTAGTATCTTGCATATCCCTTTGGTAGGATGATAGTTAAGAGTCATATCTATAAGTTGTGTATTTTTCTGTACTTTTATGATGAGAATTTTTTTAATTATGAATTATTGAACTGACTACATCCTGAAATTTTTGTATTTGTTCATGTGTTGAGCATAACTTGCATCAATATAATCAAAATTGAAAAGTCATTTTTAAAAAGTGTATAGAATCAAGTATAAAACAATAATATATAATTTATTTTGAATTTGGTTAAGTATATAGAAAGTTATTAAAAAAATGGTAGACATATGTCTATGAGGAATGTCAAGGTATTGGTAAAAGTAATTAAAGTTTACAATGTTAATGTTGACCAAAAAAGAAAAAATTATATGGTTAGAAAGCTAAGAAGACATGCAATATTATGTTGGTGATTTTGGAGATACCCACTTGACCATTAAAAAATATGATGAAGGCAAAGATGAGAATTCATCTTAGAAGATGAAAAGACATCTAGAGGAAAAACAATGGAGGGAAAATAGTCTCCCAAGCCTTTGGGTCATTTTCCTATGCTATCACCAAGCCATAACCCAATCAGGTAATGAAAATATAAAATACATTCAGAACCCGATCAGGTTATACAAAACTCAATTAGATTTTGTATTACTACTTCACAATGTTAGATTGAGGGAGTTAGTAAGGGGGGGGGGGGAGAGAGAGAGAGAGAGAGAGAGAGAGAGAGAGAGAGAGAGAGAGAGAGAGAGAGAGAGAGAGAGAGAGAGAGATCAGGTTATGTATTCTAATAAAAAAGTGTCTATCATATCCCCCAATCCTTTTCTCCATCCCATCCTCTCTCTACATCACTCCCTCTCTCTCATTTTTTCTCTTTATCCTATCCCTATCTCTCTTTCTCATATCCCCTTCTCTCTCTACTCTTTATATCATCTCCCCTATTCTCTCTCTTCTCTCTCTCTCTCTCTCTCTCTCTCTCTCTCTCTCTCTCTCATTCCCCAAATCTCTCTCTATCACACACACATATCCCATCTCTCTCTTTCTCCTATCCCCTTCTCTCTCACTCATTCTCTCTAACTCTCTCACACTCTTCTATATCATATCCCTAATCTCTCTCTCTCTCTCTCTCTCTCTCTCTCTCTCTCTCTCTCTCTCTCTCTCTCTCTCTCTCTCTCTCTCCTCTCATCCCCTCTTTTTTTTATCATATCCGAGATAATTCTTCTATCCATCCAATCCTCTCTCATTCATTCTCTCTTTGTCATATTCCCTAGCTCTCTCTCCTCCTCTCTCTCTTCTCTCCTCTCTCTCTCTCTCTCTTCACACACACACACACACACATCCCATCTCTCTCTCTCTCTTTATCTTATCCCCTTCTCTCCAGCTCTCTCACACTCTTTATATATCATAAACCCTAATCTCTCTTTATATATCATAACCCTAATTAATCTCTCTCTCTCTCTCTCTCCTCTCTCCTCTCTCTCTCTCTCTCTCTCTCTCTCTCTCACACACACACACACACACACACACACAATCCCTCCCTCCCTCTAATTATTTTCTCCATCCCATTATCTCTCTCTCTTATTATCTCTTTGTCCTATCCCCTCCCTCTCTCATTCTCTACATTTCTCTCTCATTCTCTTCATTTCTCTCTCACTTTTTCTATCATATCCTCTAATCTCCCATAACCTCTCTCTCTCTCTCTCTCTCTCTCTCTCTCCTCTCTCTCTCTCTCTCTCTCTCTCACACACACACACACACACACACACATCCCCTAATCTCTCTCTCTCTCTCTCTCTCTCTCTCTCTCTCTCTCTCTCTCTCTCATATCCCCTTCTCTCTCTCTCTCTCACTATTTCTATCACATCTCATAACCTCTCTCTCACTTTCTTCTATCCCCTTCTCTCTCACTCTTTCTATCATCTCTCTCTCTCTCTCTCTCTCTCTCTCTCTCTCTCTCTCACTCTCTCACACACACACACCACACACACACACACACACACACACATCTAATAATCTTTCATATCTAATACTCTCTCTATCCATACCTCCTATCCCATAATCTCTCTCATATCCTAGGTATCCTCTCTCTCTCTCTCTCTCTCTCTCTCTCTCTCTCTCTCTCTCTCTCTCTCTCCTATTCTCTCTCCCTCTTGGTATCCCCTTATATCTCTTTATCCTATCCTCACCCTCTCTCTCTCTCATTATCTCCATCACTCCCTCCCTCCTTCAATCTACCTTTGTATAATAGTAAACTAGATCCTAATCAAGTTTTGTAAAACCTAATCAGGTTATACAAAACCTGATTGGGTTATTTATCCATATGGAAAATGAAATTAGAGCTCAATAACCCTTGGATTATTGAAAACTATAAACAAAAAAATATGTCAATGGTTATTATGTTGTTTCATTATGGGCTAGACTAGATTCTACTATTGTTCACATGTATTTGTATACCAAGTATACAATTTAAGATTTTTTGTGCTTGGAAATGCTAAATTTGATATTTTTCATGTGCCAACATCTTATTTTATGTTAGTATCTTATGATTAAGCATAAAATAATCATGTTAGTATCTTATTATTTATTTTATTCATTTTATTGTTTGTAGTGTGATTTGCATCTACAATCATGGGAAATAACAAGAGAGGAACGACTAAAAATGAGAGGTAGCAAAGGAAAAAACAAGGGAGTGTATGAGGAGATTACATGAAGGTACATCATCAAATGCCTCCAATGTGTGATGAAAATATACCTATTGATATTGATGTTGAAAATGCATCTAATTTGAAAAACAAAAATGTTCAACATACCAATTGAAATGATTATGGCAAATATACTTATGTCACCTGATGCCCCTAATGGGACATCTCAATTTGAAATGATGAATGCACATGATATAAGTCATGAAAATATAGAGCATGTGCATACATCAATATCTCCTAGAATAATTCGTAGAAAACCAAAGTTTCTAATTGACATTGATGAAAATATTTTGAATCCAATGCATGTTAAAATGTCAGAAAGAAATTGTAGGAGAATTGTTTGAAAGATTTGGAATAACTGTTTTTGAAACTTAAAATCAAGGTGGAAGATGCCAACTTCTTGTTGAAATGGTTAAAAATCTGAAATTTAAAGAGACAATGAGAATTTTGGGGTTCAGAACATCTAGAAATAGTATTGCAAGAACCATTGTTAGAAATCTCTTTGATGCATCCAAATCCATTGGTTCAAAAGCATGTATCAAATATGCTAATACAACTTGAAGGTTCCTCCTCACATCAACCATAATGGGAATGGAAATGGAAAAAACTCATATAGTAAGCAAAACAAGTAATCATTAAGGATGAGTAGAACAACATTAGTCAAAGCCTTAGTGAGGAAAGAGAAAATTGAGATTTCTTATTAAACTTATTTTGGTCATTCCAAGATAGACTCCCATGTAAGGATAAAATTATTGTTGATGAATTAAGAACATCAATACAAAACTTTTGGCATGAAAACACAAGGGCTTCACCAAACCAAAAAGATGTTATCAATAGATGAATTGGAAAAAAAAAACTGTGAGCTACATGCAAAACATTTTTTTGGTACTCATTTTATGAAATGTTTCTTCAAATATTTCCTCAAATTAAAATCATCCAAAGATTTTTTGAGATGACAAAACCATTCTATGTTAAGATAAATCATACACACACTACATGCTATTGTAGGGTTCATGTTGAGTTTTCTATGCATTATGATGTTTATCATTATATATGTTGTACTTTGCATACTAACTAAATATTACAAGAATATGGTCTACAATTACCTCCTAAGTCACTGAGAGAATTTATTGCAAGTGTACTATGTAAATGAGATGATGGGTGCATTTATTATAAGACCATGTGTTTGAAAGGTTTTTTCCCTCAATGTGGTGGTTTTCAAAAGTTGCATAGATTCCTACATCTAGATAGCACACATGAAATTGGTAAGACACTAGTTTCTCTTGGAAAGTACAAATCAATTATATATGGTGTTAAAGATGGAAAATAATTAAAAATGTGTGACTTAGTCAAAAGTGATGTATGTGTAGTTAATTTTATGAAATTATTTCAAGAGAAAATATTTTATGAATACATAGGTCATACACATAGAGCTAGATGGTTAGATGAAAAATTCAAGTTGTGTATGGACACTTTTCCTTTGGGTATAATTGTGTTGGTTGTTGGCTTCGCTGAAAACTATACACTAAAACCTCAAGATGAAGTGCAACCAATGTATTACAACTCTATACAATTGTCAATTTTTGTACACATAGCATTTATTCATGCACTTGATATAACATAGGATGATAGAAAAATATTAAGAGAGTGCCACTTATATATTAGTGATGATCAAACTCATTCACCAGAGTTCGTGCAAGGATGTTTTAGAATTTTCTATGACAATTTGAGAGAAAGAGATGAAAGATACAACCAACACATTATATGGTGAGACAATTGCACTGCATAACTCAAGAATGCAAGGATGTTCTATTGGTTGAGTAGGATACATGTGACAAGTGGAGTGCAAAATTTTTGGAATTTCATTGAGGTAGGACATGGAAAGGGAGAGCATGATGATGTTAGAGAATGTGTGAAAAGATCCCTTGGTAGAGAGGAATTGAAGTGTAAAGGTGGCACATTATTAGAGAATTCTGAAACAATTGTCCTATTGTGACATTCTACAATGGGACTAGGTAATACAAGAAAATCTATGGTTTCTATAAAATTTTCATTGATACATGAACCTAAAATTTAAAATTTGCAAGATTTTTGTACACTTACAGGATCAAGTGAGGTGCACTCATTCTGAAGCTAAAATGTAGTGTTACTAGGAATTCATATGAGAAAGCTTGCATGCTTTTTCTCTTCATGTATGCATCATTTATGGGATGAATGTGAATCAAGAGAGTGGCTTGACAATGGTCTTGTAGACCTTTGCATCTAATTGAGTCATATCAACTTCCTACAACACTACAACTCACCAGGTTGAATCATCAATATATTTTGAGCATGTATCTGACCTAGTTGAACTAGGTACTAATTATCAATTTAATACTTCGTTAAAATAGATTGCTTTCAATTTTCCATTAATGTATTCTTAGATGTATAATTTAGGTCATGTATATGTAGTTATTGCATATGGGAATAATGATTAAGGAACATATTACTTTCTATGTAAGTGTATTGAGCCCAAAAAGAAACTAGTAGCTATAGTCATTGATGGTGTGAATATTGAGCACCCAATAGGATCCATCGTTGTGATAGGCACATGGCTTAGAAGGTAGTATTTTATGTCCCAAGCTACCATAAATATCTATTTAACTCAATTTGTCATATATAATATATTGAAATTATGACTTTAAATTGTCTTTACAATTAAATATAGGTAGCCTATCAAAAAATCTACCATGTGGTTATTTGAGGATTTTGAGACACACATGCATATTCTTCATTACTCTAACCTTATTGTTGTAACAAATATTCAATTGATACCATATCGTGGTAGGCCTCTTAACAAGAAGTTGTGGAAAGTACATGAATCTGATCATGAGGCAATACTTGATACAATAAGAGTTAGAGTTGATCTAGAAGGTTCCCTTGATTGATTATGTGCTATATAGCTGAATCATTCTACATATGGTAGAATAATTTGAAAATTTTGTGTGTGTGTGTGTGTGTGTAATGCAAAATATTGCAACTTTGCAGTAATGTGCATATGCAGATGCCAAATTTTGTATATAGAAAAGAGAAGACATGTAACATGTGCATCTTTGTATGCCATATTTTGTATAAAAATCCAATAAGAGATTTCACATGTTTCTATTTAGATGTCAAATTTGGTATATAAAAAAGAGAAAACATGTAACGTGTGCATATTTGTATGCCATATTTTGTATAAAAATCTAATAAGAGATGTCACAGGTGCATATTTAGATGCCAAATTTTGTATATAAGAAAGAGAAAACATGTAACATGGGCATATTTGTATGCCATATAATCATTTTTGTGGGTTTGATGATATCCTTAAAAAATACTTAATTATCTTCAACTTATATGGATTTAGTTAAGATTCCTTGGAGGTATTGAGTAACCTAATACCTCAATTGCCCATCCCTAACAAATTTTAACCTATTCAACAACTTTTGGCTTATCGATTTTTTTTTCACCAACTTACGACCTAATTGCCAAAAATTGCAATATTGCTTAGTTAAAATGAGCAAGGTTGTGTATACTTCAAACTGTTGGTCATAGGATCAAATCGTCTACTTCATTAACTCTAGTTAGTCGAGTTTATGCTAGGACCAAACTTGTCTCAAACACAACATCCCTCCAACAGTATCGACCACACTGAATAGAAGCATCCCTAAGGGTCTCTAAGCACCATTGGGGTACGATTTTTTATCGTGAATTTCTCTCAGCTTATGAAAGGTATTAATGAACTATTAGGTGCTATAGGATCACATTATCTAGGCCTAAAATAACCTATATCAGCTTTTAGAGATTCAACTTTGTTTAGATTTGGCATTTGTATCTTGCCTATAGTCAAAAGTTGCAATGTTGCTCAGTTAAAATGAGCAAGGTTGTGTATATTTCAAACCATTGGTCCTAGGATCAAATCACATACTCTATTATCTCTAGTTGGTTAGTTTTAGCCCAAGATCAATCTCATTTCAACCATAATGTGCCTCTGACGGTATCAACCACACTAAAGAGAAGCATCCCTACTTGGGTCTCTAAGTACCATTGGGTTGCAATATTTGATCAGGCATTTATTTGAGCTCATGCAAGGTATTGATGAACTATTAGGTGCTACAAGATTGTGTTATCTAGGATAACAACAACCTATCTTAGTTTTTAGAGATTTGACTTTGTTTGGATTTGGCATCCATATCTCGCCTATCGCCAAAAGTTGCAATATTGCTCAGTTAAAATGAGCAAGGTTGTGTATATTTCAAACTGTTGGTCCTAGGATCTAATCATCTACTTTGTTATCTCTGGTTGGTCAGGTTTAGCCTAGGATTGACCTTGTTTTAGTCATAATGTCCCTTTAATGGCACCAACCACACTAAATGGAAGCATCCCTAAGGATCTCTAAGCACCACCAAGTTGTGATCTTTGACACAACTACAAAAGTCATTACATATTTTTACTTTTCATGTCTTATTACATCAAAATAATAACATTCATGTGTTTGATTAATTGCAAGAAAGCAAGCTGAAATACAAGATTGTATGCACACATTAAAAAAATTGGATGGAGATCCAAGTTTAACATATATCAAAATGAACAATATATTATGTCATATCAATCATATAGTTACAAAAAGATGTTATGTCTCATCGGTACAATACAAAAGTCAAATACTCAACAAATGTCGAATGTGCACAATATAAATATCGAATGTGCACAATACAAATCTCAAATATATACAATATAAAAGTCAAATATATGTCGATGTCATGTGATGACCACAACTACATATGTATATCACTATCAATATCTATGACTGTGAAAAATCATCAAAATATAGCCTCTTTGATGTAGTTTATGGCTTGCCAATTGTCTGCAGAAGAAAAATTAAAATACATTATCAAATATCTTATCTATAAGTAATATGAAAATAACTAGAAATTGGGCTCTAAACTATAGATAGTTGATTTGTTCATTACCTCATCCCTTTGTCCCACAGTTTGTAATGCCTACCCCTACTTGACTTTTCTATTTTGTTTTGACTGGATTCTTTTAGGCCTATTCTATTATTATGTTTTATGATTAGCAGTGCTGGATTATTGGAATTGATTAGTTGTATTTCATATTCAATGTATGTATGTATGTATGTATGTATGTATGTATGTATGTATGTATGTATATATATATATATATGTATGTATGTATGTATGTATGTATGTATGTATGTATGTATGTATGTATGTATGTATGTATATATATATATATATATATATATATATATATATATATATATATAGATATATGTATATATATAGATATATATGTATATATATATATAGATATAGATATATATGTATGTATGTATGTATGTATGTATGTATGTATGTATATACATACATACATACATACATACCTATATATAATTGAACCAACCATTGAAATAAATGTTTTATGCAAACTAAAGATTGAACCAATGCTGAAATTGTATTAGTTCTCAAAATGATAAAATCAAGTACAAAGCAATGTATTCCAAAGGCCAAAACCTAAGGGAATGACATCTAGAATGTTACAAGAGAGGATGAACATCCTCTAGTGCCAAGAAAGATATGTGAGTCACACATCCAAGTTCTTATCAAATGTCATTCACAAAAATCCATGCTCAACAATGAGACTCTCACCCCTATTTATCCTTTTCCTTCACCCTTCTAGAAGGAACTAAAACATTAATTAATTGCATATATATATATATATATATATATATATATATATATATATATATATATATATATATATATATATATATATATATATATATATATATATATATATATATATATATATATATATTGAGGTACTTAGTGTCAATTATTTTAGTTATTGAATGATGTTAGTTAGATGAATGATTTTTATGTGGTTTTTAGGGATACTTACCCCATAGTTGCATGTGTATGGTGTGCGTGTATGTTTTCTTTATGTCTGATGTTTTTGATGTGGTTGAGGAAGTGAGACGTAGTCACCTGCTAGTTAGGATTTACATGATGAACCACTTCCTGCCATTGCCTATTTAGTTTAGAATATTGAGTTTGTACATGCACGAATTTTATGGAAATTGCAGATACTAGGTATCGACTTCACTAAATTGCTAGGATGAGTGTAGCCTATTGCAATAATTCAATGGTATAAGTGGGGAGATAAATCTTGAGTTCAAATCCTAAACCCTAAGCCAACTGTCCTAGAAAATATGACAAGTATCTGAGTTAGTTTACCCATTTGAATTTGTCAAGTGATGTGAATTTGTGATTTTGACCTTGGAGTTTGATTTTTGTCTTGTTTTTTCAGTTGAGCTATCATATTTGTTTTTGTGGGTCTATTGTGATTTTATGTTATAATTAAATCAAATTAAAAGACAATTTAATGATCTAATTTAATGGAAATTTTATAAAAGAAATTGATATTTAATCATATTTAATTAATTTAGAAATTAATTAAATAAAAAAATTAAATTTAAAGATTTTATTAAAGTTCTATTTTTGATGTATTTATATTTATTTAATTAAATGATAATTATTTAGGAGTTTTATTTTAATAATAAGCTCTAAATAATGTTTTAGATTAAGGTAAAAGCAGGTTTTGAAGGGGCCCCGAAACCCTTTACAATATAAAGAAAGATTTACCATGAATCTCTACTAGGTTTTAAATGGACCTAAAACCAACAGTACAACGGAACCAGGTAAAGGACCTGAAACCATCAAACCTAGGTTAGGGACTTGGAAAGACAGACTGGATAAACCAGAGAAACCTCCCAGACCAGAAAAGCAAGGACTAAGATTTTGATTTCACTCCCTTTTTATGAGAACGCAAAATCATATCAAATTGAGGGTGAGACTTTTTAGATCTTTTTGTTTTTATAGGTATCCATTCCTCCTCAACCAACGCAGCCTTTGATTGCCACTTTTGAGCATCCAAAAAAGTTGGAAAATCATCCAAACTATGGCTAGGACTAGCCATCACAACATCCAACGATCTGGAGTAGCAACCACTGGATTGAATACCAGTTCCAGCAACAACATCAAAAGGAAATACATCCTTTTAACTAGGGCAAACTACCTTCAAATCATCCACCAATTTGGGACTAGTATTCAGAGAACCAACATTAACACAAAGATTAGATACTTTCACTTTTTTTCTAGAGTCAGTATTCACATTATCTCGACTAGATTCAGAAACAGGGGTACCAGAAATAGCACCATTATCAAAGATAATAGAAACAGAGTGTACCAAGCCCATAAAAACCTTAGAACTAGAGTCTTGACTTGGTTCTGCTATGGGATCCACAACACTATTAACAAGACCATAATCTGCACCAAGAGGACCAGAACAACCATCTTGGGCATCCACCTTGGAAGCGGAAGCATTCACCAACACAGAACCAGAATCCCCATCCACAGTAGAGGATTTTTAAACTGTATAATGTTGTTCCAGAACACCCTTTCGCCAGGAGGAGGGCTATTTGTTTGAAAAGTTTCTATACTCACACTTAGCAGCCAAATGACCTGTATTGAAACAATTTTTACACCTAAAAGGGAGGCCCTCATAATCAATCAATTGAGTCCAAGATCCCTTTGAATGATGTAAAAGAAGCTTAGTTGGGAGACCTTTAGAGACATCAATATCAACTAGAATCCTTGCATAAGTAGAATGTAAATGCTCAAAGGATTGGGAATCAACCATACGAAAAATCCCCTAAAGCCTCACCAACTTCCTTAAAAACAGAGTTCACCCAAAAATGAAGAGGAAGATTAGGTAACCTTACCCAAGTGGGGATTTTTAAAGTCTTCATTTGAGGGTTGAAATTTGGATGCCATGGTTTAACCATTGAAGGAAAACAGTGCTCCCAAAATAAGACCCTATTACATAGAATAGCATTCCTGTCCTCTACATTAATAAAGGTAGCTATGAAAAAACCTTTAACCAAAGGGTGAATCTCAATAGTATTAGTAACATAAGGATCCCAATTCTTTGAAATCCAAGCATGGAGCTCTGATAGAGAGGGCCAATAACCTTTAAAATGACATATAACAGAATCCTTGGAAAGATCCCTCGAACGTTCTTCAATTTCTAAAAGTGACTTTTCCCCTAGAGTAAGAGAAATAGGCCTACAAGGGATCAAAGGGGAAACCATAGATTTGCTTCCAAAGCTAGCAACATTGCTAGGATCGAAAGCCAGTACTTCTCTATTTCCAGAATTCCTAGTGGCCATGCCAGGTTTAGAAGCCATAGAGACCTTAGCACCCAGAAACCCACATTCATTTCCAACGACCTATGCAGATGCAGAAGCCGCCACACCACCATTTCCAGAAACCTTAGCAACACCCTTGTTGTTACCATAGGCAACTTCCATTCCAGAAATGAAACCTCCACCCAAGCAACCAGAAGAAGGGATGCCATGGACGAAAGATCCAGGATTTCGAGTAGGACCAGGAGCAGATGATTCAAGAGTACGAATAGGACCATGAGAAAAAGATCCAAGAGCTCAAACCAGACCAAAAATGAGAGATCCAAGAAAAAAAACATGGCCAGACGTAGGAGATCCGAGATTTTGAACAGGGCCAGGAGCGAGAGAACCAGTATTTTGAACGGGAGCAACAACCATTCAAACGGCTAGTGGACCATTATAAACTCTAAATAATGTTATTAATTAAGTTAATAAATATATTATTAAAAATTTCTCGTAAATTAATTAAATAAAAGAATTAAATTTAAAAATAGAGTTGCAGTTCTAATTTTGATGTATTTATAATTATTTAATTTAATAATAATTTATTTAGGAGTTTTATTTTAATTAATAAATTATATATAATATTATTAGTTAAATTAATAAATATTATATTAAAAAGTCTCATGTTTAATTAAAGTAAGAAATAAAATTAATTTCATCAAGATATTTTAATTTAAATTGCATAAAGTTGTTGCATGAAAATTCTATATAGAAAATTCAATAATTAATTATATTTAATTAACTAAAAAATTAATTAAATTTAAAAGATTAAATTAAAGTTCTAATTTTAGCATATTTATATTTATTTAATTTAATAATAATTATTTAAGAGTTTTATTTTAATAATAAACTTTTAATAATATTATTTGTTGAGTAATAAATATTATTTGATTAAAAAAGAAAATATTAAAACATGTCAATATTTGATTAATTAAAAACTAATCAAACTTATGCTTTTAATAAAGAGTCTAAATTTAGAAGTCTAAATTAGAGGCCCAAATTTAGAGGTCTAAATTTAGAAAATTGGTTAAAGAAAGATTAGAATATGATGTTATTTAATTAATTAGAAATTAATTAAATATGTATTTCAGTTTAAAATATTTATTTTAAAAGTTTAATTTAAGAAGTTTGATAAAATTAGAATGAAAATATTAAAAGATGAAAGATTTAATATTGTTTTATTGAGAATGCAATTTCAGAAAGAGTAAATGCAAATATATTCAATTGTATGAATAATATTTCAGTATCTGCTTGGGATTATCATCTTCTAAAATAGTGGAAATAAATTAAGTTACCTCCAGGTTTCTCTGCAAATTGGAATTCTAATCATCAATCTGATCATCGACTTCATGTAAAATGGTCTCCCCCTCTAGAAATTTTCTAAAGTTAAATTTTGATGGTTGCTCTCGTGGGAACCTTGGTAAGTTAGGATTGGATGCTTGTATTAGAAATTGGCAAGGTAAAGTAGTTGCAATCAAAGCAGATGTTTTACCAGTTGGTACTAGCAACCTTGCAAAAGCTCAAGCCCTATTGGTAGGTCTAATTTTGGCAAAGAGATGTAATTTTTCCACCATCCATATTGATGGTGATTCTTGGGTAATTATAAACACTTGTCTCTCACGATCTTCTCATACCTAGAAACTAGCCTATATCCTTCAACAATGTTCGGATTTAATTGATTCTTTTCAAGCTACTTGTTTCACTCATACTCTGAGGGAGGGCAATAAACTAGCTGATTGTCTAGCTAATCTTGGTTATTTTTTTGAAATTCCCATGCTTAGCAGAGTGCCATATTTGGGACACAAAGAAGATGAATGAAGCTTAATAGATACTAGTACTATAATTGATCATCTCACAGCTATTAGTTTGCACATTCTTTGTGCACAAGAATTCTTCTTTTTGCTGAAAATGGAATGTACAGGGTTGGCCTTCATGGTTCATCTCCTAGAATTTGATTTGGGTGATATTTTTTTGTTCACAAATGCTCCAATTAGATAGGAGGTTCAATACTCTCTTGTTTTTAGTTAAATCTTTCAGAAGGAGAGGTTCATTGGCATAATTCGACACTAGTCATTATTGAGTATTGATATATACCATATTTTGGGAACTCTTGCTTAGTGCAGAGAAATTGTATTTTGTTGTAGGTATGCCTGGTATGATATATCAGCTTTTAAGTCCTTTGTACTTCGGCAATGATTCAGAGTCTTCTTGCTAGTTCTTTCTCTGATGAGCCCTTGAACTAGTTTATTAATAAATATATTATATAAGTGCTATGTCACTTTTTGATTTTAAAAAAAATATTGTTTTATTATAATTATTTAATTAATAATTATTAAATTAAGGGTGCATTAAAATAATAAGCTTTAATTATTCTTATTAATTTAAATAATAAACTACGCTTTAAATAGCGCTTACACTAATTAATAAATGGATGAAAATAAAATATAAAAGAATATTTTAATTAAAAAGTTCTTTAAATGTGCATGAAAGAATTAAATTTAAAATACTATATTAAAATTCTATTTTTTACGTATTTATATTTATTTAATTTAATGATAATTATTTAGGCATTTTATTTTAATAATAAAATCTAAATAATGTTATTAATTGAGTTAATAAATATATTAGTAAAAAAATGTCTCATGAATTTATTTTAATAAAAGAATAAAAAATTAAAGATAAAGTTATGGTTCTAATTGCGGTGTAGTTATACTTATTTAATTTAATAACAAGTATTTAGGAGTTTTATTTCAATAATAAACTCTAAATAATATTATTAATTAAATTAATAAATGTATTATTAAAAACACTTCAAAAATTAATAAGGGAGAGAAATCTTTAATTTAAATAAAGTTTATTTTAGTTAAATTGAATAAAGTGTGTGGACGAAAAATTAAAATATAGTGATTAAAGACAAAGGGTTTTTGTATGACTGGATGATCAAAGCCTTGATTTTGGGGAAAAACTCTTTATTAAGGAAATTAGACCTCATTTCTAGATATATAGGTTTGAAGGAGCCAATTTTTGAAAAGAGAATTTTTGAAGGAAAAGGAAGATTCTTGTGTGTTTGTGCATTCATTGTTTTAGCATCAGATCCAGGTAGGATCTTGTGGGCTTGTGTAGAAGTTGCTCATTCTTTGAATTCATGTCTTCTTTATGTCTTTTGTGTTTCTATTTTCGAAATTTCTCTAGGTTGAAACCCTTGTTTGAGAAAATTAATTTCCATTATAGAATTGTTTGTGATTTAATCTAAAAACTTTTAGTAAATATTAAACTTTAGGGTTTTCAAAACCTAATGAATTATGAAATTCACTATTGTATGTACTTTATGTGGCATGTGATTTACTGGTGTTGAGATTTTTGGGTTTGACTTAGCTTTGACCAGTCAAGATGTTTACTAGAGGCTCGGGAGTTTTGTTTTGTGATGTTATGATGATGTTTAGATCTCATTCTTTAATACTCAACCATGGTAATGTGTCTAGTATGCTCTATGAGATATTTTGATGCATTGATTGTTATTGCTTTCCAATGTTCTTGTGTGAAACTAAGGTGAATGGTGTGACCTATCTGATATAACCTTTGAGTCTTCTATCAGTTGTTTTTGGATTGCTTTCCAATCGCTTTTATAGGACTAAGGTGTTTGTATGATTTTTTTTTGGTGATGTCATGTTATGACATGGATTGATTTATATTTTGACATCAGTCCTATTAGGATGATTGTATTGATGGAATCTGTGATTATGATTAGTGTTTTTCAATACTTGTTAGTTGCTTGTTTAAGGATTGATGTATGGTATGTGGTCTTTTGTGATCTTTTGATTTTACTGAGCTTAGGGTAGGTTATCTATATGTCATGTCAGGAAGTGGTTTGCAATGGAGGCTGGGGCCCAAAGTGGCTACTAGGGTAACCCATTGTGAGTTTTTTAATAAGTAAAAAAAACACACTAAATGAAAATAAAATGAATCTAATAAGAGTCTTTGTATTTCCTTGCCTATGCCTTGAGTGCTAGTATAGACCAGGATGTGAGTAGAGAGGACAATTGGTTGTGACCATGCATCGTTAGGATGCCTTGTCAGTATAAAAGAATACTAGTGTCGCATAGAGTCACTAGGGGGTCGAGGTCAAGTTGGACTACCAGGGTAACTCTAGCATTGATTTGTGTGATGACACTTTCCCACTTGCATAGTAGATTTCCTACATGTTTGTGTTGCCTCTAAGATTAGTTGATACTTGTGTCTTGGTACCTTTGAGTTAAATTGCTTTCAGATGATTCCTTAAACCTAGATGTTGGATTTGATTGTTGAGTTTGTTATCCTATTTGGTACTTGAGACTATCTCCTCAACATAGTTCCACAAGGTTGGGTGGTAGTTCTTTTACTTATACCATTGAGATATGACTATCAAATGCCATTGCTAGATGTGTTTGTGCAGATGTTCCTTTCTATTTGTTCTTGTATAATTTCTATGATGGATGGTTATACTTAGTGTATTGTATTTGATTTCATAAGATCTTAAGAGATGATGTAATTTGTTTCATGACGTATATTATTGTAGCCTTTCATACCCCCCTATGACTTGTGCAATGGATAATTGTGCATTCTGTTTATTGCCAAGTGACATCATATATAACTATATATTATTTAAATGGATTCATACTAGTATATTATTATTTTATGTGGATTTATTATATATTAGATTTATTATTAATTAAACTTAAATGTGATTCAACATCATGGGACCCTTAAGAATTGTAATCTATTTTATTGTATGTGTTAATGCGAATGTTAATTGCTTCTGCTATGTTATAATTGTTGTTGTTAAGTTATTGTATTTAACTTTTAAAAAAAATGTTTGTCAAAGTTAGTGAAATTTTAGGTTAGCTTCTTTTGGGTCACATGGCAAGGTGTTACACAGTTGGATTGAATGATAGTAGTAATGGGGTCCTTCATCGATGGGTGGTACTCCTCACAAAATGATGAGGTAGAGTGATGATGTGAGACACAACTACCAAAAAATCAATGCTCACGGAAGGCACAACTTGTACGATAAGCAATAAAATTTAACATTATAGAGTGGCATTAGAGATTACAAATGGAGTTATAAAAAAAATACTATAGCTTGAGCTAGATCTCTCATACTAAGAGGTACAAGTGTTGACAATTGGCTATATGCAGTGATGTAATTGCTGTCATTAATGGTAACACATGATGTACATACTTGCAATAAACCTCAAAAATAAAGATACTTAACTTTTGGTACTCATAAAATTGTCTAAGTATAAAATTGTTTTACATCAGTACATTATTTTATATGTAAATTTTTTTTGACATCATATTATGACTAGCAAAGTTAGATGGAGATAGTATACATGTTTATGATGATGTGTATAACCTCAAACATCAGTACATACACTATAGAAAAGAGATATTTGCATTTTACTACTGAAATAGAATAGGGGAATTAAAGGTAAAGGAATTATTTTGTTTGTAAAATAATTACTTGACCAATTAGGGCTGAAATTATAGATGTTTACTCTAAGTTGGAAAAGTATATTATGGTATTAGCCAACCTAGCAACAATTTGTGAAAAGTCATGGTATTTATGAAAGTACATCTTGCGAAATCAAATGTCAATAAATGAGCAATTGTATTGTGATAAGTGATATGCAAACTTTTTGTGAAGTGATATATGCAAAGTTTTTGAGAACCTAATTTTGTGATTTGAGATTGAGTTGAGGTTAGAGATTAGAGAAGAGACAAGTTACAACACCTATATACCTAAGGATTGATTACTTATTTGGGTAGTGATCTCTTCTTGTAACTGGAAGGGCATGTTTGGGCAGTGAGCTCTTCTTGCATCTATTGTACTACAACTCCTAATAGGGATTCAAAGTCTACTAATAGGGACTCTCTATACTAATTATTCTCATTGACTCCTAATAGGGTCCATCCTCTAACAAAGAAAATATATATCAATGTGTTATCTAGTGGGTATCATCCCCACCGGGGTTTTCCCATGGCTAGGGTTTCCTTGGTTAAAAAAATATGGTGTTATGAGTTCTCTTTATGCATGGTTATTATTTTTGTTCAGCATTACTTTTTTACTCTCTTATGCATGGTACAAAGTAGTAAATAATATCTAGTTGGTGACAAAAGATTGTAGAATGTTGATTTACAACCCCCCCCACCCCCCCCCCCCCGCCCGAGTATTCTGTATTTCTAATAACAAGCACTGATGAATCAATTTTGGTAGGAGGCACAACTTGTATGATAGGAGATAAAATTCTAGCATTATAGAGTGAAATTAGAGATTACAAATAGAGTAAAAAAAAAAAAAATTGCTATAGCCTAAGCTAGATCTCTCATGCTAGGTAGAGGTACAAGCAATGATGATTCAATGTTGGTACGATGCACAACCTATATGATAAGCAATCAAATTTTAGCATTATAGAGTGGCATTAGGGATTACAAATAGAGTGAAAAAACAAAAACTATACTGTAGCCTGAGCTAGATCTCTCATACTAGTAGGAGGTACAAGCACTACTAAATCAATGTTGGTATGAGGCACAACTTGTATGGTAAGAGTTAAAATGTTAGAATTACAGAGTAGGCATTAGGTATTTCCATCACACAAAAAACCAATCCAAATTGAGATCACAAAAGGAATTCAACTAAGACTCTACATACATACCTCTAGCCTCTATTGTGTTTGATCCCCTCTTTGATGCTCGAGAGTCCTAACAAAATGAAATGGGAAAGGATTTGCTTGAATTCTCAAAGAGTGTTGTAATAGGTAAAAGATAAATAACACATTTTAATAAAATAAATTTTTTATAATTATTATAAAATTTAAAAAAAAAACATGTACTCATTTGTAAATCCAACTATTTAATATGTATATATAACAAATGCATACTATAACCTAAAATTTATGAGGACAATATGAAATTTTACCTCTTCCATTGCCTCAACATCAATAGTTTCAGGTGCATTCATCAATTGTACAAAACTAAATTATTTCTACATATATTCAACAAACAAGTCAACATGCATTCATCAATGTTGAGTACATGTATATACATTCATTCATAATAAATTTCAAAATGCAAATTTGACTTGTATTTAATACCTTTTTTTATTTTGGTGTTCTTGCTGATTTTTTCCCCTTTCTTCTAGACCTCGAGTTATGTGGAGTACCCTAAAGAAGAAAAAAATATAACATAAGAGGAATCAACAAGACACATCATGAGTTCAACTCAAATCGTAAGCTTGATAGGTGTGTAAGCTATGATACTATATAGCTCTTAAGGCAAAAGTTAATGATAGAAAGCGTGGCATCATCAATTTGAGAAATTTTAGCACCCAACAAGCCTTATAATATAGTAAAGAGTATTTTTATAAATATGAGATAATGTTGTAAATGGAAAGAAGGCACAATAACAACAAGAAGATCATAGGAGGGAAAGAAGACAAAAGGACTAGAAGGATGATATTGGAAGGATAGTTAAAAGTATAGAAATTGAAAACAAAGAGACCAAGAAGGAAAAGAGAGATGCGAATGAACTTTTGGCAATTAGTCAAGAAATAAAAGTGGAGATTCATGATCTCCACACTCATGCAAGACACCCTATGTGATTTGAAGGTTCTTTAATGTGGATGGGTATATGGAGGATAAACTCACAGAGGTTCATTAGATGGAGTTTGGGTATGTTGTGAGCAAGATATGTGGATGGGAATCAAATGGATTTGATGAATTTGGGAGGGTTTCAATGATGATAGGAGATGGAAAGGTATTATTGTACTTTTAAGAATACCAATTAAGAAGCAATATTTCAAATCCAATGTATTATTGTACTTTTAAGAATATCTAAAAAACTTTACCTTAGGTGTTCTTGCTCCTAGCCTCGCACCTCTAGCAGAACAAGTACTATGTGGTGTTCTCATACTGCTTGCTCCACTCTACATTGCATATTGTTTGAACATGTCAATCTAAAGTGTTATTTAAAAAAAAAAAAAATTTATGATATTTCTAGGTGATTAAATAATATCATGTCAAAACTCATGAGGTTCATTTGGATAATGCTAGGAGCAAGATATGTGGATGAGAATTGAATGGATTTGATGAATGAGAGGGTTTCACACTTGATGGTAGGATATGGAACAAGATCTATAAGCAGGTTGTTAGTATCATACCAATTAAGAAACAATATTTTAAAGCCAATGTATTATTGCACTTTTTAGAATATTTAGAAAACTTTACCTCGGGTTTTCTTGCTCCTAGCCTCTCACCTCTAGTAGAATGAGTACTCTATGGTGTTCTTGTACGGCTTGCTACACCCTACATTGTATATTGTTGACATAAATCTAGAGTGATCTATAATTTTTTCAAAACTTTATGATATTTAGGTGATTAAACAATATCATGTCGAAACTGAAACAAACAAACAAACCTATGTGCCCTATCCACCAAAGACCATCACCATCAAATCATTTGTGAGTGTGAAATCCCACTCCTATATGAATAAAAAGTATGCCCGTAACGTACATATAGATGAGATGACACTCCATCCTAAGATATATCCATATATATCCCAAGACACGTGCTAATAGCTAAAACAAAAATATTGGTTGGCCCTTGAAGACTATAATGATGTAGGTGGCACAAGTGAGAATAACACTGGTTCTATAGGTGACACAACCGAATATGACACTAGTGGTGATACAAGTGGAGATGACACTAGTGGTGCAGGTGATGTTGATGGGGCTGTCATAGGCCATGATGATCGAGGTACCATAGGTGGTAATGATGGATCTATCACATGCTATGATAACCCTAGTGCCATAGGTGATGATGATGGAGATTTTTCATGTTGTAATGACCCTAAAGGTGCATTTTATGATGGTTGGGGTGTCATAGGTGAAGGAAAACCACCTAATTGTGAGCCATGTTGAATGACAACATCTATTAATGATGCAGCTGCATGAAGAGACTATAAATCAATAGACTCCTTTACAATTGATGGGAGCACAACATGAGGCATGATTTCTCATGTTGTGTGTCTCCTCTCATGTTGTGGTACCACCCCGTGAGCCCTAGGTCTATCCTATAGAGAGCCTCTCCCTCTACCTTGGAATTGACAAATGTCAAAGTAATTTGGTTTCTCACCAAGGATGAACTCACAATATAGCTCTCTCAAAAAATTTAGAGGCACATGGTGGTAGGTCAAATATCATATACCAACTATCCCAAAAATTATGATGTCATCATAGCATGAGTACACCAACAAATAGGAAGAGTTTTGGTTGTGTGTAATGAGAGTTGTTGGATATAGGATCGATGAAAAGAGAACATATAGTACCTTTCTTTATGTCTTTATGTTTCACTTGTTGATATGATAAACTATCAACATAAAATGCACACCACCTATCCCTCCATGTACCACATTTCACAACCTCTCTAGACACCTCATTTTCATTTTAGGCCATTTGTTCAAGTGTATTCATTAGAGTTGAGTGGTGATCAAGTGTAGATGATCACAACCTATTGATCATTTGGGTGATGATAGCACTATTTTGTGAGAGGTGGTTTATGAGGTCCTCTTATATAGTAGTTAAATTATGTAATTGTATGTGCAAAGGATTTATAGGAGGTGGTGGTTGTTGAACATGAATATTGAATGAAAGATTTTGTGGTTGTGTCACTACGGGTGGAGGGTTTTGTGGTTGTGTCACAATAGGTGGAGTATTTTGTAGTTGTCTCATGATAGGTGGAGGGTTTGATTGTGTAGGAGGTGGTCTTTTTCCTCTCCTTCCTTTTCTTGGATTCCTTGATGCATCTATATTAATTTTTTTTTTTAAACTACAAAAATTATAAAGTAAAAAACCAAATTACAAATAAAAAATACATAAACGTGGAATCGAATGAAGAATTACCTTGTTTGTGGGGTGCCATGGATGGAGAAGCAATCAAAAATTAGTTTTTATGGTAAACCTGATCTGTTTTTTGTGTTCTCGCTATGGAATCCATGCTACTACTATCATTTAAGGGTATAAAAATGCCTTCAAATGTGGACAAAAGTAAAAATATATAATTTACAAAAGTCAATCGAGTTTTGTAAAAACTGATTGAGTTATTAACTAATATAATTCAAAAACTTGATCAAGTTTTTAAAATTATATTAGTTAATAACCCAGTTAGGTTTTGTAAAGTATAATGGTTAGGCTTGGATACCAAGCCTAGATGACATTTCACTTTTAATAGCCTGATTAGGTTTCTAAAAACCCGATCAAGTTATTGAAAATTTCTTCTTCTTTTTTGATGGGGGGGCGGGGGGGGGGGGGGGGGGTGTCCACCTTTTTGGACACCATCTTGGTGCGCTTACACATTCTTGTTATAATACATGACATTTTATAGGTAAATAAAGAAGGCAACTCTAATTTTTGTTGATAATTTAGACTTAGTATATCTAGTAAAAAGGGATTTTAAACAAGGCCTCACTGCTAATAATACATGGGTGAATTATGAGTTAGGGTCTAAAGCCTTCAGTTAAATGATATCCTGCCACCTACTAGACCCCAAACCAATTTTATTTTACATGTGGCCCATTTCAAAAATAAAGGTGGCATTTATAGAAGGGGCACATTTCTAAGCATGACCCATTTTTAATTGATTAAAAAAAAAAGTATGGTGAACATTTATTACAGACAAAAAATCCCAAAACTCTCTCTCTCTCTCTCTCTCTACATATGTATGTATGTATGTATGTATATGTATATATGTTTGTGTATGTATATATATTTATCTATATATGTAGAAATATATATATATATATATATATATATATACAAAGTAAGTAAGACATGTATCTAAAGATCTATATTCAATTAATATTTACAAAACTAGCATATGTATACTCATTATCCTCCAAAAACATATCACATGTAAACAATTGAATACTAAAATTTATGAATATTGGCATTGATGCAAGAGGTTTTAGTGGCTTTTTGATGCTAAAGCTTTTAGTTGTTTTGCAAAGATTTTAATATTTTCTAGTTTTTCATAAAGTTGATTTTTATTAATAAACTCTAAATATTACTTCTAATTTTGAATTTTAGTTGGTAGTTCATCGCATCTTAGTTTTAGGAAGCTTTACATAAAAATAAAATTTTCAAGTTGTTTTTAAAAATTACCAATATGAGAAAAAAAAAGGTTAAATATGAAAAAAATTTGCCAAAAATAGTAATTTCAAACTTGTATTTAAATTTGTATTTCCTGTCATTGTAGGAAAAGAGAAGGATTTGGAAGAATAATAAAGAAGAATTTGAAATTTTGAAAATTTTTTCTTATTTTCTTTCTCTTAGGTTTATGTTAATAGTTTAAGGAATTTTGGTTGCATCATCTAATATCAGAGCTCAAAAGGTCTATGCAAAGGATATTTTTGTAGTTGTCTAATTATGAGTTTATGTTTATCCATGTTGAGAAGAATTTTTTTCCAAAAATCAAGGTAGAAAAGAGAAATAATCCAGTTGTGGCAAAGGATGAACTTGTTTGAAGAGCTATATTTATTGATGAAATATTTGCAGAAGATCAAGAAAGAAGGAAATAAAATAAAAGAGATAGAGAGGAAGAGTAAGGAGGAAGAGATGAGGCAATTCTAGCTGTGTTGGCCTAGTTTTTTACATGTTAAAATTCTACAAATTTGTAGTAAAAAACTAGTTGAAATAACGGATTGTGTCTTTTAAATTAGTTATGCCCTAGAGTAAAATCCCCAATTTCATTGCCTTAATGTCATTTATGCCCTAGGTCTCTAAAAATTGGTTTACATTGTTCATATTTTCAAAGTTTGAATAGGGAGATTTTTATAAAGCCTTAAAACCTTCAAAAATCATTTTATTATATAATTGTCACAGGTTCTTTTAAATATTTTCAAAAAAAATCCTTTTACCCTAGCACTTGACTCTTATTTGACCTAAGTTCTCTTTTGGTTGGACTGCCCTTTGTCTTACTATTAAGTTATTAATTTGAGAAAAGTGATTTTTGTGATTGTTAGATCTTACCAAATCTATGATCATTGTTTTCTTGCTTTTCAAAGATATACAAACTTTAACTAAAATGAGGAAGTGAGAAGTTGACACCTACCATTGTAGGATCCTCCTTAGTTTGTAAGAAATATAAAATGGTGTATCTTCTGAGCTATTGATTGGATACAAATTGAAGCTCATTGAATTCTCGCTTTATGAAGATGCACCAAGATTAGCCAAAGTGAGAATGCAAGCTAATGCCAAGTGGAAATGGTAGGGCCGAACCCTACTATGAGTTGCCAAAAGTTTCTATCAATACCAGGATCTAGATTATGAGTTTTAATTTTCCACTTATGTAGAATAGTCATCAACATGGTTAGCATGGCTTCGTAGTTGTTAAGGTTAAATGCCAAGTTTAAGTTGTGAGGAGGCAAGAAGCTGATTGTAGGTTTGTTCTATTAAAATTAAAGAGAAAATTAAAGCCTCAACCCTATTAAGGGCATAAGGATAAGAGATGTGGAGTCTAATGGAGTCTTGTTTTCAGTTGGACCTGATTGTTGTGATATAGGAGCATCCAATGGTTTAAGTGCAATCCTGTATCACCCAAAAATATCCTTAACGTTATTTTTTTTTTTAATGTCTCTTTATTTCTTGATACCCATTTAGGTCAAATAGAGACTCCAACTCTCATAGCTCCACTATTGGTTTTCTGGGTTAGAGTTTTTGAGCATCTTGGGATACTTGGCAAGGAAGAACATAGATTATTTTGTAATTGAGCCAAAATTATGATGAGTTAGAGGGTCTAAATTGGAGGGATAATTGTAATTGTAATTTAAAGCACTCCAAAAAAAGAATTAGGTCAAAAGGCTTTACGGTTCAAAAGTTATTGCAGTTTTAATTTTCCTGGAGACCTCCTAAGAATGCTTGAAAGTCAGATTTGAGGCACTAAATGGCCTCGTACAAGCCCAAAAAATGGGGCAGTGGGAACAGCTCATCTATAGGGATATAGAGCACTTGGATAGCTTTTTGGAAATGTAAACGGTTTGTCAGTCAAAGTCCCAAATCAAAATTTATGCCTCCCAAAACTTGGACTACCATTTTTTGATTCTTCTAATTTTACACAAACTTTTGACATGTTTTCTAGAACCTTCTATTTTGGTGGAGATTCCAAATGACATATTCTAAATTTTTTTTATAACCCTAAACCTAATTTGGGTAACTTAAGGTCATTTCACGCATTATAAACATAGTTTTGGTGGAGTTTGGGAAAAGGTACTATGAGAAGAGTTTTTCTCCAGAATCATACAACATTAGAAGCCTATAGGGAACGTTATTGAGTTTGTTTTCATTGTATTGAATGTAATAGCATATCACTTTTGATAATAATATTCCCCTATTCCTATTGTGTCCATTTTTTCTTGGGTTGTGCCCTCATCAAGTGGTATTAGAGTTGAGTGTGTAGATAGAGTGCTGACTGTGAGGCAGTTTCCACTAGGATTGTGTGGTTGTGGGTTTTGATACAGTGAGGAGATGAATCTACAAAGGGAACATGGTAGAAGGTCCAAATTTGTTCCTCTTGAGGTTAGAACCCTCCAGAGACAAGTTTAGGCATTGCGAGAGGAGATTTATAGAGGGATGAATATTTCCATAGGTGACGAAAGTGAGGAGGAAAATGAAAAAGAAGGAAAAAATGTATAGGAAGGGTGAGGAGATGCAGAAGTCTTAAACCAAGTGAAGGAGAAGCTTTTTAGGGCCATTGCCAAGCTTTAAAAAAGACCTAAAATTGACATCCGTATGTTTTTGGGAAATCTAAACCCAAATGAGTTGATTGACTTGATTAATGAGATAGAGGAATATTTTGAGTATGAGGATATCGAGGACCCTAATAGGGTTAAGTTTGTAAAGGCCAAAATGAAAATCCATGCAAAAATCTAGTGGCAAGATATTCAATTGGAAAGATATAGAAGAGGAAAGGAGGAAATCACAAGATGGGATCACATGATGGACAAACTAAAGAAGTGGTTCATTCCTATTGATTATGGGATTGATTTTCTCAAGAAGATGCAAGGGTTAAAGAAAGTAGGAAAATCTATCCAGGAATACACCGAGGATTTTTACCAAGTCCTTATTAGGGTGAGGCATGTAGAAGAAAACAAAAAGGTTGTCTATTACCTTAATGGGTTAAGACCTAGCACTCTAGAGGAGTTAAGTCTAGTTAGAATGACTAGAATTGAAGAGGCATACTAGTTTGCATTGCGAGTTGAGGTGAAGTTAAACAAAAAGTTTTATGGAAGGAAAAGAGGGAATAGTCAAGGAGGAATGGGTAGTGGTAGGTCATTTGGAGGCTGAAATGAGAACCAGAAGAAAAATGAAGATTTGGGTACAGGCCAAAACTAGACGGATGAGGGTTTCAGCCACTCCCATAATCAAAACTTTTGAGATCAAAGAGGAAGAGGTAAAGGATGTAGACAAGGTTCTAAAAGAGGAGGCTCCTATGGTACTTGTTTTCATTATAACAAAGAAGTTCATCACACATACAAATGCCCTCAATGTCAAGGAAGGACATATAGAGAGCTGATGGTCAGGAAAGGGTTTCTCATGTGGATGATGATGCACAATAATCATATTCAAAGGATGAAAAAAGAGGAGAGGTTCTAGTTAATGAAAGGGTCTTACTAAGTAGTAATACTGAACTTGGACAAAGGAGGAATTTGTTTCATACCAAGTGCGAGGGTAAATGTTGTGATGTGATTGTTGATGGTGGAAGCACTGACAACTTGGTGTTAAAGGAGATGGTCTCAAAGCTAAATCTCAAGAAGGAGAAACACCCCCATGCCTATTAGATTTCTTGGGTGCAAGATGATTGTAAGGTCCTAGTTAGTGAGCAATGTTTTGTAGAGTTCAAGATTGGGAGTTACCATGATGAGGTTCACTGTGACAACATCTTGATGGATGTCTTCCATTTATTGTTGGGAAGGTCATGGAATTTTGATAGGCTTGTTACACATGACGATCATGTAAATACATACTATGTGAAGAAGGATGGAGTTTGCCACAAATTGAAGCCCTTGATAAAGGAGGGTGAAAAGGTATGCAATAGTGCTAGGGTATGTCTTGTTGATGGAATAAATTTTTTGGATGGCATGAAGCATCAATATATGTGCTATGTTTTAATTCCTTTAAAGGATAAGGAAGGCAGTAATGAAGTTCCACTTGAAGTTTCATGTCTATTAAGTGAGTATGGAGATGTCATATCTGATAATATTCTAGAATGGTTGCCACCAATAAGGAAAATCATTCATCAAATAGATTTAGTCCTTGGAGCTAGTTTTCCTAACAAGACCACTCATAGGATGACTCCTATGGAGATTAAGGAGCTAAATAGACAATTTTAGGAGTTTTTGAGGAAAGGTTTAATTCAGGAGAGCTTGAGTCCATGTGTAGTACCTGTAATGCTATCACCAAAGAAGGATGGAGAGTGGAGAATGTGTATAGACTCTTAGGATATAAATAAAATAACCACCAAGTAATAGTTTCCTTTGCCAAGGATGGATGATATTATGGACTACTTGAGTGGAGCTCAGTACTTCACACAGATAGATCCCAAGAGTGGCTATCACTAGATATGGATACAAGAGGGAGATGAGTGGAAGATTGCATTCAAGACCAAAGAGGATCTATATAAGTGGTTGGTCATGCCATTTGGATTGACCAATGTGCCAAGAACCTTCATGTGGCTTATCAATGAGGTACTAAAGAAATTTTTGGGAAAATTTTTTATTCTCTATCTGGATTATATTTTGATTTTCATTAAGTCTCTAGATGAACATTTATTGCACATTTGTAGTGTCCTTGAAAGGTTGACGGAAGAAAAATTGTTGATTAATTTGGAGAAGTGTAGCTTTTTCAAAAGGGAGTTAGTCTATTTGGGGTTTGTTGTATCAATTGAAGGTCTCAGAATTGACCTAGAGAAGGTGAAGGTCATCTTGGAATGGCCTACTCCAAGGTTTGCTACTAAGGTGAGGTCATTCCATGGTCTGGCTAGTTTTCACATGAAGTTCATTAGGAATTTCAATAGTCTATGTGTACCCCTAATTGAAACAATGAGGGGGGATAGAAAAGAGTTCAAGTGGACTACAAGAGCTACAAGGACTTTTGAATTGATGAAGAAGAAGGTGATAGAGCAATCTATGTTGGCACTTCCTTATTTTAACAATTTTTCAATTGGATTGCGATGCTAGTGGCAGTGCTAATGGGGTTGTATTGAGCCAAGAATGTAAGCCTATTTCCCATTTTAGTGAAAAATTGAATGATGCAAAGAAGTATTATTATGTTTATGATCAAGAGTTCTATGCAATAGTTTAGGCCTTGAAGAAATGGAGGCATTATTTGTTGTCAAAAGAATTTGTCTTGTATATTGATCATTAGGCATTGTAGTACCTAAATAGCCAAGGTAAATTGACTCAGAGGCATTTGAAATGGATAGAGTTCATGAAAATCTATACATTTGTATTGAAACATAGAAGCAAAAGGTATAATAGGGTTGTAGATGCATTAAGTAGGAGACAATTGTTGCTGACAAAAATATGAGCTAAAGTGGTTGGGTTTCATGAACTCAAGAATCTATACCTTGAGGATCCTGACTTTGCAAAGGCTTGGAAGGCTTGTAAAGAACTTGTTACTCTAGATATGACTAGATGGCCAGATTACATGATCCAAGATGACATGTTGTTTAAAGGAAGTCAATTGTGTATTCCAAGGAGGTCTATGAGGGAGAACTTGATCAAGGAGAAACATAGTAGAGCGATGGTAGGACACTTTGGTTGAGATAAAACCATTTCCATTATTAGTGAACATTACTTTTGGCCTCAATTTTCACAAGATGTAAAAAGGTTTTTGCAGAGTTGTCAAGTATGTCAAACAACCAAAGGATTTAGTCAAAATACTATACTTTATCAACCATTTCTTGTTCCATCAAAGCCTTGGGAGGACATAGGTATGTATTTTGTTCTTGGATTTTTGAGGATACAAAGGGGTAATGACTCTATATTTGTAGTGGTTGATAGGTTTTCAAATATGGCACACTTCATTCCATGCCACAAGACTCATGATGCAATGCATATTGCAGATTTGGTTTTAGAGATGTGATGAGGGTACATGGTCTCCCAAAAAGTATTATTTCTAACAGAGATACTAAATTTGTTGGGTATTTCTGGAGGACTTTCTAAAAGAAGTTGAAGATGGAATTGAATTTTAGTTCTATACATCATCCATAGACTGGTAGACAAATAGAAGTAGTGAATAGAAGTTTGGGCAATTTGCTAAGGTGTTTTTACCACAATAAAAGTTTACCTACAATAATTCTATGAATAGGAGTATTGGGAGATCTTGATTCTAAATTGTGTATGGGAGTAGTCCAATGACTGCATTAGAGCTGAGGAAAATGGAGCAAGGAGAGAGGACAAGTATCGAGATAGAAGACCTTGTTAAACATGTGAAGAACCTACATGAGGAGGTGTGAGCACATATTAAAAAGATGAACCTATAGTATAAGGCTAGAGGAGATTAAAATAGGAGACATAAGGAGTTTCAAGTTGGGGATCTAGTTATGGTATACTTGAGGAAGGAACGATTTCTAATGGGTACCTACAAAAAGCTGAAGATGAAGAAATTTGGTCCCTACAAAATTTTGAAGAAAAATGATTCAAGGAATGCATATGAGGTTGAGTTGCTAGATGAGATTCACATTTCTCCTATTTTCAATATTGCAGACTTAATAGCATATCATGATGATAATGCCAAGGAGGAGTTGATGTTGGAGCCATGTCCAATTCTTACTTCTGAGAAGGAAGAGATTGAATAAATTCTAGATAGTCATGTGGGCTGGAGTACTAGAAACATGTAGTATGAAGAATACCTACTAAAGTGGAAAGGACAACTAGTGGAAGATTCAACTTGGATATTCCCAGTGGAGGTTGCCCGTTTGGGTTTTCCTCTACTAGCTATAAAGTGATAGGGTCACTTTTCAATCTACCTTGGGTGTCTAATGCAGGAGCATCCATTGGTGTAAGGGCAATCCTGTATCACCCAAAATAGGCTTAGTGTTAGTTTTTGTTTAATGTGTCTTTATTTCTGGATACCTTTTAGATCAAATAGAGGGTCCAACTCTCATAGCTCTACTATTGGTTTTATGGGTTAGAGTTTTTTATTACCTTGGATATGTACTAAGGTAGAACATAGGTTATTTTGTAGTTGATCTTTAATTATGATGAGTTAGAGGGGGAATTTGGAGGGATGATTATAGTTGTAATTTAAAGTACTCTAGAAAAATAATCAGGTCAAAAGGCTTTATGGTTCAAAAGTTATTGTAGTTTTAAGTTGCCTATAGACCTTTTAAGAACACTTTAAATTTATATTTGAGGCACTAAATGGCATTGTACAGGCCCAAAAAATTGGGGATGGGTGAAGCTCATCCATGGGGCTATAGAGCACTTGGAGAGATTTCAAAAAAATGTAAACAATTCGCCAATTGAAGTCTTAGATCAAAAGTTATGCCTCTCAAAACTTGGAATACCATTTTTGGATTCTTCTAATTTTACACTGACTTTTGACAAGTTTTCTAGAACCTTTTTTTTTGGCAGTGGATGCAAAATGACATATTCTAAAATGTATTCCTAACACTAAACCTAATTTGGTTTACTTAATGTCATTTTTGGAAATGTAAACATAGTTTTGGTTGAGTTTTGGAGAAGGTACTATGAGGAGGGTTTTTCTCTAGAATCAAACAACATTGTAAGCTCATAGGGGACATCATTGAGTATATTTTTATTGTATTGAATGTAATAGCATATCAATTCTGATAATAATATTTCCCTTTTCCTATTGTGTCCATTTTGTCTTGGGTTGTGCCCTCATCATGTTGTTAGCAAGGACTTGAGATATGATTGGACCATGTAGATGCTAACACATTTTGGTAACATATCCCAAGACTGGACATCAAGCCGACTATAGTTCGGTCTTTGGAAGATCAGCAACTCCAAATGAATTTCAGGCCAAAGACTAAAAGGATCAAAACTTAATTGAAAAGTCATCCAAAGGAGGGACCAATGCAGAAAGTAAAGAAGGAAAGATCTACAGCTTGCGTTACTTTACTCAACTAACATAGGTTAGAGATTCAATAAGAAACAGACACATGGCATCCTTTGAGCGACAATGTTGGTAGTGGGACCTGACTGATGCTTGCTTCACATTTGCTAGGTGTAAGAAGGGGCCATAACTAAGAAAACATGATAACTCATATTAATAATCATTAGATGATCATGAATCAGATGGTATAAATCCTATATTGGGCCTAAATATTCAATGACAACAAGTTTTAGAGAAAATCTTTGAAATAATGACTTTTGCCAACATCCCAATGAATTTTAGGCTAATTCTAGCTAATGCAATCTTTCTTTCTCGAATGTCATGTAAATAAGACACATGGAATTGAGAGGTACAAATAGTGACACTAGCCAATGGGTCATGGTGAAATCTCATGTATTTGCAAGAGTAGATGTCAAAAATTAGATAAAGTGAGGTGGTTCCACATGGTGTTAGGGGCTAGCTAGATGTTGACAAAGAAGTGACAAGGATAAGGTACACCAATTAGAGAGTTCCACATGGCACCCAAGTGGTGATGACAGTGCATAGATAGACCAATCCCATGGAAACATGTGTCAAATCTTAGTCAAACTTTGGTTGACCTAGTTGCAAATTTGGAAAAAAAGTTAAAAGGTTCAAAAATAATTTTTTTCTTGGTTTGAACATTCAAAAAAATTTAAATCAAAGAAAATTATACCATAAAGTTTTAACTTTAGGAAAAGTTAAATTTTTGCACAAGTATAGACTCGAAACCATGTCTGAACCTAATTTTCAAATGGATACCCTAGGCATTTCTGTTAAGCTAGTATATGACTATCATATACCAACAAAAAGCTCTCATAATGAACTTGCTAGATTTGTAGTTTATTTTTCATAGGAAGAAATATATGTGAGCCATTTATGGTCTTTTCTAGGGTGCTTATTTTTCAAAAATATTTTGGTATGGTGGTTCAAACTTTGTTTTTAGTAAAAAGGTGGAGTGGGTGAAGTATTGCATTCTGATTGCTAATTTGAGCACCAACCGGTTGCACAAGAATATACACAATTTCAAGGTATGTGTAATTTTTTCCCCCAAAGTTGAATATGAAACTTTCATATTCAAGGTTGATAGCATGAATGATTATCATTTATGCCCTAGGTCTCTAAAAGTTGGTATAAATTGTTTTTATTTTCAAAGTGTGGACGAGAAGATTTTTATAAATCCGTAGTCTTTTAAATATTTTTGCAAAAATCCTTTTATCCTAGTGCTTGACTATTCTTTGACCTAAAAATAATTGATCAATTACATATTGTCTTTAATGTTACACAAAATGATATATCTTTACAAGTCAGTGTATGTTGAGGTCATGTAGGCAATGAAGAAAGTTTCTTGTGTCTTGTTGTGGTTCCACAATGCATGCCCCATTCCATACTCAGAATGGGGACCCCCTATTTTTTTGGGCTTACAAACTCATAGTTTGGGATTCGAAGAAATGTTACAGAGTCGAAAATCAGAAAAGACCAAAAAAAATCGTAAAAATTATAAAGTCAAAAAAAATAAAAAATGGAAAAATCAGAAAAACCAAAAAATTGGAAAATATAAAAAAGCTAAAATAATATGAAATTTGAAAAAATATTATAAAATTATAAAATTCAATAAATAAATAAATAAATAAATAAATAAAATAAAATATAAGATAATTTTAAAAATATATAAATTTAAATAAATAAATAGAAAGGCATAACCTTTTTTTAAAAATTTATTTAGAGAAGAAATGTAATGCTTTTGCATTTTTTCTAAGTTTTCCTTATTTCAAACTAATGAACATTTTTTTCTCATGTCATGTAGATATCATGGCATCCACTTCTAGAGAGAAAATGGCACCCAAGCCCATTGTATTCAAATTTCAAGTTGTACCATCAAAATTGAGGTTCCATTATGATCATGCAAAAATAAAAGGACATCGACTTGGGGCATATAGACTTGGGAGATTTCCTTAGAATTTGCAATAAACCCACTAAGAGACTAGGATTGATATCTGCCTTGATTCATTTAGATTTGGTAAGTGCAGCTTTACATCCTGTACCAGTGCAATCGATGGTGTTGATTAAGACACTGGCACAACACTTTGTCTTAGAGGAGAGAGTGGTTAAGAACATGATAGGAGAAGTGGTACTGGACTTGTGACCTGATAACATTGAAAGGGTCTTCGATCTCCTAAGGGTGGATCAATTCATCAAACTCTCCTATGAAGCAGTAGAGAGATGGTACAAGGAACACTAGAAAGAGGCAATGGAAATTATTCAATCCTCCTACCTCATTGAGAAGACTCCTTTGCCCTAGATCATAGGAAAGGTGGACATGACCAAAGGATACATGAAGGATGACATTGGATATTCCATCATCCTTTTGAGAAAAGTCATGGATTTACAAGTAGTTAGCCACCTTAGAGCCTTCATGGTCAATTTCATTGAGACAATCAAGATGGCAAGGATGCCTCCAAACTAAGCTACCACACTAAGTGAGAACTTGTGTGAAAAATTGGGTGCAGTTAAGGAGAAGAAGAAGTTTTATATGACTTCTTACATGATATATTTACTTGCAGCAAAGGCGAAAAACTACCCCAGTTTGTACAAGAGAGGTAGTATGTGGGATCTTAATGCCTAGCCCTATATTGTCTACCCTTAGCTAGTGAGGAAGAAGCTCTCGGCACAAAGCAAGGAGTATAGAATTGTGAATGATGCATTCATATTTGCGGTCATCCAATTCATAGAGAGAGATTATGTAAAGAGGCTATCTGATAAGATAAAAGCACAAATAACAGCTCTCAGGGCCTACTTCATCCAATTCAAGACATTCACATATCTGTAGGTAGCTGGTGCCACTATCAACAACAAGAAGCTCCCGAGCTATCCAAGTGACAAATTAGTGTTATTAGAGATTTTTTGGAACATTGAATCTGCACATGAAAGGGTGAAGAGATAGAGGAGACCCTGTTGGACATGGCCCCTAATAATTGGACCATATCAGGTCAAATGGAAGCAAGAAATTTTGTCTTTCAAGTGAGAATGGGAGAATTATCCCCTCAAAGAGTAAAACTCCCCTAGCCTCTATTTTGATAATATCGAGAGAGTGGAGAGTTTGGCCAGCAAGGAGTTCCATCATGAAGATGCCATAGAAGATCATTGGATGAATGCCACAAATGACTACAATGTCTACATAAGGGACTATTTTAGGATGAATTTGTATCTAGTAGAGAAGGTTCTAAAATTGGACATTCTGGAGGAAATAAGGCAACAAGATTTATGGGAGATGTTGCATCCCCTGTTCATCTCAGACAAAATAGGAGAGAGGCCCATTATGAATGCGCTGGCTGACAAGGAGGAGGGTGATGATATTAATCATTGGGCAAGACATGTAGTCATAATGACTAAGGATTGGATCAAGAAGCCTTTTCAGCTTGATCTAATACCTAACACTATTATCTTCCATGCTCAAGCCTTCCCTGAGAAAGGTGGAGGGAGGAAAGTTACAATTCCTACCTCTGTGTCCTAGTCTCCCATCAGGCCATAGACAATATAACAACTTGATCGCCTAGTTGGATACTATCATCCTTCATATTGGAATAGAAAGAAAAAGATGAAGAGGACCTCCCCTCAGAGGATTCAAATAGAAAAAAGTGGAGTGCAAGTACCTCCCCAACAACAAGAAGAGAGTGTACAAGGGTATGAGGATACTAGCATTTCCCAAGTCTAGGATGACCCTCAATTGCCTCCCTTTGTTCCTATCCAATTAGAAGAAGGAGAGGGTCAAAAAATTCACCTTTCCTCTTTGTAAGAAGAGCCAACATCCCCTTCTGCCTCCACAAAACCAAAAAGGATCAAGATCTGAATGAAGAAAAGGCAAAGGGTGACTAGGAGAGTGGTGCCTTTTCCATCTATTCCTGAGACCATTCTGAAAGGGGAATAGGAGGAAGAAGAGGAGATATATGAAGAAGAGTAGCTATGCTTGCAGAAGAGAACCCAACTAGCCAAAGACACCAAGCAAGAAAGGAGAAGTATCATAGGTACATTGCCATCCACCCTAGTAGGACCCTTGGAAGTCTCTTCTTTAGAAGACAAAGTACAACAATGGGTGGATGAGCAAACTGAAGAGGGTGATGACATTTTCAAAGTGTTAGATTTTGATTTTATGCCTATTGGTACATAACTACTTGGGGATAAGATCAGGGATACTCCTATAGGTGAACCTCAATAAGAAGACTAGATGCAGATGTTGCCAAATTCATAGGGTCCTAATCTTACTTCCCCATCTCCACCAAAAGTTACAATGGTAGATAAGGGATTAGTTACTCCTTCACCCCAAAGTTCAAAAGAGGAATAGGTTTAGAAGTAACCATCAAAAGGAGACAAATTGAAACAAAGGGCCATCGATGAAGTGTCAAAGGAGGGACAAGTGGTGGAATATATTCTCAACCACCTTCCCAAGACATTGAGGAGCAATATATAGGGTTTTCTCAAATAGAGGCCATAGAAGAAGAACTCTTGCTGAGGGAAACAACTCTGAGGAGAAGTGATAAGGGGAAGGAGGTAGTAGAACACACCTCTTCATCCTTAAGAAGAATTTCTTCATATGAGTGCATCCCAAGGTGGCTCCAAAAGGAAGTAATGAGTAGTACCAGACCTAAATTATATGCTTCAGAGGAAGACATTTTTGAGATTGTGGAGATTTTGAATAAACCTAAGTCCCCATCACATGAGGCAATACCATTGACTTTTTTCACCAATACATGGAACCAAGAGTTATTTGCACAAGTGGCTATTCCTCTTGAAGTCATGGATGTAGAAAACCTTGGTCCCAAAGATTATCAACTCAAAGAGACCATGCTTGGGAGACCTACACAGGATACAACCTGATTAATGGTGACCATGGGGATTAAAGAAGTCTTAAAGAGCATGGAGCAAGATGAGGTCAAACTCCAAACACTTTAAAGGAAGATTGAAATCCTAAAGCGATATTTGGCCAAAGTGATTGGTCCTTTTGATCCTGAGCATCTCAAGGACACATTGAATACCATTCTTAGAGAAGGGGAGCAATGCATATTGTCCATTTTTGAAAGCTTGTCAACAGTGGCAAGAAATTTTTGAGGAGAAAGATATTTTGATTATCATGGAAAATTTGAAGTTACTGCATGCTAAATAGGAGAATGTGAATAGAATTGTAGCGATTTTGAAGCAGGACTTCAGTATTATGGATGAAGTAAAGGCCTGGAGTAAGGATTTACAAACTCTACAAGCCATAAAGGGGCAAAGGTACTAGATTTTGATTGATGTATATATAGGAGAAGAGTT